>JAOSYY010000002.1:2261576-2272543 GCA_025727935.1 Hebomoia glaucippe | reverse complement strand
TTATAAGTTCCGTCCGGGTCACGTACCATCGTTCATAGACAGAAAAGTCGTGAAGTGCTATGCGCGTTTCGATTTCAGTCTATGAATTACCGAATACTCGAAATAAAATAAGGCTTTAAAGTTGGCAACGGTTCTTCTAGATCATAGAGGTGTCCGTGGGCGACAGAAATCCTTTAATAGAAATGAACTGTATGCTCGTTTGCCTTCCTATCGCATAAATAACTCACTTTTCAAGTATTTCAGCAACGGCATAACCCATTTCAAATTGCGGCGACTCGTCGTAGTAGCTACGAATACCGTTCATAGCACCGACTCTACCCTTCGTTTCCTCACAATAAGTCCTCATGATAGCCAACAAACGTTCTGCAACTAAGTCCGAAGTCCACTCTGGTTCATAGTTTATTTCTTGGTAACCCTCTTTTACGAAACCTTGAACATGTCAATTTTTACAATTTTAATAAAAGCTACATTATATAATATCAAAATAAAATCCTTACATAGCAAAATAAAGTAGAGTAGCATGAAATTTTCAGTTAAAGCATTAATAGCTCAAATAATAATTTTAATAGCTTATTTTTACGAGGTTATTAATTTAAACACACCGATAAAGAGCATTAATAGACGAATTCCATTTAAACCTCTGTAAATGACAATAAAATAATACAACAGGATAAATTTAAATATTTAATGTACATTTATTCGAAATTACATTATTTTATCACACGAAAAAAAGCCCGCGTCGCGTTTCAATAAAAAAAACTCGCAGTAGTCCCGCATTCAGCGCGGATAGGGGCTTAAGTCAAATAAGCCTAGGCGTTATTTACAAAAAATTTATACAAAAACATACGAACAAGAACCTCTTTTCACTTTGAAGTCTGTCAAAAACATGACGTCACGTCACTTTGACGTAAGCCGCCATCTTAAAATACAAATTGGTTCGTTTCCAATGGCGCTAATTTTTACTTGCATAATCTATACAAAACTGAGCTCCAGGATATCAGTGACGTTCTCGAAAGCATTACCCATTTAAATGTTAGTGGTGTATAGTGAAACATGCTGTCTCCCTTTCTCTCGCTATGAGTTAGATTGAGAAAGAATGGTATTGCTTTACGCCGTACACCATTAACGATATTTCGCGCACTAAACCACATTATTACTTATACAGAATAACAAAACATTCATGTCAGTCCCCGCCAATGATTTTTATTACGTGGAAAAATGGAGTATTTTTACGATTCTGTCGTTCATCTGAAGTTGTAGAAGCATGCAAATTATTTTGGGTATTTTCTTTAGACCGCAATATTTAACTACCCGCAACGTGACATTTTAACTGAAAGGAATCGACAACAAACTTAGTTATATTTCAAATTAAGTTTTTGCTATGCGCAAGTCTTTTTTAAATATGCAACTTAAAAAATGAAGGTTTTCGTAATATAACCGGCGAATTCGGTATTTAATGGGAGGGCATAATAATTCTTTCTAAAATATCCGACTAAATGACCAGTATAAACCCAGGTTATTAATAAAAATATGTTAATTTATTTAAAACTGGACCAAATAGACCAAAATTACCAAATACCTAAAATTGAAATATCATTAGAATATTAAGTCGTAAAAAATTGTAATATATACATTAGTATATTGATTTAATTATTTGATTAATTCTAGTCTACATGCTTTTACAACTGCAGATGGCAACACCATCGAAAAAATATTGTTATAAAAAAATTCGAAATTTATCGAAATTCTAATTATAGGTACCTGCAGATATTCTATATATAAGGTTTTAAATATAACGTATTCGGCTCTATCATTTATAATGAAACTGCTATAATCAATTTAAGTACAATCAATTTACGTCGAATATAAATTAAAATCTCTTATAATAGTATTTGAGTTACACCATCTAAGCGAAACATGGGTGCGACTATCATGTCCATCGATATACATTCAATAAATTTTATCGATTGACACCGAAAATTTAATTATATCATGACGCGTGATTTATTATTTTTTAAACGAAACCGATTTTATTAGGGTAGCGCCTGGATTAAAAAAAAGATTCATGTAAAAAAAACATTGAACTCCCATTTTAGAAGTTCCATGTTGACATATAGTAGAGGACAACGGATTAGTAACGGTTAAAAATTATAAATTGTTATTTTTCGTAAAATTTTAATAGTAATATATCTTTACAATTAATAAAGATGTCATAATTTTTGTCACCTGTTGTATTGCAACGCTCTATATAAATTTTAATTATATAATTTACGACAAATGTTTTTGTGGTTTTTCCTATTATTGTGTCTTTTCTCACGTGTGTGAATCACTACCCATTTGAATTTTGTGTACATAATAATTAAATTAAAGTTAATCTACCGGTAGATAAATTTTATCGAATGTTTTATCGACAGATAATGATATTCGCAGCGCTTACATAGAAAGCTATTTACAATTATACAAAATTTTATTATTATGATGACAACAGTTCTTGAACAACGCGATTTATATCTGAATACAAAAGCTACGAGCAAGGTTCGTAGCATTCAATTGGGATTTTTTTTAAATCTAGATTTTTTAATTTTTTTTCGTATAACAGACTATTAATATATTATTGACCATGTTACTACGGGAAGGAATACACTTTGGAGTTTAATTTAGAAATATTGATCGGATTTCTACGTAATTTATAGTGGATCTATCACAGAGTTGTCCACAGAATATACATAAATAAATTGTTTGAAATATAAGTAAACTTTGATACACAGAATGTTAGGGGACCGCTCCCGAAAACGAAGACAGATGATAGTATAGTACCAATGGCACCTTTGATGATGGGACGGAAAAAGTCGATCCTGTTAAAAAAAAACAAAACATATTTTTAAAACGTTTTATAAGCATTATTTACGCTCCGTCATGTTAGTACAGCTAAATGAAACAATAGTTTCATAAAAAATACATTGCTGTAGTACAAAAAAAGAAACAGCAATGAAGCATGATAACAAAAACAGCTGGACTAACATGATAGAGCGAGATAACGCTAATAAAACGTTTTAAAAATATGATTTTGAGTCAGGATTGATTTTTGCCGTACCATCATCAAAAGTGTCATGAGTACTATCATCGGTCTTCGTTTTCGGGAGCAGTCCTTCAACAACCGTTATTTTGGTACATATCGCTTGTTTACTGCGATGAACAGTTAAACATAATTTGTCGCTGAGTAAATTAAAAATTAAATTAGATATAATCGTATTTGCGTGCTGCTAAGGGCCTGGTTATATTGATTTATCAAGAGATCTTTAAATAAGCAATTAATTTTGTAAAAAATGCATGTATTGTATGTGTAATTGTACGTTTATTTAGACAAATACAGTACACATAACTTTACGAATTAAATCTGGAAGTTTTTGCTAAAGGAAAAATTGAAACTAACACATTTATGTAAAAACAAATAGTTTTTATCGTTTTAGTGAATCTAAACTTGAGGCGGAATAATTCCATACTTTATCACGTTCGATCGAATCTTGATAAATCTGATTTATTATTCGTAGATAAGATAAAATATTTTTTTAACCTAGAGAGGCGAAACCGTGTTACATGATATTTGGGCACGTGTTACGAGTCATGATATAAGTTTAGATTAGTTTTAAGACTTACCATAGCGTCTATAGAAATAAAAATTAATCACTTATGTGGATCTTGGATGTATACACGGTACAAATACAAAAATAACATTTTTTACAATTTGTGTATATTTGTCCGATTTTTAACGGGTAGACCGATTTTGATGAGACTTTCACTGGCTAGATGATATAATAAGGAGTAACTTAGGCTAAAATTATTTTAGATGACTTGTGTGAAGTCTCGAAATACTTTAAGCCTTACGGTTGTACCTCAAGAAATAACTCAAGTCGCCACTCATACTTGAGTGGTATTAAAAATTTAAATAGAAAAACAATTTGACTATCCTCAAAACTAGAATCAAACTTATAGCATGACTTGGAATACAGACCTTACCCTAAATATTAGAATGCGGATTCCATAATTTAAATAATCATTAAAAATGAGCTCGTAAAACGATTTAAGTGCACAGCCTAATTTATATTGTTTTATCTATAGCAACACTAGAAAAAACTCCACCTACCGTCACTTTAAGTAATACAGATTAAGTCACACCGTGGAAGATTCATAAAATGTGTTTGAAAGGAAAATTTTAAAAGCTTCCGACATCTCTAATCCTTTAAATGTATTTTTATAACAACGTATTATTCATTAATCTACTAGCTTGATACTGTACAGGATGTTTGGGGACTGCTCCCGAAAACGAAGACGGGCGATACCACTAATGACACCTTTGATGAAGGGATAGAAAAAAATCGATCCTGACTAAAAAAAAGACATATTAACACATTTTATTAGCACTATTTGCGCTCCATCTTGTAAAAACAGCTATATGAAACGATAGTTTCATAAAAAGTACATTACTTTACTAAAAAACAGAACCAGCAATGAAGTATGTTAACAAAAACAGCTGGAATAACATGATGGTGCGAAATAACGCCAAAAAAACGTTTAAAAATATGATGTTTTTTTAGGTCAGGATCGAATTTTATTCCGTCCCTTCAGCAAAGGTGTCATTAGTATCATCACCGGTCTTCGTTCTCGGGAGTAGTCTCCAAACAACCTGTAGACCAATTTAAATATTTCCCTTACCTTCTTGGTTTTCGCAAAAAATGCGATTATTGAAATTTATATAGTGAGCATTAAAACGGTTTCAGTAAAAGACAGCATATAATTGACGACAAATATTTTGGCAAGATTTCGTCTTAGTGAATATTCGCGCAAGTACTCTAAAAGCGATAAACATGGTCACTCGCTCTAGTGATCAATTTCTAACCAAACAAAAATAATGGCAAAGAAAATTTGATAACTATTTAAATGCCTATTACTGCACACTTAACTAAAATTGCCAAAATATATGTCGCAACCTATACAAATAGCTCAAATTTCTTTATAACGTAAATCTTAAATTACGTGTATATAGACAGTTTAGTCTTAACATATATAAAAAGAAACTATATTTTTATTATTTTTTTAATATTTCTATATACATCGGTTATAATATAGATTATAGAAGTACTATTAACAGACTTATAAATAACTTTCTCAATAAGACCCGTATTTAGTACAAATCAGGCTACATTTCGAATGTATTTAAAAAAAAGATTTTTACGACTACCCTCAGAAATATGTATAATTATTTCAATTTAGAGTTTTTTTTAGGAATTACCACCGACATTAGAAATCTATACTAATATAATAAAGCTGAAAAGTTTGTTTGTTTGAACACGCTTATCTAATGAACAACCGATGCGGTTTTAAGAATATTTTTTTGGATTTCACAGCCCAATTATTTAAAAATGTTCTAGGCGATTAAACACCAAAAAGTTATAAGATTCAACGAGTAAAACTGTGGGATACAGCTAGTCATAGATATAAGAGACCATTTAAACCTAAGTTACATATTCATAGTTAGGTTACCATGGTAACGACGTCATATCTGCAACAAATTTTTGTCTAAGTCAAGTTACCGCATTAACTGCTTAATGCAACCCTAAGTTAAAAATATACTTAAATGGATAAGTATTTTGTAACATATACATATTATGTGACATACCTAAATATATTTATTATGTTAATATCTACTATTTGAATGTGAAATTACATCAAAATCGTTACAGCCGTGTTCGAGATACGCGAAATAAATTAAAAAAGAGCTATTTAAAAGTTTGTTTCTCACTTTTTAGTTCACATCTGTAATTTAATATTGTCCGGTGTAGGTTTGTAATCTGTAGATATAAATTAAATCAATATTTTTAGGAAAACTATTTCTGAGGGTAGTTCGAAAAAAAGATTTATATATTATTAGGTCCTCGTTTTCCAATGATACGTCGAGATATCATTGCGGTTTGTGTTGAGAATTCATCTCCTCAATTTAAATAACACTTAAGCGACCAATTGATGTTATTTTTGTGAAAACATCTGGCATAAGTACATAACAGTCACTCCAAATAATTTGGGTAAGTTTAATTCCGACGATATTGTATTCGGCTTTATCTGTTTGTGTGTGATCGTCTTTCACAGAATTCTTGACATCGACAATCTTCTGTTATAGAATCTAACGACATAAGACTCTCTTGACTCGTCCGCAGACACGCCCTGCATCTAGAATCTATGGATGTCCCGCTTTGAGAGTTTGCATCCTCCGACACAGATTCTAAAGATCTCAAACTTTCCACCGAAGTCAATTTGTATGATCGTCTGAACTCTGCAATTTCGTCTTCGCTCATGTTCAACGCTAAGAGTGAATCCCGCGCCATTTTACCCAAAGACGAAACTTTTTTCTTCTTTTTACTTAAAATAGAATCAATTTTTGCCAGTGGACACGGTTTGTTTAGACTCTCTGGGAGGGATTTTGGACTTGAACCACTTCTGGTTCGTAATTTCGTCCGTCTTTCCGGTATATCTCTAGGCGTCGTACTCTCTGGGACTTTGAAGGCGATAGTTTTCATTTTGGGACTATCTTTTTCCGGGCGTTTCGTTAAATCTTCTAGCGAGTTCGATTTTTGTATTTTCGCTCGTTCCGGTATCACAGGGGAGCTTTTACGGCCCTTTATGTCTATGGGAAATTCTGGAATTTCAACCGCTTCATCGACAACTAATTCGGGAGATAGATCTATGAGTTCTTTTCTCTCCGCCTCTTTTAATTCCTGGGCGAGCGACGGCTCAGGTTTATCATTAGCCAAATACGACAGAGCGTCTTTGCCAACATCGACTGTTCCTAGCTCTTTGATGAATTTATTGTCTTCGTCGACTTTGACGTCATCTATGTATGCGAATTGAATACAGTCGTCAGCTGCGACATCGCAAGTCTCGTCTATATTAGCGATCGGCGCTAAGTCACTTTGAGGTTTAAACTCTTCGTGTTTAGTTTCACTTTTGTCTGAGACGGGCGTTTTAATTTCCCATATCGTACTGACAATCGGTTGATTCTTTAATTGCCGTTCGGTCAGTTCGTACGCCAACGCCTTCGTTGACATCGATGTTATTGTATTCTCCGGGCTAATATTCTCTTTGATACCGCGTATAACTTTACTAGGGAATTTATCTACCGGTTGGCCTGTATCCGGACTGTGTTTATCCAATGAATTTTCAGAGCCAGTCGACTTAAGAACTGATGCAAATGTCCTCGGTCTTAATTCTACCTTTTCATCTAACTTAACTAGTGTATCTGTTTTTTCGTTTTTTTCTGTTTTCTCATCATTTTCATAATCGTTGGGTACAGTGAGATCTGTGTTGCACGCAGACTTATCAACGTCGGCTGCTTCTTTGCTTACATCTAATGTTTGTACTACTATTTCGTCGGTGGTTATATAGGTAACATTGTCCCCCGCTTGGAAAGATTGGAATTCGCTCAACGTGTTTTCAGTATCTGTTGAGGGCGTTTTATCCAGTTTTCTCGAAAATGATTCGTCCACGAACGAGACTTGGACTCTTTCCGATAGTGTAGAGTCTGTTGCCTCAGACAGACTGTCAGCATCTTTGTCATCCTTATCGGATTTGTCGGATGAGCTGGCCCAAGACCAAAACGAACTAGTCAAAGACGAATCTTTTCTTGGTGGAGTACTGGATGTAGATTTCTTATCTTCTTCCGATGTTCCCCGCGAGAACAAGCTGCTTGGGTGCTGAAATAAGCTCAATAGCTTTTCCAAATTTGTCGGGAATTTATTTTCGATCTTTTCCGGGTCTGGCCTGGGTATATGGAAGCTAGGTGACGGCGCTACCCATGAAATCTTCCGCATCCTATCTAGTCCTTTGGACTTCAACGCCGGAACATCCAGCAAACTCGAGGTCCTTTTCGGAGATGTCAACGTTTCTTGCGATGTTTTAACAGATTCCTTTAAACTAGAACTATTCGTAAGTGTGCCTTCGTTAGACGAACTATCTTCTTTTATCTCCGAGGGATTTAGAGAATGCTCGATGCCCGAATCGGCCGATGTTACCATCATTTTCTCTTTAGCCGATTCAATAGAACTGACGCTAGCTTCCAAACTCGATAGAGAATCATGTATTTTCTTGAAACCGCCAAAAATAATTGGCGATACACTTTCGTTGGAACTTATTGACACGTTTAGATTCACTGGTGTCACTTCACTAGTCGATTCCATACTGCTTTCATTCGAGAACTGTTCCCGTTTCGTAACTACACTTTCGACGATAATCGGTTTCATCCTATCGATATTCAAACTTTCGACCGAACTACCGGATATCTCTAACGAGGAGCTGCTATCACAAAAGGCACTTACTTGTTTCCTCATAAGCCTAGATACTTCCAAATCTGGACTATCGAGGCTCGATTCACTCTTATTCTTCTTTAAAACTACATTATCGCGAACAGGTACAGCATTGTCTATAACTAAATCATTTTTTCTTGTTTTCGTGGATAGATCTTGCATTTCTTGTATTAAACTACCTAAATCAGCTGTAATAGCTTCTATTTGTTTAATGGCTACGTCTCCTTTTTCCTTATTAGCTATATTTACATTTTGGTCACTATGTACTTTGGTTTTTTCGGTATTTCCTTCACTTTTAACAGTAACCGCAACTTCGACATCAACTGCCTCCATTTCCGTCACTTCTACGCTGCTCTTGACTAATTTCGTCTCTGTTTTAATGACTTGATCATCTCTAACTGTATCGTGAGACAATTGTTCCACCTTATCTTTATAACTACCTGTTAGTATATCACCTAATTTTACAGTATCACTAATTTTAACATTTTTAACACTATCACTTAGACCAGCCACTTTGTCACTGATGTCTTTACTATCAAAAACATCTTTTTTATCACTTTTAGTTCGTAAAGGTGACCAAGTGTCAACGTTATCCGTTATGTTAGTAACGGCCACTTTAAATATTTCTGGATTTTTCACTTCAGACTTAGGTTCATCAGAACTTAGTAAACAAATTGGTTTAAGTTCTGTTTTAGACATTTGTGGTCCATGTATCACAGAATCTTGTCTTAAATTAACTTCGAGTGGTTCAATTTCAGATGAAATTTCTGTTACAACACTCTCAATAATTTTTACTCTTTCCTCATCAGCCTTATTGTTTTCCGAATCAAATTTACTATCAAATATTTTGCGTTCATCACTTTTGTCAATTTTAATGGGTTCTATTTCCATTGTTGCGTCGGGTTTTATATTATTTTTCATCGAAATGTCATTTTTGACATTGTCACTTTTTGTATCATCTGTTTGCGTACCAATTTCCGTACTTATATTCAGATTGGGACCACTACGTTCAGTAATGGGCCACGTCAAAACACACGATGGTACATCTGGTATTTTTTCAACAACAGTTTTATTATTTTTAAGAACTTCTGACGTTTTAGACGCTGTACATATCACATTGTCAGAATTTATTTTATCGCAAATATTAGTTGCGACATCTCTATCACATTTACATGCTGCTTCAAATGTATTTTCATCAATTTTTTGATCACTCCTTACGACATCTGGCAAGCTTTCAGCTTTAACTACGTCATCTTTAACGATATCTTTAACATCTTGTTTACCAATAACACTAGTATTTTTCTTGTCAATAATTTCATTAACAGTGTCCTTTTCACTTTTAACATTTGTTATATGAATTTGAACAATATCATCATCTTTTATATCACCTTTAACAATTTTTACGTCTTCATTTTTAACAACTTTAACATCCTTTTGATAACTTAATGCGACTTTATTGTCTTTTAAATTACTTTTAATAATTTTATCGTCTGTTATATCACTTTTAACACTTTCAGGTACGATTTCAGTAGCGGGCGAAGGCGGGGGCGGGGGCGAAGGTGACGGCGCGGGGGAGGGGTTGTACATGGTGTCGTAGTTCCTCGTTACGGAGAACCGTGAACTCGGCCGTCTTGGTTGCGCAGGGTGGATTTGAATTTGAGGTGGTTCTGCAACCTGATAGGAGATTATACAATTATTTTCATTTCATTGTAAATATAACAGTATAAAATTCATACAAATAGTAGAATTAAGTTGTAATTTAAATATACATTTTTATAATACATTACAAACGTGATAAATTATATTAAACCAGTGTATATAAATGTTTGACTGTTGCTATCATTCTAATCAAAATTGTACTATTGATTTCATATTTATATCTATATAAAATTAATTATGTAAATACTCTTTACGTGTGTTTGAAATTAAACTTCTAAACGGCTACGCAAATTTTTAAGAAAATGTTTGTGCGTTCAAGTGGATACGAGAATTATTTAGATTTATAATTTGAAAATGTTTGCATTTAAGACGTGTGAATAGAGCTACTCGTCAGTCGGCTCCTGTGTACTATCGTTGTTAATGTTGATATATAAATAATATATGTTGGATAAACACCTGGACAACTTTGAATCTGGATGGTGTAGCACAATAGGGCCTGGTTGGTGTAGATGGGCTCGAGCTGTCCGTAGATGAATCTCGGTCTGGAGTAACACGGGTCACCTGGAAAATGACACAAATTTGTAAGCTTATGTGACAGACATGTAGTCTAGGACATGGTACCATAAACTAAATTTCCACTTGATAGTAAATAAATTGCGTTTTTGATGATTATATCGTAAAACAGACATTTTCATATTATTACTATGAATATTACATCAAATGAGAACAAACAAAGCTCGGTGGACTCGGGTTCTTAAGAATAGTTCAAATACAGTTCAGTAGCGCCGTGAGTACAAACTAGTCTAGTTTTTTTTATGTCATTTATACACAAGTTAAATGGATGGTATATAATACTGATGTGCTGTCGACCTGTATCTTTTTATTATAATTCGAGAGATTGAAAACCAATAGACTGAAATCGAAATATGCATTACATCACTTAAAGACCTCTCT
>JAOSYY010000002.1:2229914-2248632 GCA_025727935.1 Hebomoia glaucippe | reverse complement strand
TTCATATTCAAGACTCTGTATACTAGCGATCTATCAGTACTTCGCACGGGTGTGCCAAAAAACTGTTGATTCAATCAACTATCAAATTGATCAAGCTTCACAAAACCATTACCTAGGCTAATCTAGGTGTACTGAACATTTCATCCAAATCGGTCCAGCCGTTTTGAAAGGATTATGCACATGTACAAACATATTTGAATCAACAATTTCTTTAAATGTAAGCAGATCGCTAGTGTTGTACATAAAAACCAACATTTGTATGTTTGTCCTGTAATGTTCCCTAATGACTGATCCGACTGCGGTAAAAATTTACTGAGTTCTGCGTAGGTTTCGAGTCTAAAGATACTAAAAAAATCTTAACTTCCCGCGGACAGTCACGGGTACTACTAGTTAATTATAAAAAATGTAATAGCATTTATTTTTTGAACACCAAAAATCATTTAGCTCTGCTCCTCTAGCGGATAAAATTCTTAATTATAAAATTCGTAAGTCTGTATGTATACAATATTTTTTGGTCTGACCATACATAAACTACGACGGAATTTAATTTAACTATATTACCTAATTGTTAATAAAATTTGTTATAGAAAAATAATCATTATTGCGAGATTTTATATCATAGAAATACGCTTTAAATATCAATTAAATCTTGGAGTTTAAAATTAATTCACACTAAACAATTTGTTTTTTCATGTTTCAGACTCATTTGATGGTAACAGAAAATCGGTAATCATGATGCACTGGCAACATTTATAATTTTACTAATTAAATAGTTGTACTCGTATACCTTATGATCATTAAATAAAAGGAAAGCTTAACTTACGCGTCACGACATCAGCTGTACCAATGAAAGTCCCATCAAAATCGGTTCAGCCGTTTTAGTTTTTGGTCGAAACGAATAAATGCACAAACATTTTAAGGATCGTTTATCTGTTATTAGTACCGTATGTATACAGGTATTGAGAGAAAATCTGTTCATTTTAAATTATAACTAGACGTTTTATTTATATGAAGCATGTTCTGCCTACGAAACATGTCTAGAACAACTTCTAAATATATAATCGATGGGAAAATATTTAATTTATTTTAACACGAATCATTCTTTCTATACGTAGAGGCATTTTTACAAGTGGAACATAATTCGGCGATTGTATATGAATTTCTAAATACGAAATAAAAATATATAAGTTGACAGCACATCATTGAATAAGAAATGATATGTTGCTAAATTGGTTACCATCAAGTGAATTTTATTCTTATTAATCGAAAATTGTCATAGAAGGTAAACAGTATACTTCCGATTTGTCTATGGCCTTATCGGGAACCAAACCGTAGTGTATGTATGTATGATAATTTATATAATATATAAATATTATTCTTTGTCACTGCGACTCCTTCTTGATTTTCAAATCTAGAACGCCTTCTGAAATACAAAAAAAGATTCATTTTTTTACTCCTAATAGACAATATAATTATGTTACCATAGATATAGCGGTCCCAACAGACGTTGTTCTGTCTTAAATCTAATGTATAAAATTCTCGTATCACGGTGTTGTAATTTTACTCCTCCGAAACGGCACGACCCATTTTCGTGAAATTTTATAAGCACATTCAGTAGAGCTGTGAATCGGACAACATCTGCTTATCCCCAAAATGTTAAGGGTGGTCCACCCTTAAATTTTCACTCTACAATCATCCTCTACTTTTTAACCATAATATATTTTTGATTCTCAGACCTACTGAATATGCTTATAAAATTTCACGAAAATCGGTCGAGCCGTTTCAGAGAAGTATGGTAACTAACATTGTGACCCAAGAATTGTATATATAAGATTTGAAACATTCAAGATTGCTTGTTTTCGAGCGAATTAATAAAAATTGTATTCATACGTACCATCGTCGGGTTCGCTGAAGACGTACGCAATCCGTCTCGGAGCTGACTGTTTCCTCCCATGACTCTTACGTTTTGACAAATTCAATACGCCATCTATGAACACTGTTTTTGCGCAAACCATCTTCGGTTTAAATAAATCATCTCGTTCAAACGTATCGTTATTACACACATCATCATCGAACAACTTAAACACGTGATCTTGCTTATCCGTTATGTATGTTTGCTTTTTATCCTGCTTATCTGTTTCATTCATTTTCAATTCGGGTCCATCCAGTTCATCTATGTCATTTTTGTCTTTTTCATGTTTAAAAACGCTTTCTTTTATATAATTATCTTTTATACCATAGTCCGAAATTTTATTTGGTGCTTTATCTTTTTCCTTGTAAATATGATTAACACTTTGTTGTACTAATTTGTCTATTCGACATTCGAATATTTGTGGCTTTCGACATGGGTAGATGTTTGTTTTTGGAGATTCAATGATTATTTCTGGTTCCAAGTCTGGGACTTTAGCCGGATCTGAACGTTCCTCTAGAACCTGCAAGAATCGTTATTTCTTATAATGGAATTTGAGTGTTACGAATTTTTGTTCAATAGTAATTTATGGATCACTCATATAAACGTTACACATGCGGACAGCAAAATTATATTACCTTTAAGCATGTTATTTTCATGTCTAGTAGTTTTTGAACTAGATGAAGGAGAAGGGGAGCAATATAAATTCTATTAACATGAACCATCGTTCATTGATAGAAAAATCATAAGTCTACTTTAGTCTATGCATTTCCGAATACTCGAAATTATCAAGAAATAGGTTGACAGTATTTGACTTATTAAATACATCGTGTTACTGAGGTGCCTGCCACCATTAAGTCGTTGTTTAAAAAATAACATTTTTTTACATAAAACAGGCGGAAGGTTGACCACAATCCCACCTGATCGGAAGTGGTGATGCAGTTTATCATGGTTAGGCACAGCCTTGTATAATATGCTCATTCACCCGGACTAGACCAAGTGATCTAAGAGATATGTTGGCAACCTTAAAACATTAGTCATATTACATCAATTATGATTTTAATGACATTCTTCCTGTCTTTTGTTTATTTCGACTATTCTGAAACATTCACAATCTTTCCATCTACGAACGGTTATAAGATAACTGACTGAGACAACTTTGATTTACTGGGAAGATGCGAAGGCGAACTCCTGATATTTGTTAAAAATGAACCTACCCTCAGTATATGCGTTCTTAAACAGCCATATTTTATCCGTAATGCCGTCCGCGTAGCGAGCAACACACGCCTTTCGGTCAACGCGTCATCCCTACACGCCCGTACGGCGCGTAGTTCGCGAGTCAAACGTCTTAGATTCTCCATACTTCGGCGTCGGCTGTTTTGTGAAGCCAACTGGAAGTTGCAAACACATATATAATATATATGACATTTTCGAAGCGAAAACTCATAAGGAATGTCTCTTAAATTTCTTTAATTGCAATTTATATAAGGCAGTGATAATCTTCACTTTTATATGTTTTATTTTATACATTAGTCTGTTAAATTAATAATATGTTCAAATAATCTATATCTATAAATTAGATTTAAGTAACTGTTTGTCAAAAGAGTTTTTCTATCATTTGTGTATATGAAAGTAATACATTCAACACTTATAACAGAAGCACAATTAAAAAAAAAGTTTAATCGCCTGTTTGTTTCATCTAATCTACGAAACGGCCTGACCGATTTGACGGACAGGGACAATATGTACAAGTCGAGCTTATTATAACATAGTTTTTATTGAAATCAAATGGTAGGAAGAAGATATAATATTATATTGATCATCAAAAATTAACTATTAATAAATAATTACAATCGAAGTGTATATCATGTTTGACTATCAATGTGTACCAGCTAAAGCCCGAAACCGCTGTTCCAAGGAGTAACAAACACAGATCTTTACTCTTTATTACATTTTCAAGTTTGAATATAATATATAAAACTAGCATACTTGCTTGTACACAAAGATCATCTCAGAACGTATATAATACAACAGCATGGAACTTAATATTTTCATTTTCCCAAGATCTGGTACTAAATGTAATGTATACCGTTCAACCATAAAAATGATATTGCTGTCATTATGCAATGATGTAAGGCAATACAGCGGTTAACCGCAATATGATACTGAATCTACTACTGAGAAAATTTCCCGAAGAATGTAACGTCAGCAAAGAAAGGCGTAATTGTCGCATTATGTATTTACACTATATCTATTCATTTTAAACAGTTTTTGTTTTTCCATGTAGTCACAACTTGGCTTATTAGAATATTACGTCTACTGAACGTGCGATTAATCAAAGATCATATGGAGAAGAATATACAGATGTATTTATAAAAAATCTCGTCGCATGATTTATATTTTATTATTTTTGGTTGAATCTTTTTTTAGTTTATACACTAATGTCGTATAAGTCGACGACTACTTGATACGTGCGTCCATAGTTAATTTTCTTTTGTACTTTCAAATTTTTTATATAACCTTTTCTTCTGTCCTAAGTTTGGGAGCAGAACTTATAATAAATAAAGAAATGAAACACCTTTTTTTGCACTATGCATAAATGCAATGATTCTTGAACTTTCATCAAAAAAATTGATTACATTATAAATAAATGATGATGTTAATAAATGATCGAAGAATTTTAATAATATGACGGTATCTAGTATATTTACTTAAATAGATTAACTTATCTTTGAAGCGGCTCACACTTGACTAATCAATCTTTACAACGAGTCAAGTAAAATTTATATTTAAGTGTTTTCAAATATAACACAGGCATTTTTGAGACGGCATTAAATAATTATACATTCGAACAATGCTATGTTTATGTTATAAATAAAATGCTTTATCGATCGAACATAGCCAGACTGCATATACTCGTATGATATTACAAAAAAGACCTCAAGTCTATCAAACTATAATAGAGATGATGAAATCTTAAGAGTATATCAGCATTATAGCAAATAGTCACAACTCACCCTATTTCGTATTCGGCGTCGCAATCCTTTCAAGAACATTAGATCATCTTCTTTTAGATTGAGCGACTGCACTCTCTCTGTATATTTACATGTCGGAAGACCAGCAACATCTTGCACAGTCATATTGATACCTCTTGCTGAAATGACGATTATTTCACTTAGATGTTTAAAATGTTAACAATATTCACAGCTAACAAGAAACAAAATTGTTTTTCAAAATTCATAACAGATATATACATCTACATAGAAGACACCAATAAGATTCCTACATACATAAAACTCACTTCTCAGAGTTGTTATCATATCACTTAGGTGACAAATCATTTCTTGTCATCTAAGGATTTATTTAAACAATAATGTCTTAGCAGTATTTAATTATGTCAATAATACTGTATTAATTTGATCAGTGTAATATTGCTTTTTGTGTTTCTAAGATATATTTATTACAAATAAAAATTATTTAGTTAAAAAATTTAAACTATCTAATGAATTTATAAAATAACAAGATTTTATTGAAATATAATAAAAAAGTGGCACAGAAGATTCTTAAGTGACTAAAACTTCTGTATAAATAAATATTCAGTTTTAAAATAAATTATATATGGCTTCGACTAATAGTACTTAGAAACTAGTTCGCTTAATCATCATACAAAACGTAGTATAAAAACAGTATACGATTGATATAATGTCAAATATTTACACAACAATCTACATGAAAGCAGACTTTACCTACAAGAAATACAAGTTTGAAAACTCGTATACAGAAAAATTACGAAAATATACTTAAACATAAAATGAGTTAGACTACAAATTAAAATTAAAATGAAATACTATTTTGCGTCACACAACCTGTTGCTTCGAAGAAGTCAAAGTTTCAAATTACACTTTTCTAACATTGCACCACTTACCGTCTAATATCTCTTGGTCATGTTGATACGACGAAGCATGCTTCGAATTATCATCCATTCTTCATATTTATGAGGTCAAAGTATATATTTATGAAATAAAACTTATTAAAAACAAATACACAATACACTCACGTTCCTAGGTTATGTATTACACAATTGTCAAAGTCAAAAGGTTTTGACGTGAATACTCAAGAAATAGATAAGCGTTTTGACATCAAGTATAATGATTGCCATTACCATTAAATTAAAGGAGCTTTCCTATCTTCTAAAATAAAATTTGTAATGTTCTCCAAAAATGGCATCAATAACAAATTAAGAGCATATTGGTTGCAATGAGTTTTTTTAGGTAAGTGGAATTTTGTAGGGCTCTTCAGGCATACCATCCATTAACGTACAGTCTATAAAATATCTGACAACAATATAGGTATGTAAAATTTAACGTTGTCTGGGCCTTTATTAAGTTTAGATTCGACGAACAGGTGAAGTGACAACTAAAATTATTCTCAGTTTTAGTATCGTATTTACAATGAAGTTCATTTTGTGGACATTAATTGGATCTTATGGACATATCAATTTTATATATATATGAACGGCATTTATTTTAAAACCCATCGCCAAAGTGTTAATTGGCAACTGGCAAAGCTATTGTTACTTACATTTTAATCCGATCAAATAATTTGTATCCATGTTCAAGTAAAGTTCAATAAAAAAAAATGAAATTACAATTTTATTTGACAGATTCAAACCGTTGACACTTGGTAGATTTTGCAATTATGCACATCTGTCCGTTTTTTTAAGTTTCTCGTTATTCCTTTGTTTTTTTTTATTCGACGCCGCTTTGGTGAGTTTATCAATTATTTATTTATTACTCAAATAATATTAACTGAAAATATCAAAGACTGTTTAAAATACTGTATAATATAGAATATTGATATATCATTATTATATTCTTAGCATGTGTTAAATTTTACCGATTTCTTTTTGCCGGTTTGGAACTCATCTGGAATGTAGGCATTAAACGTTGTTTATGAAATATATACAAGTATATAAGCGTCATTTTCAAATAAAAATTAATTAAATGGTACTCTGTAGTTGTGTGAAATGTTTATTTCGCGCAGTCATGTTTAAATTATAATATCTATTTTATTCCTATATTTATTTGGATTATATATTCAATTCAGATATAACTAATTATTTCGAATCAAAATATGTTTCATGTAGGTATGTTGTTGGGAAGTATGTTTCATTTGAATATAAAAAAAATCTAAACGCTGGAATTTGTTTCTTACTTCATTAGTTTAATCTTATGTTATTTGTAATATTATAGATACAATGGCTTCGAGGGGACGAGGATCTCTTCTGAAAGACTGGGATCCTATGAGAGATGACTACAATGATTCTGTTTATGATTCACAATATCCCGAGGATAACATTGAGTAAGCAGTATTCTTTTACATTATCGAGACACATGTCCAAAAATATATAATTAAATAGAACTTTTATGTATGATTAAAAATAATAAAACAATATATTATAACTTTCATTAGTTTTAGTAATCTGGTTAACTTGGGCACTGGAAATTTCAGAAATGTTCACTGCTGATTGTTTATGGTCATCATTAGAATAGCTCTTTTGTGGGGATTTTTCAAACCATTTTAATTAAGATTTCATTCCATTATCTAATTATGTTTCCATATAACATGGACACTTTACTTCACTATTTTATATAAAGTAATCAAAAATTTGTACATATTGGTTTATACATTTTAAAATTTTTATAACATTTTCATGTCTTGGATACAAAGAACTGTAAATAGGACGACAGTTTTAGTCTATTTGAGAGACTGAACCATTACAAAATTATAATCCCTTTAGATCTTAGTTACGATGTATTTTAACAGTAAGTTAACATAATTTGTCGTTGACCCCTTATGAACTTGTGCTTGATTTTTGTTAAACAGGTCTGGAGTGCAATTAGATCAACGTAGATTATATGTTACAAATATACCACCATATTTGAGTGAAGACGGTCTAAAACTAGTATTCACTAAATATGGTAATGTGGTATATCAATTTGTATCCAGAGATCCAAAGAAGAAATTTGCATTGATCTCTTATGAGTCAGCGAGGTATTACAAATCTTATATATTTTGTAAAAACTGTAGAGTTATACCCCTGTAACTTTTGTATACCATAAGAAAACAAGCTGACAGTTCACCTGGTGGTAAGTGATGCTTATTGCCCAAGGACTCCTCCAAGATCAGTAAACTTAGGAGACGCATTGCTAAGCTTAAGACCTTAATTATATTATGTCCATGCAATTGATATTATAAGCATACAACAATGATGTTATGTTACCGGTCTTATCAAATTTAAGTATTCTGAAAATCAGAGGGTGAACTGAAAATGCATACAGCACTTCATGACTATTCCATCTATGAATAGTCGTATGTAATCTGGGAAGAACATATACATCACCACATTACACTAGAGGGTGTTATAAAAATGTCAAATCTGAATTAATATAAATTATTCAGAATCAAATTCTATGAATTATGTTATTAAATATTTTTTTTTGTTTATATCTCACAGTGAAGCAAAGTTGGCAATGATGAAATTAAACAAATCTGAACCTTTGAAACTAGTTGTGGCGATCGCGCATAAGGTAAGCGAATTTGTTAATGCTGATAAGATTTTTAAAAATTTCCAATTTTTGAATTGAAATGGCCTCCACAATTGAGTAGTCATTAATAAATCTCTTGTTGGATGACCTAGTGATGCCATTAGTCTTAAAACAGAGTTTTTACCTGAGATTATGTAATTTCTCTATATTAAATAATAATTCTTAATTAAAATATTAACAAAAATTATATTTTAAACAGAAAAATAGTCACACTGACTCAAAGGATCGCAGTTCTCGTCCTAGTACTTCATTGAATCGTTCCTTCAGGGATGAGTCCAGCAGTGTCAGCAGTAAAGGGATTTATCAGTAAGTCTGTTTCTTTCAAATAATATGTTTAATGTTTAATTATTAGTAAAGAAAAATGCTACGTTTTCAATTCTAATATACGTATTATACTATTGATACATATTGACAGTATAAAAATTACAGTTAATTTAAGTTTCTACCTTTAACATAACTAATTTTATTTCAAATTTTTAATTTAATATGAATAACAGACGAAACGTGTGCACTCTAAACGTACTTCAAGTCTGACTAATAAGCTCGTACACGAGTTATTATAAAATATTAAAAAAAAAAATCAGATGTCACTTTTCAAAGTTTTCTAACGTTTGCGATTCCGTGGTGGGTTTCTGTGATGCATAGTGCTATAAGTTTTATAACCATTATGATATGTTTAACTAAATTGCTTTTGTTTGCAATCGTGTAATTATAAAATTGATATATAATCGCTTTATATAAGCCACACATTTAGTAATTAGAGAGAAAAAGTAAATGTTTAATTAACCATTTAATATTATACAAGAGTCAATCATAATGCATAAGCACAAATTATGAGTAAATTTCTATTGTGAGCTGAGACCACATTTCTAATTATATTTTTTACTATACACATGACATTTTTCCCAGAGCTTAAATATAGAGCCTCTGATTCTACATAGAGAATCATAAATCCTTCACTTGTATAACTAGCTAGCTTCTGCCAGCGGCTTTACTCGTGTTAATTTCGATTTTTACTTACACCTTGGGTTAAATTATTGGACTTTTAGTAAGGCTTTTTGAAAATATAATATAGTCTTCCTCTATAAATGTAGTATCCGACACTGAAAGAATTTTTGAAATCAGACAAGCGGTTCCTGATATTACCACATTCAAATAATAAAACAAATTCTTCAGCTATATAATATTATTACAGATTTCACTTTAAAACTTGTATGCTCAGATTCATGTTATTTACAAGGTACCTTTCCCTAAAAAAAGTAGTTTATTCTAATAATCATCATTTTTGTCAATACTTGATTATTCCAAGCCTGCTATTTTTCCATTACCATTATTCAAATTCAAACCTACTTTGTCTGATTTCTTTTGTCATATCTAACGATGATTCTTGGTACTTAAGAGGGCAATTCACCACATCTATGATAAGAATAGCATAAAAATTGTATTTCATAATTTATCTTAAGAAAATTTTGTTATAGAAATCCAGACTCCAACATGGGCACCAATGATTTAATTGATTGTGATGATGACAATGAGGTATGTATTTAGTTAATGTTTAACATGGTAAGGTTACTGTGTACCAACTGCCACTGTTTTTTTTAAGTTCTGAAGCTAATTACTGGGATTTATAGATTTTCACCTGAGCAAAGTGTTTATAGTACGATATTTAACTCCTAACCAGAAGGTGTATGCAGTTTCCCATGTGTCGAAAATTAATTAGAAAATATATATTGTGAATCTTATTGTGCCTGCTACACATTTTTGAAATTTAGAGACCTTTTTTATAAAAATGTCCACAAGAGGCTCTTGTGAAAATACTGGTTTCACTATTTGATTGTTTGTTGCAATAAGCTAATGGACAGTCTTATTGCACTGTTATAGTGAGTTTATAATTTTTATAAATGGAGCAAAAAGTTTTTAGTCTAATGATCTTAATATTAGATAATGTTCCTAAAGTTTTCTGTTTGTTACACAAGGTTGTCTTTAATTACGAGTCGATTGAAAATATGTATCCACTTGCTGTATTTTTTTCTTAGCCACATTACTAATGAATTATCTTCGTGTGCTATAAGTATTTGATTACAAAAGGCGTAGTGTATACAACACACATTATTTTGTATGTTGTTTTCAACAGAGTATTGGTTCAGCTCTCGATCCCGAGCTACACCTGGAATTGGCACAGCTAAAGCTGGAAGAGTTGGAGTTGCAAGAGAAGAGGCTCAAATACAAACAGCAAATTCTTCTGCTCAGCAAGGCCGGCAAAAAACAGGTTGGTAGTAGAGACAGAAATGGCCATGAGAAACTTAATATCCCAGAGTGTCGTTTGTGATTTTAGTACACATTTTGATGTGTCTCATCATAATGCCAATCATAATTATAGTTTAATTATATTATTTTAGTATATTTTTAAAGTCCACCGCTAACATGTTTCTTGTCTATCTATCTATATGTGTGTTTGTTTATTTGTGGCATTAAGTGTGCTTGATGGATTTCGTTGGAGGTGACATCCACCAGGGCTGCTATTTATCCCTGAGGACAGAACAAATCTACTGGAAAAAAATCCACGAATCAAACAATCATTATAAACAACATGCATAAATGTATAGATTGTCTGTCTTGTGAAATATCACTTGATAAGTTTGGGCTTATGCTTGTGAGTCGATTTTGTAAATAAATAAATCATAGCACGCCATCGATTAGAAAATCTAGATGCAGTTTTCTTTTCAGTCTGCTGAAATTTAGTGGGTGTTTCTATATAATTTTTAAAGTTAACTTCTTTCAGTCAAATCCAATGTCAAGCCGAGTTATAACAGCTGATGGGAAGATTGTTTTGAAGACTTCAGCAGAGAGGTGAGTAATGGAACTGGACTTACAAAAACTCTAAGTAAAATACAATGTAATAGATTAAAATTAAAACAAAAATTTAATTAATTATACAGGTTTGTGATGAAATATTATTAAAACAAATTTTAATCTGTAGCTTACAATTTGTTTTTGTAATTTCGATAAAAGTCTATGTAAATTATTAGAAAAAATCTCAGAGTAGCCCCTCTGACCAGATATGGATTATTCAGGTATACGAAAACTGTTCTGAGAGACCTGCCATAATGTTTCCAATACTACCCAAAATGTGTACCTACTCAATGATTATTCGCTTATACAAATAACGTGGCCTTATGAAAACCCATAATAATATAGCAATATTATTTTAAGTGTTTGGCGTTTATTTTCAGATCCGATGTCCCTGTTGGCACAACGTACACAGGCGGTGGAGATTCGGTAAGACTAGTTTTTATTTTATTGTTTGTAAATTCACACTGCCGTTCCCACATTTTTTTAAATATAAATCGATTTTTTGAATTTGCAACATACACGTGGTGTAATTTCTGAAGGAAAGGTTAAATTTTTATGTGAATTTACAAATTATCAATTGTTTATGCATGAAAATAATTTTTCCCAAAAGTATAATTCTGAATGTCTCTCTTAGATTTAAGTTTTGTTTTTCTATTTTATTGAGGGTACTTTGAGGTGCTTTGCTTAAAAGATTCCAGAGAAAATGCATGCCATTTCACCCGGAATATTATACATGGATATATTCTTTACAATATATATTATGTTACGTTGTAATATTACAATTTTGTAGTTTATAGCTTAGCTTAAGTGTTACCTATTCACTAGAACCGCGGTTATGACTTCACCTGTGTTGACTTTGTCTATAATATTTGAAAATTAAGAAATGAAAGTAGCTTAAATAACTCCTTGTTATATTATCTGTAACTGTAGTATTGAAACTCCCTCAAAACTAGATCCAGTCATTTCATAGATTATGGGGTACAAAAAGACTGATAGATAAACAAAATTTTATATATGTATACTATATTTTATACAAGATATTTGGGGACTGCTCCCGAAAACGAAGACGGGTGACAGTTCTATTGACACCTTTGATGAAGGGACGGAAAAAAAAATTATCCTAACTAAAAAATACATTTTTAACACTTTTCATTAGCATTATTTACACTCCACTTTGTGTGTACAGCTAAATGAGACATGATAGAGCGAAATAACGCTAATAAAACGTTTAAAAAAATATGATGTTTTTTTAGTCAGGATCGAATTTTATCCGTCCATTCATCAAACGTGTCATCAGTACTATCACCTGTTTTCGTTTTCGGGAGCAGTCCCCAAACACCCTGTATACTATATTTTATATATAGTTTCATGTGCATTTAGGACAAAAGTAATTTTTATATTATAATAATAGATACTACAATTAAATATATTAATTAATTTAGACAGTAATCATATTTAATGCATAAATATATATTTATATATATGTATACTTTTCCAGAGAAAACTTAATAGATTTTAGATACGGGCTACGGGTGAATTGTTGCATGTACCGAACGCTTGAATGGTCTATGATATAATAAGTTGAATCAAAAAAAACTTTGACGATAGTAGAACGATTATCCAACAGAAAGACGCGCGCTCCTGCCAAGCTAACACGTGGAACGAACCAGGTTCATCCGAAGATAGTTCGACACCGTCCACTTGTGTCCTTTACTCAGAAGAGAGACGGGAGTGCAAAGCTAAGTCGGACTTAACTATGTTTGATAAGTCAGACTTCGTAAGCGATAAACTAGTTAAATCTGTAGATTTCATCACTAAAACCGATTGTTCCAAAAGTAGATGTACGGATTATAGTAAATCCTACAGTAGAAAGTCTGAATTGAGTAGATTCTCAGAGTTGAGTAAGTCCGACGTGACGAGTAAGAAAGAGGCGTCTAAGAACATAGCTAAGAAGAGTGAGATATCATGCGATTTGAAATTTGAACACGACGATGACGATGACGATGACGAAGATGAGACAAATAGACTGATACAGTTACGGAACGGCGATTATATGGATATTGTTGAGGAGAATATGAAGATTGTCATAGCATTAGCTGGCTACCCAAAATCGAAGATGCGTCTCAAACAAATGGAGATCTTTCGACGTTCCATCACTGATATTATGGATATGCAATACAAAGCGGGACTATTGAAGAAAACCCCGACGTTCATAGACTATTATCTGAATAGGGGTGCCATAGTTTGCATTTGTAAAGACATCGACACAAGGAATTGGATGGTGAGAATTTCGCCTGGCTTGCAGGAGCGCATGTCCAATAACTTACTGTTGCTTAAGGCTAAAGTTAAGAGGTTATGTGTTGCCGTTATGAAAATTCCACAAAGTTGCTGGCCCTCAACCGCGCAAGATACGTTTAAACTTCTACAGTATTTTAATCCAACGCTCAATACGCATATGTGGAAAATTTATGCACAGAAAATAGTCGACAATGTCGAATGTACGTCATTTTTAATTGATAGGATATCCGGGGAAGTTATACGCGGTTCAACTTTCAAAAATGTCATAGACTATTCGCAAATGGATTTCGAAGTGACTGGTTTTACTGAAATTTATTATGATTGTTTTCTATCCGATATGGAGGAAGATTTGCATAGCGTTTCTTCAAGAGTGAAATTACTGGATCAAATGCGTTCAAATGAAACGACACCTAGAGTAGAACAAAACTTAACTGAAGATAAATCAAATAGTTCTAAGGACGTTGAAGTTAAAAAGAGCTATGATAACAGTGTTCAAAAAATTGAATCTGTAGTTGAGAGTATGTTGAATGATAATGAAAGAGTAGATTCTGCTATCGATATGGATGCAGAGGATATTGAGCCAGTGAGTGAATCAAAAGAATTGGAGGAAATGAAAGTTGAAACAGACACAACTGTGGAAAATTTTAACAGAATTGGGGAACCGTGGTGTATTGAAACTGGGGATGAAGAACTTAGAATAAGTGCTGAAGAAATTATAGATAATGATGGACCGTCCACATCTGCTCCTATGTCTGACAAAACTGAATCAATATTTGCCAGTAGTGACAACTTAATAATCAGTAGGAATAGTAACTTAAATATAGATAGTAATCGAGGTATAGCATATCATAGACGCACTAATTACTTGCATGTAGAAAATGAACTCAAAATAGCCATAACTCTAGAAGGCTATCCACAAGATAAATTAGAAGGAAGTCATATTAGACGGTTCAAGCATTTATTTAAGGAGTATATTCACAAGGATCTGAAGGTACATCGTTTTGACAATATGATCATTCCGAAGTTTCAAGACGTATACTTGTCTAACGGTGCTGTGATATACATTTGTGATAGTTTAGAAACTAAGGATTATTTAACTGAAGTTCTTCCTAAATTTATTAATTCGACCGGGCTAAAACTCACTTTCAAGGAAGTGCACAATCTCTTGAGGTACACAAGACTAGTGATGCGCTTACCAAAGGAGTTGGCGCATGTCGAATCTATAGAAATTCTGCTAAAGCTTCAGAGTAGGTATCCAAAACTAAAACCAGATTGTTGGAAATACTACTCGGATATAGCCGGAAAGCAAAAGAGACAGTTTGGTGTGGATCCGGAATCTTTAGAGGTAATTAGAAGTCCCGATTTCGTCCCGTTATACGAAGGTGAAACTCTTGTTTTTAGGATTATAGATAGACAAAAAAGAGAATTAAGTTGTGAAGAACAAAGCACCAAAGAATTAGAAAGCAATACAGAAGATGACGGAAAACATAAATTGAGAGAAAGAATTTTGAAAAACTTATATTGTCCTATAGATCCTGATATGGCGAATTCGTCGTTGACACGTATCAGAGCTAATCATTATACAAATGTAGTGCCGGACGATTTAAAACTGTACGTAGGTCCATCAAACTATCCAGAAATGCGAGTCGATGAATCATTATTCCAAAGCATAAAGCGTTGCTTCGAACAAATTCTCGTTGAAAAAGGTGACGTCGATTTTGCCTTTCCCAAAATTCACGACATTTACTTATTCGATGGTGTAATATTTATCATTTGTAAGAATTTCTCTTCTAGAATATGGATTGTCGAAAACCTGTCCAAGGTTAATAGACAGGTTAATATTAACTTGAAAGCGACGGAATTTCGAGGCGCCGTTGGAATCGTTAGTTTTTTTCTTAACGCTGGCATTGATCCGGATTACGTTATATCAGTATTACAATCGCAGAATCCTAGATTGAGAACCAAGTATTGGCGGAAAATTAACACAGTGCGGACAAAGAGTAAATTGGACGTCGTCTTGCAAATTGACAAACTTTCCGCGCAAGTGATTATGGATAAAGGCTTCAAAGGAAACATTAATAGCAACGAAGTGACATTCAAGTTGGGACACTTGAAGTCGCTGATTAATCGAAAACTGGGACAGGACATGCCGAAGTCGCCGAGCAACAAATCGGTTATGAGTAAAAGGAGTATGGTGTCTCATGAAGGCAGGAACCTTAGCCCTGAATTACACATCGAGCAACCAGAATTGGACGCTACTTCACCGGACGATTCAAGAACTAGAACCCACGATTCCGATGTTTATTTCTCGACACATGTAGACATTAAATCGGATTCTGACAAATCGACGTACACAATACCGAAAGTCAGTAAGCACAGCTACTGCAAGATGATTTTGAAAGTACCACCGACGATACTCCCTGATCACAAGGAAGGGTTAGATATGATATTTGATTTGCTGCAAGACAAAAATCCAGGGTTGAACACTGAACTATGGAAAATAATAAACTCGCGCTACAGTAGAGGTGTTTTCAGTATTATGATAGATAAACAATCGGCTTCGGTGATCAAAAGCAGTGAATTTGATCCGATTTTGTGTGGGGAGAGGATGAAGTTCCAATTTTAAGGATTTCGTATTCCAAAACGTGACTCAAGTAATGCTCTATACTCGAGTATCGAAATGAACAGATAAAACAAACATTTTTATAACTCTTTAAACTGCATTAGATACGTTCTGGAGTAATGTCTGTTAAAGGTTCGATTTGTAGATTTAGGGACGATGTGTCATTAAATGCTTAATTATTTATTAAATAAACATCCATTTAATTAGGTGCATCTCAGTAGTACCTCAATCCTGTACTTTTATAGAAATTGGGATATTCAACGTGTTTTCAAATTCTAATTGTTCTATACAGAGTTTTTGGGGACTGCTCCCAAAAACGAAGATAGCTGATAGTACTAATGACACCTTTGTTAAAGGGCCGGGAAGAAAATCGATCCTGACTGGTAAAAATATATTTTTAAAACGTTTTATTAGCGTTATTAGCTCCGTCATGTTAGTCCAGCTGTTTTTGTTATCAATCTTCATTGCTGGTGCTTTTTTTTAGTAAAGTAATGTATTTTTTATGAAACTATCGTTTCATTTAGCTGTGCTAACATGATTGAGCGTAAATAATGCTAATAAAGTGTTAAAAGTATATTTTTTTTCAGGATCGATTTTTTCCGCCCCTTCATCAAAGGTGTCATTAGTACTATCACCCGTCTTCGTTTTGGGGAGCAGTTGCCAAACATATCCTGTACACGATAGTACTGTAATATATTTTTTGCTCTTGACTTTATACCATATAAGTTGAAAAAATCACATTGTCAATGAAAATATATTAATTTTAAAAGCGGAACACGGGGGGCACTGATGTAATTGATTTACCAAAGATCGGTAACGAACTTAACAATGCCACTCAAATTTAAGTGGACATTTATATTTTAATCAAATAGCTAAGTATTTTGTGTAACGTACAAACAAGATGTTGATTGCACTACACTTACACTTCAAGTGCCACTGGAATGCACCCATTTAATTGAGGGCTGGTAACGAACCGATTGACGTAGTTTTAACGTAATCGTCAAAAATCGACACTATCACTAGTTCTGAGATAAATTTATGTGATTAACTCTATGAAGTACAAATCTGCCTTCCACTCTGAATTAATTTTGGTAAAAAAAGTACCAAATCGATTTTTTAAACTCGTTTTTATGGAATTTAATGTATTAAATGTGTCTATTTAAATGAAATCCTTTTCTGCGAAATAAACTGTAATTTTAACTAATATTTCCATTTAAATCCTTGATATCGAAAATTGATTCTAAAAAAGACTGGAACATTCCATGATTTTGCCAAATATATGATTCCATTATAACATTTAAGATCTGACTTAGCATTTTTTAGTATTATACATAAGTTTTGTGTTAGGTATTTTAGTGGTTAGTGATTTTCAATATTGTTTTCTGATTACGTTTTATTTCATTGTATTTGCATGTAAGGTTTTTTAAATAAATAAATGCATTTTAAGTCTTGTTTCATTTTTAAGTATACTAGCGTTTCACCGCGGCTTTAAAAAGCGTCAGCTAGCCATTTTTCTCTAAATTTCATAAGTTTTATTATCAATTGATAACTTTTCTAAAAATCCCTGCAGCATGTGGAAGAGTATCCTCAATAAACAAACAGATTTTAAATTTATATTTCTTATTATATATTATTTATAAATTATTAGACGTGTTTAACTATTGATAATTACATTTTTTACATTACTTTTTTGTGTGTTCGTTAGGAATTAAACAACGGTATGTATCTATTTTCCGAGAAATATATTATATATATCATAACTATAGTTTGACTACGACATACACTAATTCGACACAATAAATTGGAAACAGTTAAAAATTCCGGGACTACAGCGTGCCGGGCTTCGATTCTGCTTGTCATGCGGGGCAAGAGGAGAACTTTTCTGTGCGGGATGCGGGGTAGCGCCTTACTGCAGTCCCGACTGCCAGCGTATGGATTGGCAGAAGAGGCACCGGTCCGTCTGTCACAACTTGGTCAGGTAAGTTGTACTCGAGACTAATTGGATATAACGGGTGTTAGGAGATCGCTCCCGAAAATGAAGACAGATGATAGTACTAATGACACCTGTGATGATGGGATGGAAAAATTCCTGACTAAAAGAAAATCATATTTTTTAAACGTTTTATTAGCGTTATTTACGCTCATTCTTGTAAGTACAGCGAAATGAAACGATAGTTACATACAAAATACATTACTGAAAAACAGAACCAGTAATGATTCATGATAACAAAAACAGCTGGACTAATATGATGGAGCGAAAGAACGCTAATGAAACGTTTTAAAAATGTATTTTTTGTCAGGATGGAATTTTATTCCGTCCCTTCATCAAAGGTGTCATTAGTACTATCATCTGTCTTTCTTTTCAGGTGCCCTATTACCCGTTATACATACAAATAATTAAGTCTTTTTTCCTTGGCGTAAGCGCAG
>JAOSYY010000002.1:2192252-2207196 GCA_025727935.1 Hebomoia glaucippe | reverse complement strand
CATTTTAAATAAATTTTGATGGATTTTGTCATAACTTTTTCGTCTCACAATAATGATAATTAAAGCATGTAGATAACGATATTTAAAGTAAACAAAAATATATACAATTTTAACAAACTTTAAACTTACCCTTCTTGATTATTATAAAACTTTAGCTAACAGTTTCTTTATTTGAGATGTTTCCCTCATAATATACGTATTCATAATATAGACACAATTAACTTAAGTGCTGAGTTTGTTTCATAATTATATTTGTAAAAATGACTTTAAACTTTAAAACTTTCGCACAGTAAATTATTTATTGGGTTAAATCTTTTTAGAACTATGTGTTTAGAAGCTTCATTGCATTCCTTTAAGATACTCCTTTGTGAAAAACCATTATTGTGTCAACAATTGGGTAAGCAGAATACGTAACTTTTGTCATGGTAAAAGAAATGTGTACCGGTAATAAATTATATTGACCGTCTTAAGAAATTGAGAGTGCTGTTAAAATGAAAGTTGTACTATTATAAAGCCCTTTTGTTTTGAATATTTGAAATAGAGAGATAATAAAATGAAACGGAAAAGGTACTTTCTGTTATGTAAATTTGTTTTCAAGTCAAAACGGTTGCATTTCATTGTTAATACGAAGCTTAGAATTAATTCGATGTGATCATAACTTCGAAATGTATACTGTGAACATCACTAATACATTTTCTGCTATTCTAATGCTTCCTATTTTTGCAAATTCGTAAATTTCCACTCATTTTACTTTCATATCCAGTTTCCTATAACAACTGTTGTTATGTCGAAACAAAATGTTTAATCAATCCAATAGATTTGTATTTTGTAAGGATTTTGTTCACTGTCGATTACTTATCTGTAAAAAATATAAAAGTTATTGGTATATGAAAAGTAGACTTTTGTTTTGATCTGATCATCTATTAAGAAGTCAATTTTAAAATACTAAAACGAACGGTGCATTAAATTAACATTAAGATATTGTTGTTCTAATTTTTCGTTAGTTTTGGTCTATATTAGAAATCTAAAGGAACTATCTACATAATAAAAAATAATGCGAAACTTTAATTGACAGTTTCGACAAGGATGTAGAGATAAAATATAAATTAGTTTTTTAGATTTCCTGTATTTTAAAATTGTTTATAGTTTAGTAACTTTTCCTCTAAATTGTGTTGTATTTTTCAATTGTAAAAATATTTTATATTAAAACATATTCTTCTGCCTTTCGTAATCTCAAGAAAAATGGACTACCTCAGTTATGTAATATCAACATATATATTTCTAAGACCTTTAGAATAAAATTACGAATTTTAAATTAACCCAAATGTCTAGATTATGATTATCCAGATGGGATTGGGATAAAAAATCGTAGCGCGGCCTCAGTGCTTTAGCCTGGGCCCTCGGCCTAAAAACCCAGCTGGGAATAAATGAATACTGAGTGCAGTTGCAGGCAACAGCCGCTTCAAGGTCCCTTCACACGTGGGATTACACGGGAGTTACGCATGTATCTTAACGTGATGCTGCAGACCTATAAACCTATTGCTTTTTAACACGAACAACTCGCCACGTGACTCATATTTAAATCGCAGTGACCTCTTTTAGTCCTCAGCTGCACAGACTATCAACGACTAACAGTTTCGCAAGAATATACAAGTAATTTATAATTTCTTCTTACATAGATGTCAATGATCACAGTGTAACGATAGTAACTCTGTTGTTATATATATAACTAGCGGACACAACAGACGTTGTCCGGTACAACCGTTTTAAATATATATATTTTTAATATTTACACCAAATTGTGAATTTAAACCATTCTCGAATCCACTTGAACACACAAAAAAAATTCAAATCGGTCCAGCCGTTTAGGAGAAGTTCATGTCAACACACGTACAGAAGAATTAAATATATAAAGATAGGGAAACTACATTTGAAAAAATATTTTTTTTTTACACTTTCTTATATTCAGAAATATATTTTAGAGTTAATTTATAGCTAAATATTAATGTTTATGTATTGAACGAAATTAAGTGTATAAGTATTCTAACAATAAAAGCTAATGGAAATATTTGCACGTTTCTGTAAGAAATTGGTACAGTATTATTGTGTCCTTGAGGACCGCAAGAATACAAATTGTGTGGAATATTTTCTTATCCTACCCTATCGGAGCCGCAGATTGAATATTGATGCGTCGAATACCGGCTATTTGTATAGGTTTTTTGAAATTAAACTTTTAAACAACCTGTAGTCACGATCTTGAAGCACCAAGGACACCAGAAAGATTTCACGTTTTCGAAGCGCACGTTGTTTAAGCCGTGTATTTTTTCGACCTTCTCATAACCTCTTTGTTGTCCTGACAACGGAAAGGAAAACAAAAGAGTAACGAGTCTACAGTTTATATATGTATGCTTGATTTTTAATTCTATCGTAATACTGAAAATGCAAAAAAATATAAAAACACATCGTTTTTATATTCTTTATGCTATTGAAAATTTCACGTTAGGAAGGCAAACGAGCATGTAGTTCACTTATATTAAGTGATTCCTGTTGTCTATGGTCACCTTTAAATTCAGTAGATTTAGAAGACGCGTCCCTAACCGTAAGGACTTAGCCATATTAAATTATTTTTGACGTTGCTGGCCTTATTTATTTTTATTTCGAGCGTTTGGAAAATTCGTAGACTGAAATCGAAACGCACTTAGCACTTCACGACTTTTCCATGTATGAACGATTCCATACAGGATACTTGAAAGGTATCTCGATCAGGTCAGCTTTCAAATAACAAAAGCATAAAAATCAGACGGACAAACAAATTGCCCTTCGAAAAGTAGGAATCTCTAACATAAGTTTTAATGTTAGGTCAGTTATTGAATATAATATTCATTATCATTTCATTTCGATTCTGAACTTTTAAGGTTGTAATACCATCCAATTTTTTTTTTAGAATGTCCTAAATAGCCTAATAACAATATTATCGAGTATTAAATATACATTACTTCATTCTATTCGTTCTCACGAGAATTCAATAAATTCGAGGCACGTGCGCGGTCGTGGAGTCCGCGAATGCCGGTCGGTACAATGTCGAATCGACAAGTAACTGTACACTGTACTCGCTCGCAACTGCCAAATATCACTGAAATCAATACTTATTCGATCGTATAATAAATAAGGACTCGTTAAAGACCGCTCTGCTATATGTGAATATTGAGTGGATAAGATTTTTTAAGGTCGAAGTTATTACTGCTTAAAATCCGACAGTAATATATTGGCTTTGTTAAAAAAATTGGCCCGACTCCATATTGTCTTTATTGTCTTTAATCGTGTTGAATATATCTTTGAAAGATTACACTTTTCGTGGATGTGGGTTATGGCGCGTTTATGCAGGTCTTGTCTAATTTCTCCATCGGAGCAGGGTACTGTGGCGGAAACTGTAAAATTAGAGAAAGAAGAGATCGTTTATAAGGTAATATGTTAATGTATATATATTAAAACAGATAGTGCAACCTCGTAGTAGAAGCAATGTTCAGCCTTTGTAACACTAATGCACCAAAATTAGAATCGAAACAAAATCCAGTGGTAATAGATTAAACAACCTTTGGAAAGAATTACAATAACATTGACTGTCAGTCTTGTAATAAGGATCCAGATATGTCTTGCAGTACTATGCTCTTCCTATTAAGGAAGTATCTTAAAAGTGCACTTATGACTGCGAAGTAAACGACATGAAACAAGTTGCAGCGACCCATTTATATCCTCTAATAACAACGTCGAGATACGAATGTCGTAATGGTTGTAATATTCGTCACACGTCTCTCTTTTTTAGAATGTAGATTGGCAACAGCTATTTCCACGTAATCTCTGATTGGCAGTACCGTTGAATGACATCCCGGCGCGCCACGTAGAGGCAGAACACAGATATAGAGCTCAAGGAAGATGCTACTGTTTCAAGTAACAATTACGTAACCTATACTAATATTATAAAGCTGAAGAGTTTGTTTGCTTTTTTGAAAGCGCTAATCTCAGTCACCGCTGATCCGATTTGGATCTTTCATTGTCGGATAGTATATATCGAGGAAGGCTATAAAATATATTATATTTTGAAAAAGTAGGGTTCCTTACTAAAAGTTCAATAATATAACCCAAAGTGTAAAAATCGAAATGAACGTGGGCGAAGCCGCTTGCAGAAACTAGTAGAAGATAAAATATGATTCTCGAATTTTTTACGATTAAATGCTGAAGTTTTGGAAGTTACGCGTATTTCATGAATTGTAAATGTTGGAATAAACAGTAGTTTTTTTACGATGATGTAACTTGTTTGTGATGATTACGATACTATTATGAATATATTGGTATCGCATAAAAAATGGTTTTGGATTGGAAATGACCTCCTTGTGGTTTTCTTGACGAATAATTTTTATATAACTGACGATTATATTTATAATATTATTTATGTTATGCTGAAATTTTTATTGTTTGATATTGGTAAGTGAAGTTTATATAACTGAGTTATATGGGAATGTTGAAATATTTGATACACCGTAAGAAATAACAAAACAGGTTATATATTTTGCTTATATCAGCATAATTGTTGATAGATTTTTCAATTATGATTTTCTTTTTGTAGAACCTTTTTATAAACCAATTAGAATAAATATTTTCTAGAAAATAAATATAATTATAAGAAATAGTTTGTCAAATTCAATTGCTTTTCAGGAATATCAATTATATTTTTCTCTTTTTATCACGAATTAGACGAAAAAATACAAGTATAGTTGAAAATGGTTTGCACAATTATAGAAAAGTTATATAGTTATTTATTTTATCCGTTTCTTGGATATAATTTTATTTTAATATTTTAATAACGTAAGATACTACCGTCACTCCTTCACCCTAGGGATTAATTTACGAAAAGAATCTTAGCTTTGATTGAAACACAAGTCAAAACCGGTGCAGAAGAGCCAGAACTATAAATTTAAACCTCATATTATGCTTGACCTAAAATGTTTAAGTAATAAGTTTCATTACGTAGTTGGCTACGTTTTCGATTGAATATGTTTAGTAAAAAACCAAGTATAGAGTTTAAAGAAATGTAACAATGATTAATAATTTTCAGTAAATGACATTTATGAATAGAATATATATTATGAGTTATCTAGCACTGTATTCAATGGAAGCATCGAGAAGAACCTTCATGACTTGCATGACTAGTAAGTTGCGCACATTTCTTACAATTTCCCGTGTACAATGATAAAAAGGCAACGAATCCGGCAAAACTAATTGGCTGTTACTTTTTCAATTACGAGTCATTCATTGAACTCAGTTTCGGTATTGTAAATCGATTACTTGAAAAACAGAACAAGGTATATTCAACGATTAAATTACTTTACCGACTTTATTAAGATTAAGTAATGTTTTGTATTGGGTTGTGGCTTTTTTGTAAAACAATTTTTTGTCATATATGTCAAAATATTGAATGGGAGATAAGTGATACGTTGTAGAAAAAAAAATGTTTTTAATTCTGATACTTTTCTTCTCTGATACTCTTCCATTTCATTTTTAATGCAGTTTAATTTTCCAAAGCATATTGATGTCTAATAACCACGTGATAAAAAAGAGTAACATTGTCATCTGTGTTACAACTCAAACAAAAGGTCATAAATAATAGTATATAGTAGGACCTTATTATTAATTTCTGAAGCCTTTATATTACATTGATGAGTTGATGACTCACGCAACTTCGTCTGCTTTACATACAATATTATACAAGTTTCATAACCATTAAGAAGGTCTTACTCTTTTTTTATATTTGGTAAACATATGTGTGCAATTCTATGTATTTTAAATATATACAGAATACTTTTTTACCTACGTAACATTGAAACATTATGTAAGTTTTATATGAATTGCCATCCTACAAAAGTATTTGACTGACATAATTAGTTAGTCTAATTTCGACTGTGTGTCTAGTTTTCATTTCATTTTTCTAATACGTTACGAAAACAAGTTAGTTTTATATCAAAGTTTTTAAGTTATTATAGTCCTGTGCTTAATCTATAAATAGTTCCTGTAACACGTAATGAGATAAAATACATAATATTGCAATTATCAGCAAAGAAAGCAAGTTATCTGTACAAGTAGCGGTGCGAGTAACGGCGCGACGCAACACGTTATGTCACACGGCCTTGGCCTAGCGTTGCAACTTGCGGGACTATTCACACTGACCGCGGCCTGTACGGTAACATTATTACCCGAGCGTTTCTTGACGTCACGCGTATACGGTTGACTAACATTAGTATAATTGTAATAAATAAAAGATAGGACGCGCAGCAGCTCTAAAATAACTATATTAGTATTAACAATTAATAAAAGTTCATAACATAAAATAAAGAATGAAACAAATAAAAATGTATCGTTAACACACAAATTTTTTATTTACAAAGTTACAAACAGCGTGCCAATAGATATTTCATATCTAAAATATTGTAAAAATGTGAAACATGTTGCACTTAAGTATTACCCGTACCATTTTCACAGCAGTATTTAATTTTATAGTGGGAGGTTAGGTTTTATATATCAAGATTAGTTTACATAATTATAATTAAGTAGACGTTATAGAGAATTTAGCTTAGTATAACTTAGTTATTTTCCTTTAAACGCTTCGCAATGTCTTCCATTCTATGTGAACGTCTCTCCGCAGATAACAGTCAATAGTGTATTTATGCCTTCGTATTATACTTAAATATATATCTCAGTGCCATGTATTTATTATAAATAACTATAATAGTTATATCGGAACTACAACCAATTATAACCGTTTTATATTTTAAATAAAAGAATTATAATTTACAGACGCGCAAAAAATTTAAAGTATATCCAACTGCCTATATAACTATGTAAGTTATCATTACTATAACCAGGAATTTAAATTTTTTTAGCGGGGAGGGAATACGCGCCTGAGTACATAGCCCGGTGCAGGACGGTCCAATGCGCAAATCCCATACCTGGTACCTAAACGGGGTGTAAAAGAAGGAAAATGAACATATTCGAGTTTATTATAGCTAAAGAAATATTCTTTTGTAATTGCTGCAACCTAAGATTGTACCACCTAAGATGATTTTTTTTTATTTTGGGAAGAGGTTTTGTGATGGAAAGGTTAGGTTTCGCTCTCACATTCATTTTATATATATCTTATATTATATTTATTAAATATGTAAAAAGGGGTCGAAAGTACTCGTTTCAGCAAGATTGCTAATATGTTGGCCTTCTCAAAGATGATCCAACCGTGTCCCCGTTTAGTGGAAGAAACAGACGTACTGAAATACAAAAGTTATAAATTTTGATTCGTTTATAAAAATAATGTATTTTTATATTCAGAAAAAAACTATATTTTGATAAACAGTGATATAAATTTGATCTATAGAAATAAATACAATTGGAGGGTCTGATTATAATATTAAAATAAGTGCTTTTTACTAAAGCATACGTATGAATACAATTTTACAATTTTTGTCTATGTGTCTGTCTGTTCTGGTTAATCTCTGAAACGGCAGGGCTGTCTTTAACGGGACTTCACTGGCTTATAAGGGGTAACTGAGGCTACTTTTATTTTTTGGAATTCTTATCTATTTTTATTAAAATACATAGAAAAATAACTATTCGTGGCGGACGAAGTCGCGGGCACAGCTAGTTTATAAGTATAAATATTGCGATATAATAATTTAATATGCGGTAAGTAACAAATCACTCTTAAAATAACTAAAGCCTTTGACTGAATAAGTTTACAGGAAACTACATTACTTAAAGGTACAACATTGTATTATAATTTGTGTCGAACCTATATCTTTACTGCGTAGATAATTATCAATGAGACAATGTATTTTGAAACGGGAATTATGTGAACTAAATATACAATATTATTAGCTGGTTCGTCTACATATATCATACACATGTACAACAGACAGTAGTAATCTGGTTTAAATATCTCTACTTACACAGTTTGAAAATAAATGATAGCCACTCGTAAATCGTGTAATCAATTCTACCTGTAATTGCCATTTAATGTTATGAAATATGCATGACGTGAATCATCGTTTCGAATTCAGATATTAATCTTACGGTAATGATGGCAACATTTTGAATCATTAGTCTTATATGTATATCGTGATACATTGTATTGTAATAAACTTGGAATTTCATGAATTCAACTCTAAAAAATAATTCTTTATTATATGATTTCGATGAGGTAGAATGAGAAAATTCTTATATAAGTTTGTCGTGTCTGTCTATTCCATGATAGATCATAAACGAATAGGCCGATTTTAATGTAATTATAAAAATTTGTGAGAGCGATCTGATCAGTGGTCTATTCAAGAATTTAATGATTTATTTTATTTTGGTCTATACATGTGAGACAGTAAATTTCAATTGACATTTCTAATAAATCATTATTAAAATAAAATCTTAGCGCTGTTCTATATAAGCAAATTCTTATCCAAGGCCATAGTTTCTTTAAAGCAAATTTATTTTCATACACAAATAAGTAATATGTAACAGTTATAATGTAGTTCAAGTACATATTTATCTTCATGTCTTAATAGTCTGTAGTTTTTTTAATTTCAAGGCTTACTTAGTCATCTTTTATGCTCATGGTATACAATATACTCCTACGCGGTGTACATAAACGAACGAACAAAAATAAACGAAGCGTGTAATGATGGATGTCTTGAGAATTGTTTTTTTTTTGTTAAAACCTACTTGTTTCTTTGTTAAATAAATATATGTATAATTATAAATAAATCGGAAGTATCAGTTTGTATTATATAATATTTATATTGTCAAGTGTATATAGAAACACAATTTATACATTTTGTCTGTTTGTGCATGCTACTATCCAACTCGGTTAGACCAACGTTGGCGGGACTTTCACTGGCAGAGCGTTGAAGTTAGAAAGAATAACTTTTGTTTCACCATTCATTAAAAAAAACATGTCAGGTAAAACTGCACTGCTGATCTATGGACTCAACTAATTATAATAAATATATATATTTTTTATAATAACTCTAAACATTTAGTCACCTATGTTAAGAACAAATCATTGACATAAAAAATATTATCTCATTCAGTTGAGTTCCTGCTAACAGCCCGTGTGCCTTAGTTTTTCACTGATGAAATATTCTTCTGTTCAAGGAAAAACAAAGGCGTTAAAACCTTGGAATGGACTATTAATATCAATAGTTTTATAGCTGTATATATTTAAAGAACAAATATATAGTCAAAGCATTTTTATGTCATCAAAACAGTACTATATATCTGAGTAGTCGTAGTCCACGATTTCATCTAGACAAACCTAAAGTAGTTCCTACAATTAAAAAAACTTATCAGCAAAGTACACCCTTCTAAATTTTATTATGGTCTTGAAATCCCGACTGTTCTTTGTTATATGTATCAGTCATATGAGGTACGTATAATATATATAATACATGATAAAAATATTAGTGTATCATTACTATTACATTTGTCGTAGATAACACAGCTAAGTGATAATGTAGCAATCGATCAGAATAAAAACACTTTAAATTTAAAAGTAGCTCTAACTCTCAAGAACATTCTTTTAAAAATATGTATGAGACTCTTGAATCAAGAAATAAATGTGCAATGCAGTATTGTGTAGTTACCGTGGCGGGTATCTCGTAGGACAGTATATCCATCATTACAATTTAAAATTTTTTCAAGGTGTTCCAATGTTAAAGCGGTTCTCAGGGATATGTTTTTCTTAAAATATCGACGAGGTGAAATGGAAAAAAAAAATACAAATAAATATGACACGTTTTGTTCAAGATGAGGAATTTTATTAAAATTGATATTCATATTATAGGTATCTATAAGATACTTTTCGTTTTACTGTAAACTCTCTACAAATATGTTTAACGGATATTTTAAATATATGTCTTATAACACTAGTCTTTACCCAACAAACGAAAATCTACCGCGTTCACGATAGAACTCAGGAAAAGACATTGGAATTTTCTTATTGGCATCGTAAAGATTTAGGCCAAAAGTTGAACAATAATTAAATTTTTTACATAAATTAGTCCCTAGTTACATTCTTAATATTCTACATATTTAACAAAATAAAAATAATATTAAAAATCGATAAATAATTGAAAAATATTGAGTAAAATTACTGATCTGTTCAACTTATTAATATAAGATTCTTTCCTATTTATATAACATTTATACAGAACAACATTATAATACAGCTAAGCAAGCTCAACGTCACGTTATATTCTAAAATAAACAAATACATAACCGTAACTTAGCAAGCGAGGAATGAACATAATCAAGTATTGCTAAGTCAGACCTTGACCATGACTGCAGCGCGAGCGGTACGTCCCACTCCCGCGCACCTCTTTATGACGTGACACTACTAGCTAGGGTTGGCAATGCACGCATATACAACCTAGCGGTATCTCGCGGTGTCACCCGAGTACCTCTTATATATAAAATTCTCGTGCCACAATGTTCGTTCCCATACTCCTCGGAAACGGCTAGACCGACTCTTATGAAACTTTGTATGCATATTGAACAGGTCTGAGAATCGGCTACTATTAATTTTTCATCCCCCTAAATGTTAAAGGTGGTCCAACCCTATTTTTTATTATTTATACAATTAATATTTTTATTGTTTTTGTGATACAGCATTAAAAAATACATACAATCATACGTTTTCAACCCTCTACAATCAATATCTATATATTTATGTGGCAAAATGACTTTTGCTGGGTCAGCTAGTGATGATATAATAAAATGAAAGGAACTTATGTTATCCGTCAAAACATCTGCACGGGAAAGTCTCGTTAAAATAGATTTGCCTCTTCGGAGATTATGTGCAACGTATTTTGAAGTTATTTATTAATTAAATATCTATTGTGTCCGAAAATTATGTATTAAAAGCAAGGTGATGAGGACAAGATAAAAAAATGTATACAAACTAACTTTTACCAATTTCCCATTCGACACTGAACTAATAATATCTTTATGGTTATCTCTCACATACAAAATGGCCAAAAACATTTTCAAGACTTTTATATGTGTATTAAATTTTTTATGACAACAACAATAGTGGCCTTTTTTCGTTTATTTATGATAAAAAATTTTTGAACTGCTGAATGTTTGTTTACATTATTTATCTCGTTTTGTTGTCATATTTATAGAATAAATAAGATTTCCAATGGTAAAAATAATGCCAAATTATAGGTTAAAGTGATTGAAATTATGAAGTAGCTATTGGTAACCCTGGACGTCGTCTGATTCTTTGCACAAAGATTATGTAATACATGTAAATGAAGTGTACTCAAGTCTCCTCTAAAAGTATATGTATGATATTTAAATCTTGTATTTTAAGCACAAACCAGGTTTTACATACTTTAGCCAAGTTTAAAAATTTAAATTATAATTAATTCATTGATATAGGATATAGTATATAGAGATTCGGAATTTCTTACAACAAATTGAAGTGAAGAAAAATGACGTCACTACATTATTCAATTGTTTTCCTTCAAGATTAACCATGTATAGCTCTCTGAGGACCAAGTGGGTTCGGTAAAAAATATATGCCTGACTTATAGCAAAAATTCGTAAAAATTCTACCACTAAAATACTCTGGTGCTCATAATTTTTTACGATGAAATCGCAAAGATTTTATAGAAAACACGCTTTTTAAATATCAACTCAGTAACTTATAAGAATAAATTAAACGCAAAATATAAAAATTCAGTATTTTCAATCAAAGGAACATAATATATCTCCGGACATAAATTTGACTGTAATTGGCGGCATGTTAAACACATTTTGTATGTTTAAAAATAATGGCGCACATTTTTTAGTACTTTGATTGTTCTGTTGTATTCCAACAAGATCTATACAGTACCATAACTTTTCTACGTCAGATAAGATCACCACAGTACACGGCAACTAGACGCTTGTAGATCACTATATCGATTTTATTTAAAGTAAGCTGTACCTACCTTCGTGTGAATAACATCGTAATAAAATAAGTAGTTGAAAAATTCTTAAAATAAATATTTGACTCTTCGTGACCTCTTGAAAAACAAATTTTATAAACCACAAAATAAGAAAAATTACATATTGTATTCTGTGTTTTCACAGAAAAATACTTTTGTATTTACCAGCCATTTTGTTTATCACCTTTTGCGATATGATTATCGCATTATAATTATTTCTCAATATTTTGTAATTTTTCATTCGCATTTATGGAAGTTAAAGATTAAAAAGAACATAATAATTACTTGAATGATTATACAATAATAAGGTACTGTATTATAGCAAGGAGACGTGTGAATACAGCGCCTTGTATATAACATATGATGGAGGATAGGAGTCCAACCGGTCGCCATCCTGTTTGTCCCGTGCCAGGGACGAGTGCAACATTGTTCAGCCAAGTACTTGCTTGCGAAATGCCAACGTGAGCCGTTTATCGACCATATTCAATAAGCATAATAAATACTTCACCTCAAAAAACTCGTCTCATGCAGATAATATAAAATTTATAACGTACTTTGATAACAAATAAATGTTAACTCGATTTTTGTCGCCATCCTAATGAGGGTTGCTTTATGAGTTCGCATAAGTTCGATTAAATGGTTTTAAAAAACTACTCTTGATATCGAGTTTATGTGAAAATTTTAATTATAAGTTGGTATTTAACCAAATCACACATCTGAATTGCTGGGGCAAAATTATACTATCAAATAAAGAACCTATTTATTATTATTATATGAATCCATAACATAATAATGTATATGATGACCAATAAATAAATCTGTGATTGGTAAAAAAGTTTCTTAACTGACCTTATAAAGACACAAACACAAAAGATGCATTGATTCGATATTCAAATTAAGAAGCTTACAAAAAACTACTGATTCTTCCTAACATATTCTAGAACCTAGATACACACACAATGAAACAAGTACATCTTAAACACTTCGCAGGCATGATGAACTTACATTTTGACGACTTAATATTTTGTAACACGAAAATGTAACGCTCTAATGAATAAGCAAACTGCAGCCCTAATACGGTCGGTATGAGTTTACAAGCTGGACGTCACGACAACAGATACTTAAGTGTGCTAAATTTGTCGAAGCATGTCAAACTCGACGTGACAAACCACTATGGAGTTGTTTGAACTATGAAAATTACTATATATAAACCCCACAGTATTATCAGGTCGATAGTGAAATAGAAAATTATGGTTTGCGGATGAAATATCAAGCTTGCTTTAAGCTAATGTGCATATAAATTATGCATAAAAAAAAACTTTTATTTTTGATTATATTGCAGACTTGGTTTCTTCAGGTCTATTTAGCTGCATAGAGTTTTTTAAAACCCGAGTGACAAAACTTACACAAAGTATTTTTCGTGTGTTTAAGACTGCTTAAATAAAACTTTTTAAACTAAAAGTATGTTAATTCTAAATGTTCTTTCTCTTAATAATATATCTCTTAATAATTATCTCTTAATATTACTGATGTAATAGAAATTCATGACTGGTTTTTGTTATAAAGTGAGCTGTGCGAGGTCAATACTCTGATGAAAAGTGGCACATCAACGTGGGCTCTCCATTTGGTCATTGGCTAAGTCGAAATTTGCGAACGTGAGAATATATTAATAATCAAGATTAAGTAGACCTCATACAACGTACTTGGTTAAAGATTAATTATAATATGTTAATAATTTGTAGCCTCAGGAAATGGTATAAGAATTGTTTCGTGTTACTTTTTAAATTCAGTTATAAAGGAATCGGAGACAGGACATATTATTGCTAAAATTAATTTATTTTGAAATAGGTATACATTTCTTTTATAAAGGAAGTTAAGGGTGTACCAATTCGATTGGTGCTCCGAGCAATAAAGAATGTCAGAATGTTGGGGTCAATAATCCGTCAGTGGGTCAAGCGTAGAAGGAAAAGTCCGAGAAGCTTAAGTGGACTTCCCTAAAGTCATCTGACACTATAAAAATTTTAACAGTAATTTTAGTATAAGTAGAAATTAGCTACCATTATACCATTATATAATTTCTTAGTTACAACTTAATCGAATTAGAATTATCTGAAAATAAGGTTTTTTAGAACTAATTTTACACTATACATAAGTCAATTTATGTTAAATACTTGTCAACTATTCAATTTTAAATAAATAGTGAAAAAAGAATATAAAATTGGCGATGTTAATTCTAGTACTCTCTGTTAGAGACGAAAGTTGCTGAAAATATACGCTTACATCCTGTTCAGTGGTCATAATTTAGGTTAATATTGCTACATCAGCATGACAACTCTATGATTACACACTAGTGTGGCAAAGTGTAGAATGTGTTGTGATTATTTCAAGTATGACGATGAAGTGGTTCCACTTCGCGTGTGTAAACTTGGTAGTTATTATTCGTAATCTAATACTATCGGCACTGTGTCAGATATTAACTTCCATTTAGCACTACTAATTACAGTTATAATAATTAGGCCTTCCTCTTGAAATGGCTACTTAACTTTGAAATTGTCATGGAACTACGTGTTGAAGCTAACTCTTAATATATATAAATTATGTGTCACGTTGTTTGTCCGGGATGAACTCCGAAAGTACTGAACCGATTTTAACGATTTTGTCTTTAAAATGAGTGCTATGGTCCAACTTAAAAGATAGGATACTTTATTTATCTATTTATAATCGCAATATTATTTTATTGTGAATTATTAGATCTACAAATCTTGGAGGTGTCCAAATGCGACAGGAATCGTGTGTATACTCTTTTGCCTTCCTATCGTATAAAAAAAACTACATATTACCAATCAAAACAATTGTTTTTATTTTATTTTCTTGGGGTTCGAACCGCGGAGACTTGTAAACTTGTAATAATAGCTGTAGTT
>JAOSYY010000002.1:2160408-2178992 GCA_025727935.1 Hebomoia glaucippe | reverse complement strand
TCTTTTAATACGCATAATATTTATCCCTGAGCTCCTAGTTACACTCTACTTGTAACACACTTAAAGACAATTAAAATGTCTCTTTCTTATAACTGAGTAAAGCTTCTTTTTTAATGCATACGGGAATATACGCTACTTATAATGCAAAAAGCGTTTTTACTATTTTTGTCTGTTCACGGTTGATCTCGAAAACGGCTGGACCGATTTTGATGAAATTTTATGTTCAACTAGATTCGGGAACGTTTCAGATTAAGAGTATGATCCACTAGATGATTTTTATTTAATTAATTTGAAAGTTTTGTATTTGTGACGTATAACACTTTAAAATACTAACCTCTTTGTCGGTGAAATGGGATTTATCCTTCTCCTGTTCCGGTGTCAAATGAAGAATGGTCTCCTGATTGGTCGCATGAGACTTCAGCACGTATCTGAAATGATTAGATTAATAATTTATAAGTGTAAAAATATAACGCCCGTTTGTTTGTACGTGTTGATTGTACAGGGTGTTTGGGGACCGCTCCCGAAAACGATGACAGACGATAGTACCAATGACACCTTTGATGATGGAACGGAAAAAGTCGATCGTGGTTAAAAAAACATTAAAAGGTTTTATTAGCATTATTTACGCTCTGTCATGTACAGCTAAATGAAACAATAGTTTCATAAAAATAGATTACTTTACTAAAAAAAAGAATCAGCACTGAAGCATGATAACACAAACAGCTGGACTAACACGATAAAGCGAAATAACGCTAATAAAACGTTATGAAAATATGATTTTTTTTTAAATCAGGATCAATTTTTTTCCGTCCCATCAGAAAGGTATCATTCGAACGATCATGTCTTCGTTTTCGGGAGTACTTCTCAAACACCCGTTATAATAAATCTGTAGAACTCGTGTCTATAAAATGAATTTACGCCAATACGATTGTGATAACAAAAGAGCGATAGAAAAAAAAATGTTCTTTGCCTTGTTGGTCTGTCTGTCTGTCTGTCCAATCTCCGAGAGTACTCAGCTGATTTTATCGCGGTTCACACAAGTAGATTTAACATATCTCGTATCATAACATATCTTCATTCAAATCCGACATTAGGAAAGTTAAACGCATTTAAAGATAATATTTTTAAACGTTCACTAGATATAAATCAGTAGACACCGATTGAATGTTCATTGAATCTACCAAAAAAATAATATGTTAGACAAATAGAAGTGATTGACAAATTCGACACAAACAAAGCCGCGGGCAAAACATGGTTATCAAGTTCCGTCCGGGTCACGTACCACCGTTCATAGATGGAAAGGTGACGTGCACGTATTCGAAGTTTCTAATAGGCATGACGACACTAACAAAAAATCAAAGATTTAACGATTTCCGGGTAAAATAGTTATAAAAACGATTTGAAATACTGATATAATTTTATTTAAAAAAATTAAGATTATGAAGATTTTTAATAAATTAAAAGATGAAAATACTGCAATCGGCCATTTTGACTGAAACACCGATCATATGGCATGACGTCACGCCTTGTTAAACATCAGTGTTCGTACAATTACGTTTTGTGCGAGTGTATTGTGAAATAGTGACGACGAGATTTAGCGATTTACTTCGAACAATGGAAACATATTTTATTATGTTGGTTGAATTTCAAACGAAACACACTGCACTGCAGTTTATTTACTTAAGCATCTAACGCGTACCTAAACGTGACGTCACACTCGCCGCCATAACACTTCGAGCCGTTTTGGCGCACTATTGAAAATATATTAGAAAAATAGCTATAAATTGCGTCATTCATTAGTCTATAACCGAAATAAAGGTATTTTCATAATTTCTAAATGTACTTAATTACAGAAGTGAATTTCAAAATCTTTCGTCATGCCTATTACCCAGCCCAGTGTCTCGCAAACTGTGTGCCGCAAAAGATTTTCCAAGTTGGATCCCCTATTAATATACGTTGTCTTCCGAAAATATATTTAGCTTAGTGTGCCGCGGAAAAAAAATTCCGCAGCGTGCCGCAGCCTAAAAATGTTTGCGAGACACCGACCTAGCCGAATGCTCGAAATGGAAATGTCAGTCGGTCGAGCATTCAGATACCTGTGTAAAAAGATATACCTTTGAATATCCAGATTCTCCCAACAGATGAGGGTCTCAACGGCGCCCAGTTCGAGAGCACGAAGCGTATCGTCTACACCGAAGCAGTACTTCCCCGTGTCCTGTAAATACAATTTTTCGTTTTCACCCGGCAAACTTTCTACCGCCTCGGAGGCAATTTTGAGAAGATTTTTATTAGGATTCTTTATTGGCGATTTTGTCTAACCAATTCCGCCATAAGTTTACATTGTAAACACGGAATAAATAAAGAAAAGGAGGAGGAAGCCGACACGAAACATATCGAATAGCGTCTCTAGCGGCTCCTCCTTAAAATCATTGTCCAGTTACTGGTGGTGAATATAAGAAACCACATTGTATAGCTTTTCAGCACCAATAAAAAAAACCTGCAGAGGCCTAAACATCACCTAAATAAAAATATTATTTATGACATAATAATTCGCCTTCTTATAACTATTTTTCTTTAATAATTGGCTAATAGAAATACGTTAAATAGGTTATTATTTTATTTGTTATAATTTTTAAGTCTTTTTACAATTGGAAAAGTGAAGTCAGATTTGCATCATCAATTATCATACCAATATTTTTAGGATAGAACGGTCACTTTCTGATCACACTGTTCTTGGTTTGTTTATTGTAAAGGTGAAGAAAAGTCATACTTATTAATCATAAATTGGTATTTCGGTATCATGTAAATACATATATATATAAATATATCGTAGAATTTTATAATTATTTTTTTAAGGATCAATAATGAAATTCTTTGCACGTTAACAGACACCATTAATACATAAAGCTTTTAATTTTGTCTACTTGTATATAATCTTGTAAAATACTCGTAGAGCTACATATTTTTAGCTGTTGTGTAAATACCGAATTCTTATTCAAAATGTTCAGAGTTGCCTTAGAGTGTTCGTATCATACAAGCCAAATCTTAATTTAAGTATTTACTAAAAATCATTGCTAAATTAACGCTAGGATGTATGATGCACTTCAGTCAACAGCAAAATTAACAGTTTAAACACATGATAAAGACCAAACATTGATTATCAACTTTTCGATAGGTCGTCGACACAACCTGCTAGTGTTCATTTTTATTTTTATGCAGCGTAATTTAGTATATACTTTGTTATTTTAAACTACATTTTATCACATTTTCATTACAATGTATGTTAGGTTATTATGTAGTAAATTTATCTTATTTATGCCTATTAATATGTGTACTCATACCTTTGAATTACTTTTAAAGAGTTTTGCATGTACGGAAGATTGTAAAATTTTATATAATTAACAGTTATTAATCGCGATTTATTTATATTTTGCCACATAAATAAATCGCGATTAAAAATGAGGCCAGATTTTAGAGGGGTGAAAATTTGGATATGTATGTATTTTTATATGCTGTATCATAAAAACTAAAAAGCAAATGTTAGGGGTGGACAACTCTTATCACTTAGGGATATGAAAAATACATAGCAGCTGGCTCTTGGCCTACTGAATATGTATATAAAACTTCATAAAAATCGGTCAAACCATTTCAGAGGAATATGGTAACTAACATTTTGGCAAATTTATATATAAAGTGACGAGGGAAAAAGCAACCAGTTACAATAACTTAGCTTTGATAGGTATACGCGGAACTATTTTTACCAATTCACAGTTTTGACTATAATAGCATCCAAATCAATTTTATTTGTGCGCTGTCAATTACCAATATCATTAACATATAAGTAACAATAGAATCAACTTTAACCTAACCTTACGATCGATAGCTTAATTGACCAACTACGAATAATACTGAATACAGTTAATGTTCCACAAATAGAATTAGTAATCTCTGTATACAAATTATGTATAACTCAACTAAAATTATCGACGCTTCCTCTTATTTTATCATTTATTTGTATGATAAGAGACTTTATATGCTGATTCAGATCATATTAAACGTATGACGCGAAAATGTTTATATATAATATGATAGTTTTAAAATTCCATGTACAAAATTTAAAGTTTTCTACAAACAAAGCTAGTGTAGTATAAAAGTTTAGTTTGGTAGATATAAGATCATGAGTCTCATTTGACGATAAGTTAATTAACTTGTATTGAAATACTATTATGTATCAAGTTTTAGTAATTATTCAAATTTCAACCATCAATTTGTTTCTTTTTTATATTTAAAAGACGTCACTATGTTGTGGATGTTCTTGTGAATTACTACGTCATCACAATAATTTAGCAGAAGATACTTCTATTAAATTATAGTTTTTCTAAATCCTCATGTAATTAATTACTTATTATAATCGTAAGGAATGTGATTATTTAAATTTGTAAATTAACCTCTAATCGCACTGAGAAGGTGTAATAAAATTGTAGTGTATACAAAATTAGCGTCTCGAATGCTATGACATAGAAACCGTGTCAGCGACACCACATTAGCTACGACATTTTGTAAAGAGGCCAGAACGCATGAATATGCATACTCTTTGTCAGACAACCATCTTGAACTGCCTGGCAATTCGTCGCACCTGAAGTTTAGAACTGAATTCGAAATTGAATCTCACGATCTGCTTCGTATTTTATAATCATTTTTTTTACTCATTTTTTCGTAACTTGCGATGAGTTCTATTTTCAATTTATATCATTAAAAGACTAGCAATAAATAAGTACAATTTCCGCTTTACCAAGATTTCACGAATATTAGTCCACTATAATTGGTTTGTTTTAAATATTTTCTTTTTGGTCATATAGTTATGAATAAACATTAAAAGGGGTGGACCAATTTCATCTACTACTATTTACTAAAACAAAATAAATTATATTTTGACATCGTTGAGTAATTAATTACATTGTGGTTCGCTTGTCACAAACTATCTCATGTCTACACTTCATGCTCATGTTGATGTTTGTTATAAAAAAGCCTTAAGGAAAATATACTGCTGGAAGTTTACACCATAACCTTTTTGTATAGGTTTCCTATAACCATATCAATTTACTATCACCTATAAATCTATTTTTCAGTATGCAGTATTTTTTTATTTTTAGGAAAACTGAACTTATGTCTACGGTATTGCAAGTAGCATAAAGCATACGGTTGAAAACGATGTTGTTAAAAAAGCTAGCATATAAATTGTCTTGAAAAATCTATGGCCCTAATTTGAAATTTTTGTTATATAATTTAATATTATCTTTTGTATTATAATGTTTTATAACAGAGCGGATGAAAGTATTACATTTTGATATCTGCATTACTTTCTTTGGCCGTATTAGCCATTCTCATTTATAATATTTTCTGTTAGTTTTCCTGTCTTTGAGGAAGCTTAAGTTGAGTTAATTTAATTGGCCGTAATTTATATTTTACTTGTAATGTCAACAAATTACAAGAATTTATTGAAAGTAAACTAATAACGTTATAACGGAATATTTGATATTATATCGAATAAGTAATCTGGTCAGCGGAGCCATTACCAGCAACGGTATAATTAAACTCAAAAACCCATAAAGTCCAATAAATATAAACTTTACAGACATCAACAGTTTCTCCGGAGTTGGGGTGTTAACAAGTCCTGAATAACAAGACGCCGTTCTTATTACCTACTTCTTGAGTTTTAATAAAATAATAAATGTCCTATTTATTACACTGCAACTATAACAATTTCATGTGTGATTAAATCCAAATTACTTTTCTTACATAAAAATTAATATATCATTTCTGTATGAAATAAATGTCAGTTCATTGTCACACCTTGTCAAAAAAAAGCTTAAACATTTATAAAATTTAATCAAGTAGGTCTTATATTCGTTGAGGTTGCATAGTTAGAAAATAAAATTCAAATTCAATGTTTAAAGATATTTGTATAGTATCGAATCTGATTAATCGCTTAATTAAATAGTACAAGCCACGAGAGCTAGGTGTGCAAATCTCGATCAAAGTATAATGAACTAGTGCAAACCCAAAATTATATTATATATTAATAATAGTATAAAACCAAACACTTGTTTATGACTTATCAAGTCATTGAGTAAAAAGTGATTAATAAAATTTATTTCTTCGCTCAAATATTAACTAATAAATGACTACTAATTAGAAAACTTACATTTTTACGTTTTTAAGATAGACTTCTTTTACGTAATTATACAAGTATAAAATGGATACAGCGTATATCATCATTATTTATTATTATTAGATTAGTCTTAGAAATGCTTACCACGTACCAGAAACATAATATTTAACGTTAACCGGGTCGGAGCTTCATCTTGTACCAAGGACTTGATGTTATCTATGCCATAATAGAACGAAGCCTATAAAGCTATAACAGTTTTTTCATTGTTGTGACGTGATATTCCAAGAACTGATTTATCTTGTATATATTATGTTACATAGTATGTCGTTTCGTAATATTTACTTAAATATTAGGATCATTCATAGTAAATGCTTATCCTACTTTGAAGTTTTCATATTGGCCCAATATAAGAGCCGATTTTTAGGCTGTTTAAAAAGTGGAGTTTTCTCATATATGTGAAGAAATCAACTTACATATCAATCATATATTTGCAAAAATGTAGCTTAAAATCATTGAACAAATATTTAAAGTATGTTTAGCGTCATAACCGAAAGGTGTACAATGTCAAATGTTATGAATTTAATAATTAAAATGGAGGCACATTGAAGACATTATCTTCTCCCAAAATACCTAGCACCTGTCTGTAATATAGGATTTGATAATATCTAAAATACAGGACACAGTCAAAGTGAAGTCTTGTCAGTTTAAGTTGTAAACTGTATTTATAAGCTTTTAAATTTATGCCGCAAAATGTAGTCTGTGACTCAAACAAATTACGTATAAAATTAGACATGTGAACCAAGATTTGCAGGTGCATTTCTCCATTAAAATTTCAGATGGCAATTAGTTTCATCAAAAAGCTTTTTATGCGACTTTAGTGCAAATTTAGAGTAATTAGAAATACATTTATAATTATCTATCGTAAATAAAAATAACACAGCTTTTTTATTGCATACAAACACTTGTGGATGCAATAAAACGGTCACACATAAATTTTCATAGGTTTCGAAATAGTCCAATGGGAACCATATCAATGTCGAGGTTTCATAATCTCAAATATTCACTAACGTCCGCTACACCTGCGGAAAAGAAAGAAGCTTTTCTCGTTAGTTTCGTAATGGTCCAGTCTGTGTCTCGGTCAGGGCCAGTCAGCGAGAGGGTGGGGGGATAGAGGGGGATTGTGAGTGCGCGCCGGCGCAAAGCGGAACGCTAGATCGTGCTGCACCGCCAAGCGCGACCGCTAAAGCCACGAGACTTGGATTGCAACATCACTATAGAAACACGTTTTATTTCAAACCCTTCGCGATCTCGTTAGAGAGTTTTGTGTTCCCGCCCTGATATTGTCTAGTGCATTTGTGGTCTACAATGAAAGTATTCACACTTTGCATTTTGTTAGGTGTATTGTAAGATTTTAGTAATATTGTTAGACTTTATCCTTTTTTTAAACATTTAGATAACACTTTATTTACCGGATACATCGTCCAAACATTTGATTTATTTCGTTGGTTCAGAAATAAATTATTCATTATTAGATGTTGCAAAATGTTTATTAAAGCCCTTCGAAAGAATACACAAACTGAATAGAATATAGCAAATACAGTTACTTTCCTTGATCTTTTCGATAGCTCTGCCATAAATGGGTTGACCACGGGCTAGTATGCTTCTTGTCAATTTAATAAAGTAGCGAATTAAACGTCACATAGTTGTTCTGTAGATATGAATGTTGTATAACCGGTCGTGTTTGTCGCATAACGTTACCGACTTTGATGTAAGTGTTGATGTTGAAGAATGGGGTACATGCCATACATAAGTGCTGTCTGTCGAAGAAGCCATTAAATATTAATTGGTTTATATCAATTATCTGTGACTTGTTTATCGATGTTTGTACAACTATCTCTTATCCAAAGAATAGATTATGTGTACGAAGTTTTAAAAAATAAACCCAAACAAGGTGTCCATAATTTCGTTTGACAATTTGATAAATAGAACATGAATCTGTTAGTTAAACTAAGTTATGTATTCGTAATAAATATTTGATAATCCTTAAGTTCAAGTTTGACATCGAATTAAATTATCAATTAACGACCAATATTATCAACAGCACGAAAAGCAATTTCCATTAAGTCAAACGGCAAACAGAGGTCATCGATCTTACGGACCAGTGTGACCGGATCTCCGAGGAACTTTTTAAGTGACCGGCGACTGGGCGTCATGTTTACTCAAGAAACACGACCGACATACATCGCTTATATACTTCCAATTTATTATCACAAATATACTGTAAATAGGTTCGCTAAAAAGCGTATAAATCCCAAGCTTAAAGAACACATTAACGTATACAAGTGTAGACGATAGATCGTATCAGCTTGTAGTGATAATAACATGTACTCAAAATGCCTATCCGCAAAAGAGTATTTTTTATTTTGTTGCTTAATTACTTCAATAAAATCTACCTGCCTAATAAAGTTGTTTAAATGAACAAGTGAAGTCTTGAAGAACTACATTTAATTAATAACCTGTCTTAATTCACACACAATGTGAAATTATAAATATTTCCCAAGTTCAGCGATGTACATAATATTCTGTCCATATAAGTAAATTAATAACCATATTTATTCTATTTATATAGAAGTAAATTAAACCATACCAAATATTATATACCAGTATATGTAATTATTATGAATTGTTTATTTAGACCGGTATTGTATATTCATTTACCATTTTGCATCAATGTCTAGTTGAAATTGATGTATCGTGTTCCTTTTTTGGTCCATAAATTAGTGCATTAAAATGAATACAATGTCAATAGTCAATACCACACTTTAGGAGCAGACAAAAATGATCAGACTCCCTTTCAATATAATTTCACTGGCTAAACTCTGTGAATCCCGCTATATGACCCATACGCATTAGGGCAGTGTGTGTTGGTTAAGCGCTAAACCATACGATATACAACATATCGGTATAGGAGTCGTCCGCAAGCTCAAATCGTACAGCATTCCTTCACTCGCGCCTCGCCATGGCCGCGAACTTCTGCCGCTGCGACGCCTGTTAACGTCAGAAAGAGACAACACATAAAAGATGATATACTGCTGTCTCTTTCACAGTATACTCGCAATCCTTTCCTTTCTACCTGTTGCACTATTACAAAAACCCGGTCCTTAGAGCCGCTACCTTACGTGAATTGAATGAGGATTGCGGGAGACTACGGCTCGGCCCATATAAAGATAGGGCAAGGGCTATTATACAGCGGGGCCGTACGAGACAGAACTCGTTAGGCGTCTTGGGGAAGTATTTACAGGGATGGATGGACACGAAATGTTATGTGATTGTGTGAGTTGATTGCATAATAGCGGGTCGTATAGGGAGTGGAGTCGGTACGTGATTGGTAAATAAATCATTTGGTTATTTGAAATTAGGTATGCGGTGATACTTCTGAATACATTCTTTTGAATTATTTTGTTTGGCTTATAGTCAATAACTGATATATTTAAATCAAATAAACTTTATTTTTTAAATTTTTATATATATAATATACGAATAAAAATCGCGAAAAATACTGCATTTAAAATTTAAAGGCGTCTTAAACCAAAGTATAACAATTGTGTTTCAGGACAAATTATAGTGCTTTGGTGGGTATGCGAGGATAAGATGTTTTGTGGATAGTTAGTTAAATATTGTATTACCATAACCTTACACTAACTTATAGATAAATGAATAATGATTGTCGATCTTAAGATTTTAAACAATTTCTAAATATTCGTCTAAGAATGTTTTTAATCAATGTACAAGGCATTTAACATCGTGATAAATCTGTGATCAAATTCGCTCCAGTACAAAGCTTACTTCGTGACGTGGCTGACATTCGCCTCGCAAGCGGTCCGTGATCTTGGCAATGGGCAATGGTGGCTGGGCGCTGCGGAGCGGCAACGCTAACTCATTCTGCTAATCAAAGAACGAACAGCTCCATATAATTTTTTGCAAAAGTCAACTTTAAGCTCTTTTATTAAAGTTTACAATTAAATGGTAAGAAAATGAACATAGACCGATTCGGTATTGGTTAATCGTATTGCGGTCGCTGTACCCGGTCCGTACCCCCGTACCTCACACTTCCCACCTCTGCAATACGGCCTTTTGACAACCGGTATAGGTACATAATACATAATGGGTATGATCACATGAGAATTTTCTGACGTCTAAATCACGTAACGAATGCGCTTAAGTTGTTGAAACATGGAATCCACTATGCTGTGAGCATTTTATACTTGAATAGTATTAAATAATTGAACGTTTTAATAAGTCGTATAGCTGACTACTTGAGTATTACGTCTCTTTATTCCTATTTTGCATTAAATCGACTTAGGTAGAAATATTATAATTATTATTGGACTTTACAAATTAGTAGTTACCCGAAAATAAATCAACTAATAGACACAACCAAAGTAAAAGAACATATAACAGGTATTAAGGTAAAAATGAGGTTATAGAACCTCAATTTTTTAGTTAATATTTAAATGTTTATTCGACATAGTACTGTTTTAATTCATCTACGTAAATAAGTAATTCTTAATACTTGCAATTTCAAGAATCCGTCTGAGGAAGAAGATTACGAACCGTTGGAATATTTGTGTACATTTTTTAAAAAATACTCTCAAGATAAAAATTTTGAATTAATTAACTGTGCTAAACATGCCACGATGGTTTTAAAAGTACGAGTATGCCTCACGGCTTACTCGTAAATAAGCCAATAACTAAAACAAGATAAGAAAAATTAAAATTTCGTATAATATATTTAAGAATCACTATCAAAAAAATTATATTGTAATAAGGACATTAGTTTGATTTTTGACTTCTTTAATATATTTATTGTACATTTTCTGATAATTATCATTTGCACGTCTGGTCGTTTTAAAGCTTAAAATAATGTTTGGAATATCAAAATTCAGCCTCAGTTGTGAATAAGTATTATCTCAGAAATATGCGTTTGGACTTTAACCTGTGTATTTCCGAATATTCGAAATACAAATATAGAGATCGACAGCATCTTATTGAATAATTAGTCATATCTATCGATGACTGACAAAAGCCATATGATTCTAAGCCCATAATAGCACGGCGTTATCTGAATATGTCTATCATTGTTAAACTTGAAAGAGGTGACTGCTTGGGCCTGACCGACAATATGGAACCCGGCTCTGACAACGGTTGTGCAACATCACTGGCGAGATGTATGAAGAATTGAAGATTGATGCAATTTTCAACTAAATTTAAAATTATTGTATAAAATAAAGTATTGTTCTTAGATCTTAAGCTATTACGCTGAGAACATTCTTCATAGTAACATCTAATACGTATACTTAATCGATAAAATTAAACTTTGATGTAATGTAATTAGGAAATAATATAAAAATACTAATTTAGGACTTTAAGAGAGGGATTTTGTTAGATACGAGTATAGCGTTTAAAATTTTGGTATAACGTCTAATTTACTTATCTGTAAGGTGCAATTTTACAGGGAAAACCTTAATATTCCAAAGATGGCTGTTTCTCATGAAGATAACTTCATGGTCACCTCGATCTCAGATACCAAAGAGTTTGCACGACGCAAGCTCACGATTGCTCTACACTCGCCGTCCTCGTAGGAGAGAGTACAGTGGACGATTAAAAGTATTGTTCTACGTCATTCTATATTTGGTTTTCGAACTTTATTGTGTAGTCAAATATCAAACTCGGATATGTACACCACTAATCACAAACTACACTATAAATAACGCTGAAATAAAAGTTAAATTAAGATACAAATTTTGTGTCATGATGATTATTCGGGATGAACTCTGCAATTATTAAACAGATCATGATAAAATTTATTTCATTTCTAGTAGCTAGGGTTTTAGGACCAGAGTAGCTTTTGGCTACACGTGCTAAGCTAAGTCCGATCACTAGTATTAATGAAAGTTAAGCACGATTTAAAGTCTGTAATACATCTACTAGGAAGTATATAAAAACTATGAATGACAACAAAATTAATTGTTTAAAGGACTAAGCCGAAATAAAACTCGACAATATAATTCACAGAAGTTATGATTGATGTTTTTAGAAAACAGATGAATTACGGCACGGGTGCATAAAAAACTAAGTCCAAGTTTTTAACAGAATATCATTTTTTATAGTTAGCTAAAGTAAACAGAACTGATTCGGTAGCATATTACGGTTTTGCCTTATTTGTTGAACAACCTTTCGGCACTTTATGGACTCGTTTGGTGCATTTTAATAAAAACATTTTATGCTATCCTAATAAAATCTTGTGCATAATTTAATTATACCTACTTTAAGATTATTTGGAGTGGATGCATTGCACCACATTTCGGAGGCAATTATATATATATTTATGTAAATACTAGCTTCTGACAGCGGCTTCGCTCAGGGTCATTTCGATTTTTACACCTTGGGTAACATTATTAAACTTTTAGAAAGGATCCCTAGTTTTTTTTTAAATATAATATAGCCTACAGCCTTCCTCGATAAATCATTCCTCTGAAAGAATTTTGATTTGGGATAGTTTATTTGTTTGAACGGTTTTTCAATCTCTTCAGCTTTATCAATTAGTCTAGATAATAAGTCCTGTATATATACGTCTTCTATACAATACAATACACATTTCAGCATTTAAAAAGTAACAAGAACATTACTTGTTTTTAAGTAACTTAACGTACTGAAACAAAATAATTATATACTAGTAAGTAATAATTACTATCTCGTACAAAAAGAAGCTTAAGCTTTGCTGTTGAGCTCTGTGCCTCATAATAAGCAGCACAGATTAACAATGTACAGCAAAAAAATTAAAACCGTGTTCAGGGGACTACATTCTTTAAACTGTATACATTACTGTACCAAAACGTATACGGATACTGACTAATCTCTATTTAACTAAAAAAATCCTGAATTCAAAGGTATTTTATGCAAATTCATAGAATGCTTGCTTGCCCACTTAAATGCACTTCTTAAAAAACTTTGACGAAATGTTATTGTGTATTAAACCGGAAAGTTTAACTTAAGTAGGGACAGGAAGTTTGTATCATCAAAGAATAATAAGTAAAATGAAGGATAGTGAAACCCTTAATAGAACAAAATATTTCAATAAAGAAATCTTTTGATTTTGGCTATCCTAATAAAGATTATCCTATCTGCATCGGCGTAGAATTTAATATAGTTTTTCGTAATCAGTGAAGTTTAAACATATGTAACATTAATAATGTCGGCTATGTCACAGAAAAGCCAGAACAAAAGAATTTAATTTTTGTTTTAGATCTGCATCAACAATGGAAGTTGTAAAATTTATAGAGGCTATTTTCTGTAAAATCTTTTTGTAAATCCCTGTTCTGTAGGTACTAAGAATACCCTTCACTGATTGCTTTCATCTGTGTTTGGGTTTCTTTTATCTTCTAATCTTGTTGTACTCTAGCGCCGCCGACTTCACCATACTATACCTGACATCTCTTGAATTATTAATCATTGATTATGAGTATTCAATGTATAATATATAATTATTATATCAAAATATTAATAGAGATATGTATACGTATACGCGCTTTATTATGAAAAACTATACGTTATGAAATTTTCATACACCAAAACAGGAAAACCATTTCTGAAAGGTTTACATGGAAATTTTGAAATTTGTGAGTCATAGTTCTGAATCAGCTGACACACATAAAGGGAGAAGAGTTATATATATTATTTTTTTCTTCAATTTATATATAATAGCATAACATGTATATCAGTATTATTTATACTTTAATGTCTAGAAAGATATAAAGATTGATTTAAAAATTAGGCTAAGTATCCGCGCAAAGATTGCCGCATTGAAGGACAATGAGTTCAAAGGAAATGAAAAGAACGGTATTATTAGTATAACAGTGGGAAGTTCTATGCGAGCACTTTTACTGGAATCTGTTTATGATGCGCGCAGAGGTGGCGGTGTGGCCGTGGTCGCAGGCGCAAGGCGCGCGGCGCCGGGCTCCGCGGGCGGCGGCTGCGCGGGCGCGGGCGGACCTGTTCAGGCAACGGTGTCGAACGCACCGCACACCTACTCTCAGTCCTTTCGCAGCGGCCAACGGTACCGCTTGTGCCGCTAGCTGCTACGCGCAAAATAAACATTAGCGACGCGAGGAAACCAACCGTGCAGTGTTACGATGTAAACTTGTGTTTGTACATTTTGGACGAAGTGATCTAAAACTTTATGATTAAGACGATTAGAATTATTGAGTGCAGTGTTTATTGACGTTCACGATGCCGAAAATCTTTCTAATAAAAAAGCGGCTGCACGAGCAGCAGCTCGGGTTGCAAGAAGGTCAGGAGTTGCTCGCGAGCAAAGCGGACTCCTTGTGCCCTGGCTCTCCGCTCGACGACGGTCCTATTCCGCTCCTGTCCAAAAAGGATAAGGAATGCGTCGGTAAGTTAGTTCAACATTCACATACATAATGCGTCCATTCATCGCTTCAGACATCTTTTTGTATGTGCTTCACTGTCATCCTGTTAAATTAAATGAATAACGACGCCTTTTATGGCATGTTCATCGGTCTTGTAGGTATAATATACGTGCAGCATTTTCAATGTCAATTGCTCACGTGGTATTATCATTTTCATACTTATTGTTTAGAGTACAAAAATGAGCAGCATTTGAAAGGAATGATCGAAAATTCATATAGATACAGTATTCTATTTTTTACTTCCTCCATAACGGGTACTTGTATGACCGTAACCAAAAAAAGGATACCCGCTTGGACGGAATCCTGTTTCGTCTACGCTCCTCGGACAAATCTACCTGCGATCATGTGTGACTGGTGTGATTCTTAAGTGTTTTTTTATAATAGCAAATAGTTGAAGATGTAGTTGTGTAATTTTTTAAGAATAGTTAAATTTTTGGTCTTTGAAATAAATGCGTCTTATATCGAATATCATAGTTTTTGCTACGTTAATAGTCAAACTAAAGTATGACGTCCGTTTAATTATATAAACAATAAAACCTACCGGCAGATTTTAACGGTGCCGGGTAGGAACAACAAGGCGTGAATCATGATAACTGTCACGTTTGCGCGTCTATCCATATACTGTTTATTCGCACGATAGTGCTAAATGATGTCTAGGAAGATACATTATCATTTATTCCAGTAGAATTTTAGGCAAAATAAAATGCAACAATGAGAAACTACTGAGAAGATCAATATAATTCCAAGAAAATATTACTAACGATGAAGATAATCAAACAAAAGATCTAAAAGAAACACTAGATAAAGATAAGTTTACTTAGAGCGACCTTTAGACATTGTTATAGCCAGAATATTTCCATTATGCATATAATGAAGACCGATGAAGCACTCGCGGTTTCATCAATTAAACTCGTGGATAAGGATCAAACAATAACTGACTATAGATGGTCAAGTGTAAACGTCACTGTACGAGACAGGAATGACCGGAAGGTGTTAGCGAGGCGTCAATGATTTCGATACAAAAGCACTTCCGTTACACGAAACTGTTTTTATTTGACAGTGATTCTACTAATGGATTATTTTTATCACGCCATTTTTTGAGACGTTAAGTATATGTAAAGAAAATAAATGATCATTTTATGGCTAAATTGGTGATAAATATAATTATTTTTAGAACAGTTTCTACGTTTTGTTGCCGGTCAAGTTTGAATAGTATATAACTATAAATGATGGTAACTGTAGCGAGGTGACAATGATTGCACCACAATGGCGCGCTTCCGTCGCCAGCTTGCTTTGTACCTATTTAGGTTACTCACCGCAAGTGTTTTTGTTATTTAAATACAATAATTAGGCAGTCATTAAACTAGAATCATAGCTCATGAAACGTCATACACAAATATAGCTATCGTTGTTGTGAATTAGTTTGAATCTTAAAAACAGTTACTTCTAAGAAACAGCGTAAAAAACAATGATTCATCAAACATTATAAGTCATTGTGAATTTTAATAATTATGAGAGGGCTCAACAAAAAGTGTAACGGACACCAAATTAAACGATTTTCCTTAACATTTACAAAGATCTTGTAGAAGAATTTCTTAAATAAATTAATTTAATGAAATAAATACCAAGTTTTAAAAATATCTTAAAAATACTCATATGTATTCTAAACAGACCGTAATAACTTTCAGCGTTGTTGCAAAAATCGATTACACCGTTACGGAAAGTACCCGTATATAGCCTTATCGCGGTTGTAAATGAAATTATAAATAGACTAAAAAAAATTATTCCTAAGAATACAGGTGATTCAACACCTGTACTAAAGGGCGTACTAATATAAAGGTCAGAATATTAAAGGTAAAGTTGAAAGGGGACAAGTTAGGGTCGCAGACCCTACTTATAACTACTTATGTATGCGTACAGTAATTAATTAGGTAAGACCTTTATGATCCTTTGCCATAAACATTCTTTTTTCAAATGGATTCAAGAAATTATTTTTAATATCGGTTTGGGTAATTATTTTACCTAATTTCGTAATGCGCCCCACAGAAGTCATTTAAAACTTTCATCATATTTGCATATCTTTTACAATATTTTTGAGACATTATTTACATTAGGGATTTAAAACAATGCTAAACTATATACACTTATCATCGTATATTATTTTGAAAATGTAGGCATATATTAATTGTATGCTTTAATCTTATACAAAAGACTTCAACGCGCTTCTAAAATGTCCGTAGTACCAATTATTAAATACGTGAGATTAATAATGTTATGAAGTTAATAATAAACTATATACAATAAATATTTTTATTTACCGTTATACTTATTTTAAATAATAAAACAGGTCATTGTACAATTTCAAAATGTTTTTTTTTATTCGGCTATTTTTGCTTCACTTTTAATGACCATTTTCATTAATTTCGCATTAACTTCGCTAATCACTTGGAAATTTACGAGAAGGGAATGCAATAAAATAAAAGGTTGAATTATGTAAACACGAAAAATAACTTATTGATTAGTTTTTATACACAAGAAAAACATAGTACACACTTGAACGCAATTTTTATAATTATTAATTTAAATTTGTTCGACCTATTATTTTTTCACCAGTTTTTTACTAATTATTTTATTTTTAAGTAAACTTCCGTGTTCTTTTAACCGACAGACTTTTAGTAAATATTTAAAATTATTTATAAATAACTTTGCTTTAGCATAGATAATGGTGCGATTAGTTTAGACTTCGGGGAATCCAAATATCTAGAATTCAATAGCATAACCAGTAATTTGGCTCAGCCTGTGTATATCACGTAGCCATAAATCATATTTACCTTTTATAAGTCGTTTCTTCTTATACCGTTTAAATAACAATTTTTCGATTAAATATGAGCAAGATTAAAAGTCTTAATAAAAAAAAGAAGTTAATTTTGGTCAATTTATCTTTTTACCAACTTAATTCCAAGGTATACAGATTGAGTCTTCAATAATTGTTTGAAATATACATGTCAATTTGAAACGTGCTGAACAGTCAAGTCTATAGTGAACTAATATAGTATATCGTATATAATGCGATATACGTTTAAATAAACAATAGCCACCTACGTTAACCACATTTTCGAAACATAGTTTATGGACACTAAAAAGCATTTACTTTTTTGTATTACCAAAAGAAAAATAAAATCGACCAAGTGGCCGACGCGGCCATTGTGTCTTCCATTGTATTGAAGTTGCCATTTTAAGGATTTGCGCTTACAAAGATTGGCGATAAAAATACTCTGATTACATTCATAATGGAGCAAAATTGTTCTCAGAATGACTTTAACCGAACAATTGCACGATAATCGTCAAATCTTTCATTTACTCTTTTTACCTTCACGTCGGTTACCAAGAATATAATTCTTGCTTCTAGATTTGATTATGTTTCTAGTTTACTCGTATAAATAGGACTATATGTGAACTACTTACTACATTAAGAACTATTTTTTATTTTATACATAACTTATTTTGTGATAAGAATAAGATTTAATATCCAATTTTTGGAATAAGATGTGATGTTGTTTCTTTGTTTTAAATATTACAATGCCTACGAGAGATTGACTAATTCAATACACATTTTTTGCTCATCCCTGCCAAGATGCGTTGCATGTGAAGTGTTCTAGGAATGGTTGGTCACACATGTCCCATAAAGATATTCTCCACTTACACCGGTTTCGTAAATATACGAGATGCGGGCACATCAAGTTTTTAATTATCATGCCAATTTGAAAAAGCATCTGCTGGTTGTGTACATTCTATATTTTTTCCGTTGTCTCAGTACCAAAAGTAGTCACCAGCTGTTTTATATATAAACTAGCTGACCCCGCAAACGTCGTTTTGCCACATAATAATAGGGGTTGACTGTAAAGGGGTGAAAATTGGGGGTT
>JAOSYY010000002.1:2132667-2160308 GCA_025727935.1 Hebomoia glaucippe | reverse complement strand
TCAGGCCTACTGAATAACTATATAAATTTTCATAAGGTTCGGTCGAGCCGTTTCGGAGGAGTTCAAGTTCGAACACCATGACACGAGAATTTTATATATTAGATAATTAAATTACGTAAATCATTAAAAATATAATCGATTATATTATGAAAATAGTTTAAAAACCGCGAACATGGTGGGCAATTATTAAAAATTTAATTTAATTAGAAATTACCGGGACGGCCACATCAACCGCGAACTTAAAATCATTACGAGTCATTTGTAGAACATCAAGACCGCGAGAAAAAGCAACTGCAACAAATTGCGTAACATTGCGGAAACAATCGTTCTAACTTCGAATCAAACTTGATTTATATTTTAAAAATGACTAGTAGTTCAAACATTAAACTGGTTCTTCTTTTTGTAGGCATGCTTGTGAATATTGAAGAAACTGATATCTAACAATACATATTGTGATATTTACAAAGTAAATGCATTTGGCTCTCTATGACGTATGTTCAAATTTATTTGTTTACGTCAACTGAACTTCTTAGCGCGACTTTAATAATTTGGTGTATTGAATACTTTGAAACTTATTACTATCAAATAAAAGTAGTTTCTCGCACAAACATTTAAAGTGTGATTTTTCACACTAATATAGTCAGAGTCAGAGTCACTAATATAAATATGTACGAATACATATTGTAAATAGTTGTGATATTACAAAAAAATAAATACTGCTTACTCTATGTGTCCCGCCATTTTATACGCAACAATCCTGTGTTTTTAGTTTTGAAAGAAACCTTACAAATACAAAAATTTGGCTATTGGAAATATTTCATGAGTTCCCAAAATGATTTGTACCTCATTCATTTAAAAAAAAACATACAGCCATTAAAGTCCCGGCAAATTTGGCCTGGACGTTTTGGAGATGAGCCAGAATAAACATACAGACACACATCGTTTTATAAATGACCTACTTCTAGCGGCGTCGCTCGCTTTTATTTCGATTTTTACTCCTTGGGTTACATTATTGGACTATTAATAAGGATCTCTAATTATTTTAAAAATATCATATAGCCGTCCTAGTTAAATGTACTATTCAACACTGAAAGAATTTTTCAAATCGGACCAACGGTTTTTGAGAATAGCGCGTTCAAACAAACAAACAAAGCTTTATAATATTATTAGAGATGTTCCTGTTGTAGGTAACGTTACTTCCATATGAATTTAGAAAAAAAACCATATATGTAGATCTTTTATGTATCATTATTATAGATATAAATTGTTTTTTTGTTTGTAAATTCATTAAAATTTAATTAAACTGAAGATTATAATCGAAATTGATATTCAAATTCCTATTTCGTATGCATTTTATGTTTGATATTTGGTGTAATAAACTTTTTCATTGTCCTGTTAAATTTTACATTTAAAGAATACAATACAATGATATACGTTAAGTAATGTTTATCTATTTTAATGGAACGAAGAATGACGTTCTTGACGTTTCAAGATATGTGTTAAATCGAAACGCATTAAGGACCACCTGGGAGCAACTGAATATTTTATCGTATCATATCCTTTACATTTTTAAACTTATAGCTATAAACTACAATCAAGATTCTATAATAACATTGATATATAATAACAAGAAAGATTTTTGTAGCACAACGTAAAATAGCGTATAAAGGTTATAAAAATAAACATTAAGCGTTTCACACGCATACATCTCGAGTATAAGGTCATCTCTCCAATTGTTGTGTCATGCCATATTAAGATAATCAGTTTGTGTAGGTATTTTGGAGTAATTTGCCGAATGACGCCTACGTCACATTCAAAGGACAATGTTCTAAATAATACCAGAATAGAACCTCATTATTGTTCAAAACTTGTTTTACAGCTCGTATGCCTGTTTATAGAATTAAACTGGCGTGTAAGAATTGAAATAACTTAAATTTGTTAGTTTCCACTCGGATTTTTACACCGTGGTATATACAGTTATCGAATATTTTATTCAACTGTATATTTATCGTTCATAAAATAATTAATAAGATAGTAGCATTTACAAATAAATATTTTATACAGCATAGTGAGCACGAGAATACATGGTATAATATGTGTATATCTATAAAAAAATAACAGTATTTTTAAGAATATCTAAACACGTTATTTTTAAACAAAAAACACGTTATTATTATAAACCTACATATTTAATTCGATTGTAGATTGACCACTAGAACTAATTTGCTCGCCTTTTTAGATACAAGTTTTTTTAACAAACCAAATTAGTTACTTCTAGCCTTGAACACTTCGCAAAACATATTTAGGTCATTAACCCTTGGCAAATCTGGTTGTGATTCACGATGTGATCAAAGTAATAAACTGTTGAGAAGTTTTTGTTGCGATTCGTTTTAGAAGACTAAATCTATGTAGTTTTTTGTGGCGCAGATGTTGAAGTACGCCGGACTGTTACGGAACATTATCTTATTAAATGACATTACATTTAGCACTAATAAATTATATTCTCATTATTAGGACTAAAATAGATACAACTGATATTTCGAATATAGTTAATGGCATTTCATTCTTAAAGATCTCTGGACCTTATACCGTCATATAAGTCTAAACTATGTTTTGGAGTTGAATAAAAATATAAATTTTCACTTGCGGACTTTTATATGGACTTGCGATATGTCAATTTCACATTTATTTACCCTCTAAAGTACACGTGATTACTATGTAACTTTACTTATAAAATATGTTTCAAAATATACAGATAAATAGTATTTATAGCTACAATAAGAATACAATGCGGCTAACATGGACGTTGTCACCATACACGCAACACACTAATGAAGTGCTTTCATATTATGCGACCGGCCCATAAATAATTCAGAACAAAAAATGTCCTTCCGAACGACCTTTAACCGATCCTTAGCGGGCAGCCATGTACGCTCCCGGTGTACCGTGTGCTATCGGTACTTATATTTATATATAAAAAGGCCTCAACGGAATTTTATGTACTTCAATGCGGTTCTTCGTAGTTTGCTGCGTTTTTAAAGCGTTAAATGTTAACAGGGTCCGATAACCTCAAGATACAAGGACATACTAGCCCGCCTTTTAGCCGAACTCGTTGTTTTTTATATATGTTCCTGCTAGTTTAATTGCCATCTAGATACTAGATATTGCCAGCTGTAGTCAACCTATTTTGTATCAAACGTAAATTGAATTTTCGTAGTGATTTAGGATTAAGAACAGATCAAAAAAGAATTTTCCTTTTTTTAAATCGGGGCATAAAATTATTACTTTTCCGCTATGCGTTCAGGTTCAATTTTAACCTTAAATATTACTTACGACTAGCGATGTATAATAAATCATTCTGCTACATGAATAGGCGGTTTTGAATTATAAACATTGATTGATGTCTGCATAATGACACGTTAGTATTTGTTAAAAAACATCTTTAATTAGAATTTAAGCTTTGTCTTCAAAGAACAAGATAATTAAGTTATTTCAAAAATTACGTAACAAGTAAATGCAGTAAGTACTGGGGTAATAGGTAATTAAAAATAACGGTACATTGACAGTTATTATTAATGAATATTTGTGGTATAAAATTTTTATTGTTAGAATCAATTGTAACCGGTTATAATTTTTATAGCAGCTCGCTAATGACTAGTCTTCTAATTACACTAGATGTGAAGTTTCCTCATACTATTTAAGAATAGCTAATTATTGCCAAAAGCCGACCAATGAAGGCTGGCTTTAATAGCCAAATAATGAGTGTTCGGATTCAAGGTTGCTCATACAGTTTCTCAGCAGGAAACAGCGTGTAACTGAATAGATATGGACTTGGTAATTACGGAACCTTGACTTACCGTTTTAGAATAAAAACCGCACTATTTAAATAAACCATTTTAACAATGACTTTAACGCTAATTATGTGTATATCTCAGTTGTATAAGGACAGACACATAGTCCCGCTATTGTATCTGTTAAACGTTATTATATACTATGCATATAAAATTACGAAAATATTCAATTATTCTTTAAGAGGCTATAGGCTGTGTACAAGTTTAATGAAAGGAGTAGACAGTGAATAAATAAATAATGGTGTTATATGAGTGACGTTTAAAAATCATGGCTCGCCGGCCTGCACAGCCGCATACAATTACAAAGAACCTTATGAAAAAAGAGGGCTCGACGATGCTGGCCTCGTCCTTGGTTCCCTAACAAAAGCTAAGAAAGGTTAAAGGAACCCGTTTGATGCAACCTTGGGACTTTCACTAACTTCCAACGTATGTTTTATGTCCACAGTTTCATGATGCCAATATTGACCTACGATTTGGATAGAATCGTTTATTTAAATAGCATAATATATTAATACTAATGGCTTTCTTGTTTCCTTTATACGGCTCTGATAATCTTAAATAGCGTGTAAAGTATATAATATATAAGATTTATTGATTTGTAATTAAAATTAATATTTTATCGATTGAATATCGATACCTATTACGTGACCAAAGAAACATTTCAAAATTAAAAACGAAATATTGTTCAGTGGTTAGTGTCAGTGAGATTTAGGTCGAAATTGAATTCGTTATTTTGTGGGCTGGCATGCCAATTATAATAATGCGACACGCACACATAAAGCACATGATATGTGGGTGTGTATGTGGAGGCGAGTATTACCGTTATGGAGGCACATACCAGTGACGTCAACGAGGCCTTATGCCATCGACGCTATATGAATACGTTATAAAAAGACTAGATTTGAGTAAAGTTTCCTTTTGTAAATACTCTTCATATTATATGATTGTATGATGTGTTAAGAAAAAATATTTACATTTCAGATCGGGACGTTTTTGGTGAACACAACGGAAACAAATCTACACAGGAGAGACGAACGAAGGAACCGAGGCGATTTATCTCGTCCATCCTTGGCGGAGAAATACCTTATGGCAGTCACAGAGGACATGTGTTGACACAAGCAGAGAGAAAACAATATTTACCCGTGGGTGCCGACAGCAAAAAAGTAGAAGAAAAGCCGTTAATAAAAGAAGAGAAAGACGTTCTTCAAAGTGAGCCCATAGTTCTTCCTTCGAGAAATTCACCATCACCCGAGTCCACGCCATCTCCTGGTGTTGATAATAATGTCACGTGTCAAAAAGTGTCAGTAATACAAAGAACGCCGTCTCAATCCCAATTTCAAAATAATAAAAAGGAGCTATCAGATGTGCGCCTTCCAGTTACTTTACCTACATCTGAACCAGAACAAGATCAACCGATAGACTATGCAATAGCGAAAAAGAGAGGAGAGACTGAAGACGAAGAGACGGAGAAGAAAATAAGAGAACAAAGACGAACCAGTAGTTCGAAAATTGCTAATAGCATTTTAGCTAGACCAGTTCTTGTTCTTAGAAACTGTCCAGGAAGTAAATTACCGGGAATAATCAATGCCGCTGCTGGTCACGGTCGGTCCACTAATGGAAGTAGTTCAAATTCTGGTTCTCAAAATAATGGTGGCGCTGGCAGTTTTAGTTCTGGCGGTGGAAGCGCAGCTCCTTCGTCCGGAGGAGGGGGTGGAGCACTCGGTGGTGGTTCTGGAAACGGTGGAAATGGACGGGATGGTAGATCGAATTATGGACCAAACAGTCCGCCGACGGGCAGTCTTCCTCCATTTTATGAAACTTTAGGACCGAATACGAAAGGAGGACAAAACTCTTTTAACGCAAATAGTAACTTTACAAACGAATTTAATATGATAAATGGTTTCAATATGGACTGTGAAAACACAGAAAATGCAAACACAAACTTCCCTGAGCAAAGTAAGCAATATTCCTTAATGCAAAATGCCCACTACGGAATAGCGTTAAAAGATGAAGAAATTGATTATGATAGAATTGAAAATAAGTTAGAAAATCTCGGTTCAATTGGAAATTATAGTAATAATTTTGATGATTCTATGGTAGTTGACATGGGAGAAGATGTAATTGACAACAACCAGTTTTATACAACATTAACTTTTGCCCCCAACGACGGAATATTAAGTAATCTCTCTGACTCAACTGAAGACTTTGCGAGTCTTTTAAATAATCATGTTGAACAAATAACTGATTCAGAAATCCGAGAATCATCATCAATTACTCCCGATTCGGTTCACAACGGTGTAGATATTGAATCATTAGCCGAACAAGTTAATCTAAGCAGACAGTATTATGAAAAGGCTAACTACATTGCTTTTGCAAGCCAAGAACAGGGTTCGTCATATGGATTTCCAAAAGAACGACCGGATTTATTAATGCAACTTAATCCAGCGCTCCTGCCCCACAACGATGGGCAAATGCAACAACTCCAAATTCATGTTCAACTCCAACAGCGTCAACAAATTCTATCTCCGGGTTTCCCATTCACTAGTCATTCCTTGGATTTGGATTCACCAACCGGTGTATCTCTTCCCTCACCTGGCGGTAACAGCTCACTGGACGGCAACAACCATATCGAGAATTCATCTTTAAGCCCTGCTGCTGCTGTAAGTCTGAAGAAAGGCTCTCTCACCGATAGCAAAATTCAAATCTTGCAACAAAGGGTAAGCATTATTTGATTTTAAGGCGAAGCTCTCAATCATTTATATTCAATGTCATCAAAAATATTCTCAAAATTGGAATTGTAAATAAAAAATGACATTGAAAATTGAGCAGATAAAACCGTTAATATATAACGCTGAGCCTGAATCAACTTATGCTTTTACCTACTGCAAAAACTTCATGCTTTAACCTTTTCATTTTTCATGTTTTCATTATTGATTGGACAGCTGTCTTTTATAACGCTCAGCATTATAATTTGACGAATCCTTGGCGCATAGCTGTCCTTTCTTGGAAATGTATTTAGCTAAGTATTAATATATTTTTTACAGTTGGGCCTTCCAGCAGAACTGCCCTTGGAATTCATAAACGGCGGCCATGGAGTAAAGAATCCTCTTGCCACTGAAGCAAATGCTCGACAGCGAGAAGAGGAAAAAAACAAACAAGTACTAGTTAGCGAAGATGACCCTACGAAGTTTGTGTGCAGAGTTTGCTCGAAGAACTTCACTTTACAGAGGCTTTTAAATAGACACATGAAGTGTCATTCTGATGTTAAACGATATCTTTGCACATTCTGTGGTAAAGGCTTCAATGACACATTTGACCTAAAAAGACATACAAGAACACATACGGGAGTCCGACCTTACAAGTGCAATCTCTGTGAAAAATCTTTTACCCAAAGATGCTCACTAGAATCTCATTGCCTCAAAGTTCATGGAGTTCAGCACACCTACGCGTACAAGGAAAGAAGGACTAAAGTGGGTATTATTTGTTACTTTTCATCTTTTACTTCACATTTTCGGTCCGTAATTCGAGACGTGACAGCATATATATTTTTACTTTAAAAACCTCTAGAAATTATCTTTTCAATTTAAAGTGTTGACAGTTATCAAATACGCTTGTATGTGTTTCATTATACATATTAATCTTTTATCACTCACCACTTAAAATAGAATATCTACTTAGGACTGTATTAGTCTATTTTGATTTATATGATGTTGTCATTATTGATATTAATGGGAGGTATTCTTGATTCCAGATGTACGTGTGTGAAGAATGCGGTCACACAACATCTGAGCCTGAGGAACATTATATGCATCTGAAGAAACAACATCCATATTCCCCAGCGCTACTTAAGTTTTATGACAAACGACACTTCAAATTTACCAATGCTACATTCGCAAATCAGCTACTAGGACAATTACCAATGCCAGTTCACAACTAATCATGTTCTCTCAACATATAGGCAATTAAAATTCGTATAAAAAATGTGTTGGGTCATCTAATGGATGATTATAATTTTAAATTAATAACGAATTTATTCCGTCCGTTGATGATAATAATTTAAATTAAATTATTTCCCAGTGTGTGATGCGTTGTAGACTTTAAATCGGAACTATAAATAATAACACTGTCTTCCAAGCTAGATCTCCTGTTTTATTGAGGAATTGTTGAAACTATTTAAATCTGGGAACTACGTTTCCTGATTTGAAATACCTTCATTTTTTAACAGTCAGAGGAGACTCTATTAGCCTAATGCGCTTAGGCATGACTGCAATTAAAAAATCAAAGTATCGGGTATTATGTGCAATGTTTGGTGATGGTACGGGGTAATTTGTAATTCTAGGTATAATTGTAGATTTAATATTAAGACTTGATAGTTAGGATTAATTATAAAGGAACTTAATAGAGGTTTCATTTCAAATCAGCGCGGGTTAGATTAAGGATGTGTATTGGATGGTGCTAATAGCGAGATTATGAGTCGCTGGCTTGAAATGAAGCGTGATACATGGACCGGATGACATTTTTGTCCGATTCATAAATATTAAAATATAATATATATATCGAGTGCGATTATTACCTCTCGATAGAAATTAACTCCATTAAGGAATCTCGTCTTTTTCCTTTCTAGTGATATTAGATTCTAATTGTCATTATAACACAAAACATGTCACAATTTTATGTGTACTTAGTAATATGTTATGTTTGTTTTTGTTGGTACTTATTTCAATACAAAATTTATGATTTTTTTATTGTGATAGCCTACGCGGCTCACAGAAAGTCGTACCAAGTTTAAATGCATTTCTAGAAATATTTATATTTTTTAAATTATGAAAAATCGGTTTACAGTATACGTGCTGTGAGTGTGTGTAAGAATTATCTATTGTGCTAAGTTATTTAAAGCGTTGATTGTTAATAATACGTAACGTACTTTTTATGGTAATATACAAAGTTCTAAATGAGATATGTCATTTAGAACATATAAATAATATGATGCTCAATTTTGGTACATTTGCGCTTTCACAGCGAAGCTTGTGAATATTATAAAATTATATGTAAATATAACTAAATTTATACGATAGTAGTAAATTAAAAATAATATTAAGTGGTACCTAATTAGACGTATGAGATTTCTAAAAACTATTGTAATATTTTGTATGAAAAATTTTATCACATTTTGTAAGTTTTGATAAGAATATATAGAAAATTTATATTGGCTTATCAGAAAAAAAATATTGATTCCCTCTTGTGATAGCGCAATGCCTTAATTTAAATCTACTTTTCGATTGCATTTACTAGCATTTTGATCGCAATGTAAACTTAATGTTTCATAATTACTTTGTAATGAAGAATCTGTTACATTGTAGTGATAAGCAATATAATATCATGATTAAAGTTACGTAGTTTCATTTTAATAATTCTTTTCTGTATTATTATTCTCTTAGCAGCTTCATTTTGGTGTTTTGTGTCTATTACTTCGTTAAATTTTCCACCATACCCAAACTATACAAGCTTCTCTTTCCGAACATTATTTATTTTTATTTTAAAAATGAATCTATTTTTCAATCTGACATATGAAAGAGTAATGAAAATATCTAATGATTATGCTGATCTAGGTGTATTTAAAAACGATAATGACTTTGTGGCGAACATATCCAGATATCCCACAACTTCATAAATCAGCTTATTTTCTACAACAAGTTGTATAAAACTCGGAACTCGATCGAATTAGAGAGATATATATATACATATATATATAAACGTTTGAGACAGATACGACACTTAACAGATTGTACAACTCTTCTCAAAATATGCAGGAACGAGCTGCAATCCATAGAATATCTTAACCTTATAAGGTTTTGCGTTTCTGCCCTGACCCTACGTTCGCAAAGCACATTCTACACATTAACTTTAAGAACAAATATTGGATTGGGTTTCGCACTTCCTTCTACAAGATGTGTGAATTGTCAGAAATCGACAAATTTTGGTGTTCTTCTACTGCTTCACTTAAAAATAATTTAAAGCATTTTTTATATTCCATTTAGTCTGCACTTACAACTATGTCTTCACTTTCCTGTTTTGTTAAAATCCGTTCTCTTCCTTTTACATACATTTCTTCTATACGTTATTTTTATTGTGTTGTGTACTTTTTATGTCTATAATGTTTATTTAATTTAAAAAAAAAACATTTTGAAAAGCTTCCAACAATACGTGTATACTAAATTTTGCTTTCATATTTCTAATAGGCGTTGTATATTTTATATGTTATTGTTTGTATATAATAAGTAAATGATCTGTTACAGGAAATATCGACATTAGATAAAGTTGTACTGCAAAGCATTAAGAAAAGGTTTAGTATTTGTATACGTATATAACTATAAATCTGTTTACAATCTTTAAAAATATATTTAAAATCTGTTAATTTAAAAAAAAATATTAGATAGAAAAGCGTAGAAGGTTAATTTATTTTTAAATACTAACATATCAATGGATTCTTTTACCCAGGGGTGTCTGGCCCTCACTGAATGCCTCAATTATATAGCAATCAGTATTAAAACCTAATCGAACATGCAATTTAAAAATCATAGATTTTACAAATTATAAATAAAAACAATTGATTTTTTTGAAGAGAAATTATTATAAATCTCTAAAGTACCTACAAGTAATTCAACCCGGATTCAATTTCTCAATATAATGGAAATATTTAAAATGTATCGACGCGATATATGGAGCGATGATTTTTGAATGTGGGTTTGGAGTAATAATTACTTGAAAGTGTTCATGACCACACCCACCAAATATACAACACATCTAAATACATCCATTTTTACATTTACCTATTATACATTTATCAACACTAAAAAAATGTGGTCTAGATTTTATTACATAGTATTTAAAATTTAGGTGGTTTCAATTTCTTAAATGAATTTTTTGTTACTCTTGGGGCGCAACATTCAACCTAAAATTCTATTTAATTATAGTACAAGTCAATATTATTTCATGATCTATAAAAGAAATACAGCTCATTTCCGACTCGCAAATATTAAACTCGGCATCACTATGATGAATATGACAAAGTTATTAGTTGAAGAATATTTTGATAGATTAAACACAATTTGGTGTCAAGTATTCAATTACTTGGGCTTTTTAACATATGACATAAATAATGCTAAATTTGTAGAACATACAAGAGGGTTACTTCTGAGAAGTGTTTTTAATCTTATAATATTAACGGTTTGTTGAACCTATCTCATTTATAATACGATTTATACAAATATTATGACAAGTTCTGAAAAAATAGCGCTTGTATCGGTTACAGTTTATTGTAATATGGTATTATTTAATTTCAATTTCTTTAAACGGAAATGTCCTTTGAAGCTTTTAATAATATGCGTGGAAATTTAAGAGAGCATTGGAAGACATCGAACAAAATTTATGAGACAATGTAGAAAAGGTTTTTTAGGAAACAGATTATTCTCCTGATATGTGCAGCATAGTAACAATAATTTTTATAATTTCATTCAATGTTATTCAGTTACATTCCGTTTTTGTGGGGATATTACTACTTGTTCTATTACACGCTACCTTCGGTTACATAGGCCTTTTCTTCGCCTCATGCCTCTCCTTAACAATGCGAATGCGTTTCCTAAAAATCATTTTGTTGAAAAAAAGTGAAACTAATATTGGTATTTTTATAAACCAAGAACATATTTTTAATAATATAATTTGTAATCGAAAATTTTATGATCTAGTTAATTTTTGTAATACAGAACACATAATAGTTTATCGTCTATTATTTCGACTTTTCCGCCAAATTAGAAAATGTTTTAGATTTTTTTAAATAAACTACTTAAGAACCTTTGTATATTGTAGACGTTTAAATATATAAAAACAGGAATGAAATCTAAGTTATGTTTTATTAAAAAACCTTAAAAAGTATCGGACTGGTCTTATTACAATTATGACATCGCACCACATATTCTATTATTATTAAAATATCCTTTCTTTCATTGCATTAAGTAAACTGAAAAATAGGTAACTCAAAATTGTGTATGGATATTGTTAGTATTTAAAAGTTTGACTGCACTCAAATTGGTTAAAAAATCTTAACGTTGGAGAAATAAGCTATCGCATACTACAAGTACATAAAAGAAAGACAGCTACATATACGAAATTGCACTTAATTATCCGTTCATATATCATAAAATAGTATTTCGAGTAGCTTTTATTTTTTTAATTCCCTTAAGTATTGAATAATACATAAATCAATATTATAAATGCTTTCGCCCTATACATTTGTGAATTAATGTAAACAGATAATCACTAATGATGATTATTCATAAAGATAATTTCGATATAATATTTCCCTAGCGATGTTACTATCTACAATTATTTATTCCTTTGGTCTTTATCAAATTCCTTCGTTACATCCACATTATTAGAAATTTCTTGGAAGTAGCAACGCCTGTCCCAGTACACTATGAACAGCAATGGAGAAGAAGAACTAGTTAAAGAATATTTTGGCAGATTGAATACAACTCCGTTTCGACTGTTCCAATATACAGGATTTTTTCGATACGACATAAGGAATGGCAGTTTGGTGAAAAATACATGGGGATCGTTCCTTCGAAGCGTTTCAATCAGTTTATTACTAACAATCTGCTGTATCGATCTCATAATCCAAAGTACGCGTCTGCAATACTTAACAATCAATGAATTGACAATGGTTTCAGTCCTAACAGTATATGCAAACTGTTTATCTGTGAATATAAATTTCTGTAACAGAAACTCGTTTTTTAAATTGATTAAAATTTGTCTCGAAATTGATGAATTTATTGGCATTCAAAAGACAAAATTTATGAGAGATATAACTTATAGAATTTTTCGTATTCACATTATATTTGTTACCGCACTTACCGTATTAACAATACTTGTAATTATTGTAACTTATCGTATGGCTGCGCCACATATTAATTTAGTAGGTTTTGTGATGATCGCTATTCTGTATGGCGTCCTATATTATATAGGCTTCATGGTTATATCATACATCTTTCTAAGTCTACGAGTGCAGTACCTAAACATAGTTCTATTGAAACAGTTTGAAGTTAAGAACTGCGGTGTTTTCATGACAAGTTCGCTTATTTTCGATAGAATTGTTTGGAGAGAAAAATATAATGATCTCGTTCATTTAGATTCAGATAAATTGAGACATGCTTTCTGTCTAATATTTAGGCTTCTTCGCCGAATGGAAAAATGTTATAAATTTGTGGTAAGGATGATTTTCTTTTTATGATCTTATTGATTCCTTAATGTTCTTTAATGTTCTCTATATTTCAGCTTTTGTCTGGAGCGTGTGTCGTAACTACAGCATTATTTATGGGAATTCAGTTTATAATAAATTATATAAAATATGAAGAGGTATGCTAAAAATAAATCATTTGAAATTAGATATAAGTTGGTCTCATATTTACAATATCTGATTGTTTGTTGTTTACATATGAATTTTAATATTTGTTCTTTTTGTATGTTTTATTGCAAAAAACATTGACTACAAATCGTCACACGAAGAACTAATATTTTATTTTATATTAAAAAGTAATTTATTGCTACGTTATTTGCCTGTCTTTATAAAGATTATTTCCATAGAAGTTGTAAGATGTATATGATATACCTATCGATACAACTTCGAAAAAAAAGGACTAAAAGCCTGTAAATTATTATAATACAATTGTAATCAGTCATTTTGAAATCCATTTTAAGCCAAAGAAAAAACTACGACTTCTCATGATGACCTTATGGATTCCACTAAGTTGGTTCTTGAAAGTTTTCACGGGTTTGATTGTAGATGTATTTCTGAATAAAATCACAACAACTAAACGAATATGCATGTATATGATGCTCCAACCGACAGAAGGTACGTAGTTTTTATAAGCTGGTTTTCTGATCGATAGATCAAGATACGTATAGTATATATAAGATAGTATGATGACGTAAGAAAGGATTTTACTCTTGGAAAACTGTGGACAGTTTACCCACATTTCTAGAATTTCAATTTGATCGAGGCGATCGCCATTATACATTTCTAAACTTACTATTTTGTTCTGGTCGAGCTAATATAGATATATCTAGAATCCGAATAATAAAGATAAATATTTTTATATTTCAGCCATTGACAGTCGAGTTAAGGTTTATTTAGGCGAGAGCTCGGCCATATAACATCATTAACTGTACAACCATGCGTTGAATGTTTATTTTAAGCCTTCGGAAATTCGCAATTGTTGTAACCCACACTAATGGACTTCACGAGCATTCCATTTATGTCAAGAAAATGCAACAATGAAATGTATATTTATTTTTACTTAATTTTCATTTTCAGAAACAAATAAACAGATTGCTGAAACAATATTTCGTCTTTTAGACGTGAACAACCCACAAATGTCTGTATACGGCATTTATGACTACAGTTCGAAAAGTGTTCTCAAATCCTCCACTGCTCTTATAGTGTTCATAATTATTCAGTTGCAGTATTCCTTTCCAACGACTCAAGAAACTAAAATGATAAGAGAGCTTCAAAATAACACTTTGATTTACAATAGAAATTTGTAAATGATTTATAAATTCTATAATATAATTATAATAACACAGTAATTATAATTATATTATATAGTATGTAGACAAAATGTATGTAATTATTTATAACCATTTCTTCAGTTCTGTATATATTAATTATCGCTTCAAAAAATGTAGATTGCAAATAAAATGGATGTTTCTCCCGATTTCTTTCATTTCTTATATAATTTAAGTTTGTATTCTGTTTGATGTTACATTAGCGGTCTCCGCTGAATTGTCCACGATAATTTTATGCATAAAATACTTTCTGGTGTCAAAAAAAACGTTACAAATTAAATTGTTTATGAAATTCACCGGCAGCAACTAATTTTCTACGATTTTCTGAGCAATCCTGATAACTTTTTAAAATAAAAATACATACGGCCTAAGTATACGTTATCCTGTCAGCTTCAGGGTGTTAGAAACATGTAGACAGGCATACAAAAATTATTTAAATATATCTCTATACATAATAATAGCCAGATAATAGACCGCCGCTTCAAAAGTCCTTTGTTTTTAATTCACGCATTTTATATGTAAAATATTAAATTAAGTAAATTGATTTAACTCGGGCTATCAATTAATATATATCTGTATAATATTTTAATTCTTACATTCAGTATAAAAGGGGTCTCTGAAGTTAATTTAAATCATTAGTTACGAGAACGTCCTCTTTTCAACGTGGAGAAAGTAAAGTAAACGAAATTTTTGAACACTTAAAATGACTGGAAAGTTATTGTTTGTTCTAATATTTGTAACTATCGTCGTTGGCTTGGTAAGATCATTTTTAGCAATCTCATATTATACTCCGTGTCTTTTAAAGATCATTAAGCTCTGAGAAATGTATTATAAGGAAGCGAAGCCTGTTACATGTGAATACGATTTTGAAATAAGGAACAAACTGAATATATGATGGCCTCCCTTTTAGATGAGCACATAAAAAAAACAATTACGAATATAATTCTGGCAGCGAATTTTATGAATTACAAAATATAATTGTCATATTGCAATCCTTTATTTTTAACTGACTCCCTTGAGTACTAGTACTAGGTCCTACTAATACCACCTATATTAAAATAAACACGAGATTTAGATTTAAAAATGAATCGTATAATATAATAAATAGATATATTTTGTTTCAGTGTGCCAATCCACAATGGAGTAAGTTTCATTATCGTTATAATGTAATTTTAATAGACGTGTGTCTTACAACATACAAATCAACACGTGTACCTTAAACCCGTGTTTCATATCATATTTTTGTACGATAGGAAGGTAAACGAGCGTACAGTTCACTTATACCCAGCGATTCCTGTCGCCCACGGACATCTCCAAGACCAATTAAATCTAAAAATCGCGTTGCCAACTTTAAGATATTACATCGGACGGAATTTACAAATTATTAGGAGTTCCTACCACCACATTTAATCGTCGAAATGCTTGTGTTTCAAACCGGCAAAAATAAAATAAAAAAAATCTTTCCATCGATTCCATCACTTTTACAACTGTTTGACGTATAACATAAAGAATATATTCGTATAGAATGCTTTAAAAAACAGATTTCATAAATTTAATAAGTACTGCGATCTAATACAACACGTTTTTTCCCCTTGAGATGGTGAAAAAGCGACAACCTTTTCCTGATTAAACAGAAATATGTTGTTCTAATATTACACCTCAATAAATTTAATAGCAACGTTTTTAAAGCATCTACTAAGACACAAAAGTTTTTGTCATGTATTTCCTATCTTGCGGGGCTCCTATCATTTCCAACACGGCAACCAATCATATGGCCACCGCCTTCTACCAGTAAGTAATTCTCAGCAACATATTATGTAACAACAAAAAATGTTTATTACTGTTTTTATGATAAACGGGCAACGTGGTTTCACCAGTTTTGAAATATCTTTATAAATTACAGCCTATGTATTATTTTTGAGTGTATTATAAAGTTTCATCAAAAGACATTCAGTATTTTTATCCGTGAATGAGTACCATACCGGCATACATTCTTATACTTTTGCGTTTATAATTTTAGTAGGATTTTTCGGTTGTAGTTACCAACGTCATCGATACTATATTGTAATTATTATTTTGTCCACAGCGGCTGAACTTTCAACGAACATGACGTCAACAACAATTGGTTACGTTTCACGCGATTAATTTCCCGAAGTCAGGAAATAAATATTCTGAAAGTAAATTATGTTCTGAATAACAATCCTAAATCTTACATCCTATATCCCTACATTCTACATATAATATAAACTCGAAATTTTGGATGTGTGGCTATCTGTTTATTAAATTTTCACGCAAAATTCAATGTATAATTGTAATATGATATATGAGGTATCCGTATGTAATCTACTAGATGATTGGTAAAATTAACATACACGCGAACGAAATCGCCTGATAAAGTTAGTCAATTATATATATATTATAATGCAAAATGGGTTCAAGTTGAACCAAACATTTCAAATTTAACAGTGTAGTTTTTTCAATAAGACTTTCTATGTTGAATACCTATTAAATTGCTATTTATATATTCGTGAATTAACTACTGTAATATATAGTTTTTATGGCCAATATAATATTTTCTACAACTTATTCTTAATCTTAATAATCATGTTTTTTCAAAGGATAACAGCTATTGACAACCACACTGGAGAAATGATAGAACTGTACAATAGGACAAGAAACTTAGATAAATTAAATGTTTTGTAATTTAATTATTAAATGAAATCCACGTGTCTAAAATTAATTAAAAACTATTTAAACAAACTACTTTCTTTGATTTCTTAATAACTTAGGTTAGTTGCAATTGCTAGGGTGACTGTAAGAAGATTCCAATCACACTATTTTCTGAAGTACACAAATTTTTGACTCTTTCACATCGTTTCCTTTAAACTTTAACCAAGTCCACCGAATCTAAAATTCTTTTGTTAATGTAATATTCTTAAAATGTACTCGAAATTTTTAGATCACATTAAATCAGAATCGAAATATTAAAAAGAACAATAAATATTTCAAATCTAAATAAAACTTATTGGGCGACTTTTAGCATCTTATGCTTCGTATTCTTTGAGACCTAATAATGACAAAAGGACTTTTGTCTAGAGAAAATTCGACAGCCGCCATGAATGAGATCCTTTATCCTAAACTGACATCTATTTAATTGTAAAACATTAGAATAAGTACATTGATTTGTTACTGACTATGAAATACATGCATCTTATATTCCTGTATAATTTTGTAATTTGTATTTTATTGTTTAGTTTTAGTATAAAAATTGTGCCTGATGTTGTATTACAGCATAAACTATTAAAGAATTCTCTTTTCGACCACAAAAACCTTATTTTAATAATTTTAAAATGATTGGAAAACTATTGTTCGTGTTAGTCTTCGCAGCAATCATTGTCGGCTTGGTAAGCTCGCTCAAAATAAAATTCTGAAATTCCTTCTTCATAAAAACAATACATAATAAATATTGTATTAAAATAAAATGAGATTGAGAAATTGATTAGGACTGATGTTAATAAATAAAACAATTTACATTTGCATTAATTAAATTTATTTTATAATATATTATATAATATATTATATAAAGATTTTCATAAAATTTTTAAAGGCTTTTGGGTTGAGTTGAAAGGTCCTAAAAGTATTTAGAAGGTGCTTTCTTCTCTTTTACTTGATGTAGGTAACAACTCGGCCAACTAACAATATCAATTACTGAATGATGTGCTACCGATCCAATTATTTTTATTTCGAGCATGCGGAAATTTTTAACCTAAATTCGACTTTTTTTATCATAACGACAATTACACGAACAGCAAGTGTAAGTAATGTTACGAATAAAATTCAACATTTCTTTCCCTGAACTTGTATGCAATGGAGTATTAAACTATTTTATAATATTGATAAATTTAGAGGAATCAAAAAAGGAAATCTATCAATGATATTTGTTACAATTAGGCTCAACAATTTAGATTATTACAAAAATGTTAACTAAAAAACAAATAGAAGAAAATCACTTGAAAATAAAACACTAATGGCATGATAATGACTGTTTTATTCATATATGATATAATACTTACTTCACATTATGAGTGTTTAATGGAAAAAGTAGCCTATGAGTCTATCTAAAGTTTTAGAAACTCGTGGTGAAAAGAAATTAGGACTCGATTTTTAAGCATGTTTTATAATATTGAACCATTACATCTGAACACAATTGTCCTTTCACATTCTCATCTTGCGTATGTAATGAACTATAAGTCTACTCCTTCCATCAATTAAGTCATATATTTTAATGTATACTCAATTACCAGAAATTTCTTTACCTTAATAATTCACTGTTGACTCGACAAATAATATCGACGAAGGGAAAATCTTTCAACGTTTTAAAATACGCAACTACTGCGTAAAACGAATGACATTCGAAAATGCTATTCTAATTTTTTTTTATGTAATTCTAAAATTCTAAAATTTAACAGAGGCCATAATTATTGTAACCAATAGCCATAATCATGATAACACGGAAATGAACGCCTATATTTGTTATCCGCTAATCTTGTTCATCAATATATTTTAACCAATATTATAATAGTAATGATTCGTCACAGGCGGATTATGAATTGACTCTTTTGTGCTGAACTTACGCATTTCGTTCGTGAAATATTGTATCTATTAAGTAAATGGACTTGAATTGCCTATGAAATATATTTGTGTATAATATATTAATTTATAATACATACATTGTCTAGATTAGGTATAAAAACCGTCGCTGAACTTGTTCAAAATCATTACATAAAGAGTTGTCTTAACAATAATATCAAAGAAAAAGAATAATTTAAAATGATAAGGAAATTAATATTTGTTTTATTTCTTGCGGCAGTCTTCACCGATTCGGTAAGATATAATTAAAGTATAATTAATGATATAGATGAGTTTACCAATGATATTTAGATCCTAGTTCCGCTTTAGGTAAAAACTATTCTCGTTCATCAAGAAATAAATTTGATACTAGTTTCGCCTCGCGGTTCTCCCCGCGTTAATTTCATGTCTGTATAGAATCTCTTAAAGAAAATACTATAATATAACAGTGGGTAAAGAAAAACGACGATCTCTATACAAAAATATTAATTATATAATTTAATTTTCATTCCATTCATCTTTTTTTTGTAATATTGTAATATTCCAAATGTCTCTATTCTCAAACGATGTCTTTTATAACTAACTAGCTTCTGCCAACGGCTTCGCCCACCTTCATTTCGATTTTTACATCTTGGGTAACATGGACTTTTAGTAAGGGTCCCTATTTCTTCCAAATATAATAGCCTTCCTCAATAAATTTACACTACAACACTAAAAGAATTTCTCAAATCGGACCAATGGTTTTCTCGGTCTCAGGAGTTTGAACGCGCTCATCTCTGAGCGCGTTCAAACAAATTCACGGTCAAACAAACAAACTTCTTAGCTTTATAATATTAGTATAGATAAAATTATTCTTGAATTTAAGGGAGTAATCGACGACGGCGAATAATAAATTTGATAAACATACAATTTTATGCAACAAACAATAAATAATTGAATGTTACATTAAATATATAATTTTGTTTCAGTACGCACAACAACGATTACGTAAGTTTTGTTATTCTCTCATATATTTAATTTCTATATTAGGTTTTTTATAAAACAGATATTAAAGTAAAACACAAAAACGTAAATACAAAAATAAAATAGTATAAAAAACCTAATCTGGAAAACCACCAGCAACGGAGCTTGGCCCCAGCTACCGATGGTTAGGGCCGCAGAGAAAGAAACCGTCTGACAATTGTTATATTATTATTATAATCACCCGTAAAATATAGGCCTAAAACACACTTGCTCTCTTTATCATTGGTAGCCTCAGTTTCGAATTTCGTATACTTAGCTGGAGATGACATTAATAAAACAAGTAATTTACACATACAAGAGGAATCAGAAAGTAGTGAGCTTGAGATAGAATATTATAACTATTGATAACTTAATAATTTATTTTTCTACCCACTGAGTACACTATTACTTCTCACTACTTTTCGACCCCTTCTCGTATTTTAGCTAGTTTAATAAAACTGATCAACTATTAAAAAACAAAGAGGCCAACAACGGCTATAAAGAATATAAACACTTTATTTTTTATACATGTCATATGTGTATGTTGTTTTAGAAAAAAAAAGTTAATCTATTAATGTTTTTATTTTTTATTTTCTTCTAGCCTTATTAAGTTTACAGAGAGTCATATCTCCACTTAATACTACTCGTAAGTATCCCTCCTTTACGTATACTATTAGCGAGAGAAAATATAAATTTATTATTTCTTTCGCAATTGTAGGTCCTTTCAGTGCTAATCCCTACTATACACAATTAGTTAATAATGCAACCCACAGTTTACTAAGTAAAGAATCCTACTTCTTAGATCGGCTTGGTTTACTTAAAAGGACACTTTCACATTCGCATTTGGGATTTTGTAAATGTGCACTAATAATTATTAAACATATAGAATGATTTACAAATATGTTACACTAGTTCGGAATTATGCCTTCACCACTTGCCGTATGCTCGTATAACCCGTATAATATTTAATATAACTGTTTGCCCGTTTTCTTACACTCGAAACCAGTTTTATTCTATAATATTTGTCCACAGTGTCTGATGCGAAAAATTTGACTGATGTGCTTATAAAGTTCTTAGGATAAAGCCGGTAAGTCAGACACAAAATGCGAAATCTGTATGTTTATATGTTTTACTGGCAATTTTTGTGAAACTTGAAGATACTAATATAAATCTAATAGCTAAATACTATTCTAGCATATTAATATCTACAAGTCTATTCAAGATTTGATGGTGATAACGATGATAAAAAGTTATGTCCTTGAAACTCTCTTTATAACCGGGTCAGCTTTTTCGATGTTTAATCGGAATATAGACAGACAAAAGTTTTATATAACTTTTATAAAGTTCATATAAGTATATTCACATAGTATTATAATGATATTACATGCAGACATTTCAATTTTATAAGTATGTCTAAATGTGCATTCACGTTCACTTTAGCAAATTGGTTAAAAGAACTCACGTGTGAAATGATTTAAGAAACTTTTTTTTAAAATTCAGTGTTCTACAGGGTCTTTGGGGACTGCTCCTGAAAACGAAGATGGGTGATACTGATTAAAATTTGATCCTGACTAAAAAAAATCATTGTTTTAAAACGTTTTGTTAGCTTTATTTCGCTTCATCATGTTAGTTCAGCTGTTTTTGTTATCATACTTAATTGCTGGTTATTTTTTTTAGTAAAGTAAAGTATTTTTAATAAAACTTTCGTTTTAGTTTATAACATGGAACGTAAATAATTCTAATAAAAAGTGTTAAAATTATGTCTTTTTTAGTCAGGATCGACTTTTTTCCATCCCTTCATCAAAGGTGTTATTAGTACCATCACCCAAATTCGTTGTCGGGAGTAATCCCCAAACAACCTGTATATGATTTTGTTTTTTGCAGAAAGAATAATTTCTTGGCAGCCTCATTCGAAGAGTGGGAATATTAAACTATGGATCATATGTGATTATAAAATAAAAATTGTGCAATTTATTTTGTTTCATAATTTCTTTACCCAATACAATAAGAAAATTGAATAATGGTTCTGACAAATAAATAATATAATAAAGATCTTCAAATCTACTTTGATGTTATTTTTGTAGAAAGCACAGTAGTTATTTGGTTGGGGTTGGTTCTTTTAATAAATGTTTAGAAAGTCGTTACTTATACCTTTAATTATTTTCTGGGAAAGTCGAACTTAATGAGATGGAATAAACAGCCAGACAAAACCAATTCAATAGGCCTCTTACAAGTACTAAAAATTACAACGAATCGAAATGACATATATTACATTTTTTATAGCTAATTACATGTACACACTAATCTATGGTAAATGCTCTACTTTGTTTACAAGAAAAAACTATCTCGTTTCTAGGGACTAATCCACTATAAAATAAGGTTTTTATTATTTCTATAACACCTATTAATATCAAATATTATAAATGAGCCAGTAACGCAATTCACAAACAAAACTTTTCGTCTCATTTAACGCCTCCGGGAAGCAGAGCCTTTGATAATTAATGTGCATGTGCATTTAAAACCTCATTGTTTAAAAAATAAAACAGTAAAAATAAAGTTATTATATGGTACATCAAAATACGGTAAAGGCCAAATCATTATCATCCAAAATTATTATTAATAAGAGATGAAGTACTGGTATATGTTATCTATACTAATATTATAAAGCTGAAGAGTTTGTTTGTTTGCTGGAATCTCAGAAACCGCTGGTCCAATTTGAAAATGTTTTTCAGTGTTTAGTACATTTATCGAGGAAGCCCATAGGCTGTATTTTATTTTTAAAAATTAGGGATCTTCACTAAAACTCTAGTAATGTAACCCAAGGTTTAGAAATCGAAATGAACGCGAGCGAAGTTGCTGGCAGAAAGTAATCAAAAAATAATAACTAGTATAAAAATTAAAACTACTTTTATACGCCGTCTAACGATTACAAATTCAACAATTATTTATTAATTGAATTTGAAAGTATTGATTTTATAAAATAAACTAAATAAATTAAAGCCGGTTACTAAAAGACAGAGAAATCGGTGAATATGCATAAATATGAAAAGATACATATAGTCGAGCATAGAGCTTCCTCCTATTTTTCAGATCGGTTAATAAATCTTTTCTTCAGTATTAGCAATAACTTAGACGTCTATATTTGTCTAAAATAAATAAATATACATCTAAATCTCATGAAATTACATTAAAAGAATATTGCAAAGAAAACAATAAGATTATAAAATAAACTGCTATAGTAAGGTACTTTTATTAAGTTTGAAATTTCTTTCACTTTAGAATATTTCACCACTAAATATTATCCTACCTTTACAATTTTCAATTATACGCTATCGGAGATTAAAAACAGAGGGAATAGACTTATCGCCACTGGCTATGTTTTCGCTTGTCATCAAGTGAAACGTGGCTAAACGCTTAACTATCAGAAGTTAAAAATAAAATAATAATAACAATGTGTTTACTTTCTGTCAGGCGTTTCCAATTTTGTTACACGGTTAGATATGTCGAGAAAGAAATAGTTACCTCTTTATTTCGCATGAACATACAATTTACGAGTATATGAATATGTGCATTTTGTATGTGTATATGCTATCCCATTTGTTTATTTAAGTATAAAACAAAAAGACAATCTTAAGTAACAAAAAACTTCATAACCATTTTTACAGTAAGGACATTCGTTTTGGAACAATACCAATTCGCGGCCTTCATGATTTGAATTGGAAATTGGTAAATTACGCGTATTATAATAAAAACAAAAGTGGACTCTAAAATAAATTTAAGTGCGTATTAATTTTACATTGTCCTTGCTTATATTACAATGGTTATTTTTCAGACGTGTAACAACTAACTTTATTTAAATTATTATTGCAAAGTTTCAAATATCTTTGACAAAAAATTTAAAATATTGTTACCGCCAGTGATATAAAATGATAATTAAAAAAATATTGTCAATTTATTCATTATTAAGAAAGCTTGAGAGGAAAACCTAAAAAACCATATTTTTCTTAAAAACTATATATTTTGAAGCACTAACGACAGGCCTCTAAGTTTACTACAAAAGCTCTTTAGAGGTGTTTAAAAAATTAAGGAAATAATAAATTATGCGTGTATGTTGTCGTGGAATGCCCATGAAGCCACATGATCATGACTGTAGAATTGTAGATAATACATTAAAATATTAGAAAAATTTCTTAAATATGGTAATTATAACATACTCATGCTGATGTTTTAAATTATTACTAACAATATATGAAGTAGGCATGTGATTGTAGGACAATTATAAATTTACTGAGTTTTACACTTATTTCGTGCAACTGATAGATTTTTTTCATGATAAAAATAATATGATCCACAAGGTTTCAGCTTTACTGAAATGCTTAGTAAATTAAGTTTTTCTTAAGAGTTTTCGGATCTTCCACACCTAAAGGCCACAGAGTCGCGTGAGCTGACGCACATTTTCATTACTGATTAATAAAAAATATCGTATCCTTGAAATATGTTATGCTAAAATTTCTTATTAAGAATTAAACGCCACCTCTTATACTATATCTAACATTTTTATATATTTTATATACCTCATTTCATTCAATTTAATTGATGTCACATGCCTGATCAAATAAATATTCTTGTATAATTTACTCATTTGTCATGTATAGTTTAGATTTAGTATAAAATATGAGTCTGAATTTGTTTTAAACCATAAGCAATCAAAGAATTATCTCGTCGACAAGAAAATCAAAGATTTGAAAATTTTAAAATGTTCGAAAAATTATTATTCATGTTAGTCTTTGCAGCAGTCATCGTGGGTTTAGTAAGTTTAACTATTTTTTTCAGTCTATAATCTATGCACCCTCTTTTAAAACAATATGGATTTCTGAAATTCGCTAATTTGTTGTCAGAATGTAGGACAATTCTTTTTTTTTGTCGCATTATTTCCGTTCTTTTTTAAAATTTCATTTTATAATATATAATATGAATTATTTTGTTTCAGTATGCCCAGCTACCACCGATAAGTAAGTTTTATTGTTATCGCAATATCCTTACTAATATAACAAACGCAAAAAATTGTAAACATTTATCGATGTTTGTTTCTCTTTCACGCGAAAACTACTCAACGGATTTTTATGAAATTTTATATAAATATAGCTTTCTCATCAGTATTACAAAATAGGCTAAGCTTTATTTTTAAAGATTACGACACGTGCGACACAATTTTTTTTTAAATTAATATATAAAGATTTAGGATACGCTATAAAAAGTTTATTCTTGAAAAGACCCATAAAAGGAAGCTCGAACAGAATTCAAAGGCTTTCTTGTTGAAAACCTCTACTTAAAATAAATAACGCAGACATTTTCCTCTCTTTTGATGCTTAACACGAGTAAGTTTTTTGAAACTGGTAACCAAATTTAGTTACATGTTTGCATCATTTCATTAAGGAAGAATAGTTTAGAAGATTTTTTTAATATAGTCGTTATTTTGCAGGACCATATCCACTTCCATTTATGGAGGAGCTTAATGCCACCAGTAAGTAATGTACAGTAACAATAAAATGAAAGATTAGAATGAGATGCTTGAGTGGCATGGACATTGGTTGACGTGGAGTGTGGTTTACACTTACTATTAATAGGACTAGAGAAAGCGGAAGAAGTTTGTCAGGATAATACATAACGATAATCCGTAGTATCTGCCTACCACTACAGGAAAAGGCGCGAGATACATACATATACACACACATATACATATGTACATAATGTCCTAACGAATATTATAAATACGATGAAGATTGTTTGTTTATTAATCTTTCCAGTCTAAAGGATGGCACTATTAAAGTAGGGTTGAATTTCATATGAAACATGTATCAGAAAAGTCAAATATATTAATGGTATAATATATTACAACATTTATATACTGCATGGAACAAGTAATTAATATTTGCATACTTATAAGTTTTTCAAAGTACGTCTAAGAGGGCTTAGACTAGGGTTGTTAAGATGATATAGTAAACATGTCTTATAAAATTTCGATGGTAAATGGATTTTATTTCTAAAATTCATAGTTTATAGCTATATAAATTTTTGGCAAGTGTAAATGAAAGTACTTCTCGTACTTATATTTAGTTAAGAAAATCGTGTAATTAATTTTATATGGTCGAGGATACCTCTGTAGCAACTAAAGCAATTTTGAATATTTCAATCGACCGCTGAACTTATCGCATCCGACATAGGGAGTAAGTTAAAGTATTTCTTCCTTTTTGAAATTGTTTTTTGATACTTTTTCATTTGTTTTTAGCAACCCAAGTTACAACAACAACCAATTCTTCGTAATATTACCTCGGAAATTAGTAAGTATATTTTAACAAGTACTATACTCTAAACAACATAATGCTAATGAATCTTAAAATTCTTTTATCCGTAATTATTTTTGTGCCTGAAAAAGATATTCCCATACTCAACGTTTTCAAAAGAAACTTACTACGAAAAGTATTTCACGTTTTTAAGGCTTTACCTTTCAACAATTAAGTTCAATACATCACAACATTTTGTGTGATTTGATCCTAATTTTAATATATCTGATGTAACGCCCGTATGTAATTATTTTCAGAAGACGAACAACCGTTGACAACGTTCTAATATGCAAGAAAAATTATAAAATAAATATATTGGACATTTAAATGTGTTTTTATTTAAAACTTGTGCTATATAGCTATTGTCTTACTACTAAAAAGGTCTCCTACATTATACTTGTACATAATATATAATCGGTGAAATGAGAAGATCAGAATAACAAGTTCTAAAGAAAAATGTATATACGATATATATACTATATATTATATAGTATAAAGCAATAAAAAAATTTTATCGTCTGCCTATTTGTTCCGGTTGTTCTCAAAAATGTCTGGCCTTGTTTTGACTGGACTTTTACAGGCAGATAGCAAAGAGCGTCCTGCTCACTAGCATCGTGTATACATAGATTCGGTACGAGGTTAACCATGGGCTTAATAGCTAATGGTTATGAAGCTATTTTTATCATCAACATTTATTGAAATAAAAATAAATTTTAATTCCACCGTTCATAGAAGAAAAATTCGTGAAGTGCTGTGCGTGTTTCGATTTCAGTTCGAATACTCGAAATAAATTAAGGACGGCAGCAGAAAGTCCTAAAAATGCCAAAAATGATGTAATATAGCTAAGGACTTTAGGATGATAACGCGTGATCTAGATCTTGTGATCTTCAAGGTGTCAATGGGCGACAAGAATCGCTTAATATAAATATACTGTATTCTCGTTTGCCTTCCTATCCCAAAAAAAAAAAACCATAAAAGTGTAAATATTGATTGTGAATAAAATGAAACTTTTTTGACTTGTACATGATTAGACACTTATAATAAATCTACAGCTGCTCGATACAGAGATGTCCAGCAGAACACTTCTAAATAATATATTAAGGTAACAGAAATGTAGTGGAATGATCTACTGTGATCTCGTAGCACCGACTGTAGGAAAGCTTGTTTCCTATTAAGACATCTACCTGTCAATACG
>JAOSYY010000002.1:2099401-2128098 GCA_025727935.1 Hebomoia glaucippe | reverse complement strand
ATAATAATAATTTATGCTTTATATGTTCTATACTGTTTTTCAGTCACGCCTGTAATCAATGTAGCAAGCGCTTCGAGACAGAGAGCGCGCTAAATCATCACCTCTCGGTACAACACGACGGAGTCCGGCCGCACCCGTGCCCTTCGTGTCCCGCTGCGCTTGCCACGCGCTCATCACTACAAAAACACATACGAGTCGTGCATTCCGGTGTTAAGTTGCAGTCGAAACACGTTTGCGACACGTGCGGAAGGGTTTTCAACGTGAGTGATTAGAGAATGCGATAAAGTTTTGTAGGTGGAAGTGCGTCTTTATTGAAATAAAGTATCTTCTAGTTAATTACTTATAAAGGAAAAGAGATGGTTATTATGCGCTTAATGTTATGATATCTGTTTGAATAAGTTGAAGCCTCAGGTAAATAGTTGACTTTGCAGTGTTACAAAATAGGGGCCCCAATTATAATCTAATATAAAAAATTCTCGTGTCACAATGTCTGTTTCCATACTCCTCCGAAACGGCTCGACCGAATCTAATGAAATTTTATATGCATATTCAGTAGGTCTGAAAATCGGATAACATCTATTTTTCATTCCTCTAAATGTTAAGGGTAAGCCATCCCTAAATTTTGTTTTTATTTCTTGGACAAAATAACGACGTATGCTGGGTTACGTTTTCTAGTCTTATATATTAGTCATATGATTTGAAGCGATCTTCAGAAATTGTTTATGAAACTTTAAAGCTAAATATTATAAAATAATTTGGGCCCCTATTAATACTATCAGTCTATTAGATCTATAAGGTGTATAAAATTAATTCGTTTATCAATTTGAATGTTTTAAGGACGTGTAAATTTACCTTTTATCCTTCACCAGGCAAAGAGTACATTGACGAATCATATGCGAACTCATACCGGCGAGAAGCCTTACACGTGCGATGAGTGCGGGCGGAAATTCGCACAACGCACCGCCATGCGGACACACATCAAGCTGGTACATCTGAAACTGCACAGGAACACTAAGGTAGGGCTCTATTGGCGAACATAATTTCCAGCATCAATTTAAAATACCCCTTTCTCGGGGAACCTAATTTCACTAGACTTCTATAGCAACTCAGACGTTTGATAAAACGACTGTCGAAAATTGTTAATGCCATTCAATTATGTAAACGTAAGTAATATTTTGAATAAACGGTGGAATTGAACAGATTTTTACAATTGCAGATAAAGCCTAAACAGCCCAGTGATATATTGAAGTACAAAGATGAATCGCCGTTGGTGTTCGAATGGCCGCGTCAGACGGTGCCGGGGTGCGAGTTCTTTACCGTCACAGCGGGGCCTTAGGCTGTAATATCTGGGGCCCCAAATCTTAACACGCTATACATGGATATTTTAAGTCTGTAATAAAACCGTACATATGCCTCTGCTTGGATGCCATTGAAGTTACTAGAATTATTTTCGTTGATATTTTAATCGGGGCCATAATAACTAGTGACTTAGATGGCTTAAAGATTCGGAGTCTAAAATTAAGTCAATGTCAGAAACGCCTTCCTCCTTGCCAGTATTGTACTAGATTGCGCTTCAAACAGACTTGTATAATGGGGCTATCGCTATATTGTTAAGATTACATTATTAGTTCGATACAATTCTCCTTTGAGGTACCTCATGGGAGTTGGAAGAGGCTATCGTGGAGGGACGCTCGAGCGTATGACATCTTCTATCTTTGTCATTACTATTGAGATGATTCTTTAAGTACTACTTACTACGTTAATAGATTTAAATATGTTTTCTTTACTATACTTGTGTGTTCTTCTATGAAGGTTGTAGTGTAACATCATCTTCCACTTCCTTCATGTTAAGAATTTTCTTATTTAAAATATGTCGGGCCCTGTGGCCCCAGTCTGTCTTGGCTATGATTAGTATTTTTAAGTTTATAACTAGGAAATGTATTTTTATGTGAAATTAAAGTGATTTGCAAATAAGTTTGTTTTAATTTTGTTTATTACTTGTTACCTTAACACAAATCTACAAAATAAATTTTAATCAACATCTTTTTATTGTACTGAATGGTAACTGTGTAAGATTGTATAGTTTTGAAAAAGAGCCAGAATATTTATGATTATTAGTTTTTTGTTAACTATAATGCACATATTGCTAACGAAAGAAAATTTAAGTAACTTTCAACAAGACTGAATTTCACTGTTGAATAATTATTAATGTTAAAAACATTTAATAGTTAAATAATTTACATCATAAATTAATTTATTTAATATTCTAAATTAATTCTTAAAATCTAATACATCAAAATCTATCTATTTTTTCACATATATCAATTGAAACAATTTAAAGAATCCTTATGACTATGTAGAGTACATATACTGATTTTCTATGAGTATTTACTAATACAACAAGAAACACATTTATTTCACTCATCATTTTAAATACTGACGACATCAACCACTGACTAGATAAATATTTTAATTACTAACTACGCCCAGTGAATAAAGGAAATAACACAAAGACACTTAAAGTCCGCATATAGTATTAGCATGTACCCGACGGACATGTTTCCTCAAATGTTCCTTTGACTTATAATACTTATTGCACTGGTCACACAGAACTTTAGTATCCTTATGTGTCCATTTATGCCTGACTAAATACTTTTTTGAAGTATAAACTCTCTGACACAAATCACAGGAATAATTTCCTCCCTTAGGATGAACAGCAAACTTATGAATTCGAACATGTAATGAGGACTTAAAAACTTTTTTACAAACGTCGCAAGGTCTCTGTGCTTCTTTAGGTGGATGAGTTGTCTTCATGTGCCTTTGAAATATTATTTTATCATTAAATGTTTTAGGACATAACTCGCATTTGATTTGTTCGGGTTCTTTGACTGTTCCCGGCGTGTCTGGAACATCTTTGTAAGTAATATGTTCATCCAGATTTTCTCTTAACTTGTGACAGACTCGGAGATGCTTTTTCGCAATTTGGACAGTTTTATACTCTTTACGGCAGAGAGCACACTTTGGTCGATCCTTGGCATGAACATTATTCATGTGTTTCTTATAACGTATATATGAATGAAATATTATATCGCATGGACATTTATATTCCATATCATCATCAGAATGGCTATATATCATATGTTTCTTTAATAATGTTTCTATTCTAAATACCTTATTACATTGTGGGCATTTGATGTTCTCTTCATGTGTGTGAACATTTTTCAAGTGTAATCTTAGCTTTCTTTGGCCATTACAGACTTTATCACATTTCGTACACGGTGCAGGTGACGTGTCTCTGTGGGTGTAGTAAATATGATTGTCTAATCGTCTCTTATTCACAAAGGCCTTATTACAAATAGAACAGGAAACTTCTTCTATGACTTTGTGAACGGCGTGAATGTGATTCCACAAATATTCTTTAGATTTGAAGGTCCGACAACATTGAGAGCATTCCACATCTTCGGATTGTTCTAAATGAACAGTACGCAAATGTTGCTTAAGATTAGCACGGTTTTTTAAAGTACGATCGCATTTCGGACAAGGAAGACGATTCTTTTTGCCATTTGCTTTAACTGTGCCCTCTACGTTTACATTATTTATATTAACGTCGTCTTCGATAGTACTCACTGCTTCAGTTTCAGGAGTTTCCACCGGTTCTGGTGGATTTTCTTCAAAATCTTCTTCATCACATTCTTCTATTTTAACTTCTACAGAGCAAACTTCTTGTTTTATTACCACCTCCCCGGTTACGATTTCCATATTTAAAGAGTTATATTACACTGACTAGAATTGATTACTTACAACTACATTGATTAAATAAATAGTTAAAGCGTTTTCACCATTTTATTGAGTACACGAGAAACAATTATTGATTAAATATTGTAAAATGCTGAAAAACAATAATAAATTGAAAAAAGGATTCTTCCTAAAACCGTCAGCCCCGAACTGACAGTAGACATTTAGTCATTTAGAAAAAAATTCACGAAACCTTTGTTACCATTATAGAATATAGAAAGGAATGTTCTGAAATTATGCATATTTGGAAAGCAAGGTGTATTTTCCATTTACACAAAAAGGAACGCTGTAGAAATTTGTGTTTTCCTTCAATAACATTGCCGGACTTGATAGTACACTGTTCTACAATGAAAAAAGCTGTTTTAGGTAGCATTTTACCGAGTATTACTAGAAAAAAGAAAAATTCTTCGTTCTGGCAAAAGTTTATCATTTTTTTATTTCTGAGCTTTGGTATAAATAAATAGCAACATAAACATTCTAACATACGGTATAATATCATAATTTGTTCTTTTCTGTATGTTTATACGGCATATAAATATTAAGAACGATGAAAACGCACTCTAGTATCGTTTTAGGAGAACTACCTTGTTCGATTTATCGCTCTGGTAGGGTTCAGTAATATAACGCAGAGTTTTTCAGTGTTTGTAATTGCATAGCAACAAATATATCTTGAAATTTGTTTTTTTTGAACACTAGTTCGTATTATATATTTATTAAATAATACATTTTAATTATATTATTTTAGCAATTACTTGAGTGGAAGTTGACTAATAGTCGATATCAGTTTTAAGTTGCCAGTGCAAATTATGAAAAATATGGATCAATATAATATAATAATATAAATAAAAACAATAGAATATGCCTCTGTCTGACCTAATGTCAAAAAACATTTTTGGTTCCAGAAATCGTAAAATAAGCCAAATTTAGTATCTGAATTTTCTAATGTTATATACCTTATAAAAAGAATAAGTCACTTTACTGCACATACAATTCGTAAACAACATAGTAGATAACTGAATAAAATTTATTGTAATACAAAAATACTGAACTTTTTAGTCGATAAATCTACTATATAATTTGTGTGTGAACAACAAAGCCGTAGAAATCGTAGGGTTGGACAGAATAGTGAGGTTAAAGAAAACTACAAATTATTTGCTTCATTTAACCATATATTTGCACAATAATAAAACTCTTTATTTACAAATTTAAAACCTTAATTATTATTAGATTAAAATTATTCTATTTCTTAATAAACATTTTGTCACGATCACTGCCGCTGTTATTACAATTTCCATTTGAAAGGTGTATTTAATTTTTCTATTTTATGAAATATACAAGTGTTTGGAGACTGCTCCCGAAATCGAGGACAGGTTATAGTACTAATGACACCTTTGATGAAGGGACGGAATAAAATTCCATCCTGACTAAAACAAATTACATTTTTAAAACGTTATATTAACGTTATTTCGCTCCATTATGTTAGTCCAGCTTTTTTTGTTATCATGCTTCGTTGCTGGTTCTTTTGTTTAATAAAGAAATTTATTTTTCATGAAAGTATAGTTTCATTTAGCTGTACTTACTAGATGGAGCGTAAATAATGCTAGTAAAAAGTGTTAAAATCATGGCTTTTTTAAATCAGGATTGATCTTTTTGCAGTTCCTTCACCAAAGGTATCATTAGTACTAATCACCCGTCTTCGTTTTCGCGAGCAGTTCCCAAACACCTGTATATTTAACTAATCTTTAAATTTTAAAAAATATATTTAATGTCTCAACGTTGTCTCGAATGTTAATAGACGTAAATAGAAACTTTAATAAAGATAAAAAAATATATATAATTCAGAAGAAATTTTAATCCAAATATCTCTGTTTAAAAGAAATAAAAACATCGACAGTGGTAGTCACAACTGTTGCTAACCTGAAAAATAAAACCAGAAACTTGTGAGAGACAGAAACATTTTAAAAAGGTAATAATACGCTAATATGTATGTGATCGTGTTTGTTTGTCCGTCTCAATATCCCAATATAGAGGTCGAGATATTCCGAGTTATAAAAAGATAGAGTTTCAATTTTTTTGGTAAATCCTCCGCAAGGTCTATATTATGTCCATTCCATCAGAACTCGTCGCTCCATTTAGTAATAAAGAGAAAAACAAACATTCATACATACACTTATGTTAGTATTTCTTGTATATCTTGTATAGACTATAGTATTATGCATCAATCGTGTATGAAACAAAGTAAAAACGATCAGCGACAGTTAAACATATTAGCACAGTTAAAATAATTACAGTTGGGATACTCTGACACATCGTCAACACTCTAGATATAATTGTCTAAATTGTATTTAAATTATTATAAACAGATTAATACGAGATGAATTTATTATTAACAACTACCTTCCGTTAAAAAGCATTGGAAGCGTTGTGGTAAACAAAAGAACGGATGAGACCTTAATCTTTTTTAAGTGACATTCCCAGATGTGACTCAAGTTTGAAATCTAATTATAAGAGTTGTCAAACCATTTTGTCTAACAAATTTTGGCAACGCTCAAGAACAGATTGAGACTTTAGTCTTGTCTGAGAACAAGGACATAGGTCTAACCGTGCATGCACAGTATTGTCAATAGAATTATACAGGACAACTAAGATGGTTGATAGTTTCTAAAAAATACATTACTTTACTAAAAATAGAACCAGCATTAAAGCATGATAACAAAAAAATTAGGACTAACATGACGAAGCGAAATCACGCTGATGAAACGTTTTAAAAATATTTTTTTTTAGTCAGGTTCGAATTTTATTCCGTCCCTTCATCAAAGGAGTCATTAGTACCACCTGTCGTCGTTTTCGGGAGCGGTTCCTAAACATCTGTATATATTTCCGACTTATTAACATACATGGTGTAGATCATAAAATATAGTAACAAATGCGTATGAACACGTTATAAGTGAATTTCTAAAATTACAATACATATATTTAAAAATAATTTGGAGTGTATGTACGCCGATTATGTCACACTATCTCAATTGTTCTTATTTACAATTTGTAATATACATAATTATAACTTACAAAAAATATTGCGTGTAAAATATAGTGAAGTGATAACATCGCACGAGTTCTATTCATCGCGCACGCCATCTAGTGATCAAAATTGCGTCCTTAAGACAATACAAACGCGTGCATTTCTGAAAGTAGATCATGTTAAAATAAGTTAAGATGGCGCGTAAAATCGAGACAAGACATAGATTATAGATATAAGACATTTGCTACATCATTCAAGTCTGTAATCTAGCTTAAGATTCATTGGTCTATGGTCTTCTTTCAAATTTCACGGCCATCCTACATATATTACTACTAAAATATAAAATATTTACCTACAATGCAAGATATAGAATAAAATTTAACAATAAAAATCTTAATTTAGACAAATCTTTATTTACAAAAACTGTAATCCTTTGCTTTCAATGTTTAAAATATACATAAATCATAGAGTTACATGAAAATCAATTATTTGAGAAGATTTTTATAATGTGTTGTCCACCATAGAGCTTTTAAGCTTATGTGTTTTAGACACAAAATGGCTCTAAGAATTAATTTTGTATGTAACATAACATAATCCTGAATAATTAAAGTAATTTTTGTAGAAGACAATGGAACCTCTTTTAAACTTTACATAATTAAAAAATATGAATATATATTATAAAGCCCGAAACTTTTTAACTAGAATAACTAATGTAGAAAAGCAACAGCTTAAAAATATACACATACCTTCTAACACACAACAAAATATTGGCAACTTAATAACATGTTTTATGTAAATAAATTTTATATAATTTACAATAAAATTCTAAATCTATGAAGTTTTATTAACAGCCTAGGTATAGGTAAAATGTTGGCGTGACCTAGGGTCAAAGCTTTCATGTTAACTAGCCCCATTAATCCTTGCTTCTATTGTACTCCATGACATCACTGAGTTTAAAATAGCTTTGAGACTTGTCAAAGCATGTCTTCTATACAAAGTTTCGACACTTTGACAATGCTCAAATACAGATTGAAACCTGAGTCACATCTTGGAGTAGAAGCCCAAGTCTTGATAATGCCTTACAGGCATTATCAGAGCTTTTGGATCACACTAATAGTGAACATTATAACTATTTATTTTTAAAAAAAGAAAATCTAACCTTTTTAAATACAAATAATTACATACAAATAGGAAAGTGTAACTTTGTCAGAAATAAAAAGATATCTGACTTAATAACACTTATGAATTCATTACAACGCTACATTATCGGTATCAATAATTTGAACAAGTTTTGAGTTATTTCTGAATTCAAGCTTTAATTTTTAAAAGCCTTTAAGGTAGTTCTGAATTTATTGTATGAAAAAATACCCTCAATCTGCAAAAAATGACCAGTGCAACTAGGGTCCATATACTTGCATGTGCTATATGGGGTTAGCATTCATAGAACTTTCTTTGACCCTAACCGACCCCAATTAAATAATATCGTAACCCTTTTCCTAACAACTTATCATCTATGTATTATTCTATATAAAATGATGTTAAAAATTCCATATCCACATATTATGAAGTCATTATTATTATCATATCAAATCATCATTATCTGTACCGTATTTAGGCATTGTTTAAATAAAATATCGGACCTTTTTAAATTATGAAATATTTTTTAACCTTCAACTTTTAAATATCTAATAATTATAAAAAGTTGCTCACTACTTCAAAAAGACATTTTTTTCATTTTACTATCATATACTCAAAAGTTTACCTTATCAAATGTACAAAATGTGTTTAACTTATGAAAAACAACATTAATTATTTGAAACAAACTTAAGACTATTCTAATGGTGTCCGATGTAAATATCGAAAGCCTTCTCGCCATTAAAAGAATTTAGGATTGTTTTATCTACATAAACGTCTCGATTATTTAATATTAATAACAATTAATTGTAATAAACGAACCTCGTTGTATGTTATTGGAGAGTGAACAGTTCCTAACCCTCAATTTAATATATTTATATTAGTTAACTACGACTTATCTCAAAATGGTAATTTGGACTTTGTTAAGTCGGGCTCAAGACAAACTAATAAAGTTCGAAAACTAAAATCTAGTCGAATTGTCACTAGCTTGAAACACGTAAAGGCGACCATTGGAAACCAAAAGAGAGCCGAAATATTGACAAAATTAATGTGTAAAAACCAAAAGGAACAGTAATGATACTACGGTCACTGGAGCGAATTTATATTAGAAATTTATTTAATTCACTTCTAATCACCTCTCTATCATGTCATTTATTAAAACGAATATTGCCCAATTTTCTAAAAAAGTCTAGGATATTTTAAAGCAATTTAAGATTGTTTGGATTCGGAGTTGGACGAATTATTGGTGATAAAAAGCTTTATATGTTAATAAAGAGTGTCTTACGCTAATCTATGTCAAATTATCGTTCAAATGAAGTTGATAAACGGGTGTAACCCTCCAAGTAATGCCTATTATAATTTTTTATCTGGAACGTTCCAGATTCCGATACACTATTCGGAATCGGAGAATGACTCCTCCGACTCTTCTTCGGAGGTCACAGGTTCGCATTTGACAAACTCTATCTCTTTCCTAGTCCGCTTCGGTCTGCCTTTCTTCTTCACAACCTTTTCCGTGCCATCGTCCATTACGGTCTTCACCATTTGAGAGATCCTCTTCAAATGCTGCTGTTCATGTCTCTGCAGGTGATTGTTAAGGTAACGTTTAATCTTGAATTTCTTTCCGCACTGGTCACATTCGTGTTCATATTGACTCTCATCAACCTCCATGTGCACAGAGTTGTTATGACGTCGTAAATAATGTGCGTGCGCGAATTCCTTGTCGCATTTCTCGCAGCGAAGCTTTGGTTTATCCGGATGAACGATTTTCTTGTGTTTCTTCAAACGAATCGCCGAATGGAAGAACTTGTCACACAAATCACACTTGACCTTCGAATCCAGAGACGAATGTACTTGCATATGTTCCTTCAGATATTGGTCGTTTTTAAACTCCTTCAAACATTCCGGACATTGGACTTTAGATTCTAAAGGTGGATGAATGTTTAGGATGTGCCGCTTCATGTGGTGACGGGACTTGAACGTCATATCACAGAACACGCAGGGGTGTCGCGGGACCTGCGAATGTTGGAAATGCAAGTGGCGATTCAAATTCAGGTGGCTTTTGTATAGCTTCTGACAGATATGACACTTGTACTTCTCTTTATCTGGCCTATGGCAAGCGTCAATATGGTACCTCAGCTTGTAGGGTACACTGAATTCTTTACCACAATCTTGGCATTTCAATTCGGGCAAAGTGCTGGGATGAAATCTTTTAACGTGCATGTGTAATGCTCGCCTGGTTCTAAATTCTTGCAAGCAAAATTGGCAGAAACACTTCTCCGATTCTGAATAATGTTTATTCATTCTATGCATGTACAAATAATGTTTATTCTTAAATGATTTATCACATATATTGCACAGAACCGCCGAATCTTCTGAGGAGTGAACACGTGTTGTGTGTAGGTATAAATTTTGATAGTTCTTAAATTCCTTGTTGCATTTTTCGCAAATGTACCGTTTCATTTGTTTCGGGAACATGACGGGCTTCCAGGTGGTCAAGACGGATTCATACATCGCTCGTTGCTCATCAGTTAACTGTGAGCTGTTAACACTAATAAAACGTATGGGTTTGCCTGGTTCAGTCTCTATTTTTGGTTCAACCTGTGGTGGCTCTGACATTGGCTGGAATGGTTTTTGGTCGTAATTCTGTGGATCTGGTAAATAATTATCTTCCATTTTGAGAGATGAATGTTCTGGCATGTACTGTGGTTCTTCCATTTTTAAAGTTTGCTGATATTGGACATATTTTTGTTCAAATGACACACCAGGTGCAAATAGAGGCATTTGATCGGCCATTTCGATCTGGAAATATAGCAAAATACAATATATTCTTTGCATGTAATAACTGAAACAAGTAATTCTTGTCAACATCATCTAATATTTTTGCACTAACAATAAAAGTCGGTACAACACATACCTCTCTTCAAGTTTTGTCTATCATTCGTCACCTTTGTACCCTTAAATTCTTCAGTGTCCTACTTTTTTCATATCTGTCCATGTTTAAACTCAAATAATTTCCTGTTATATACCCTTACTATTCTATACTATTAATTCTTAATGTAAATAGTCATTTCTTGTATATAAATAAATCTAATTTTAAAGATTTAGATTTGATTTTACATTAAGATTTATTAGAACAAATTAAATAGACAATTGTAAAAAAAAAATTAAGAACTACAGTAATAATTACAGGACAAGGTCATGGAATCTCTTGACACTGACTATTTGGATTGTGTAAAAATGCATGGTACTATACTACATTATCACCATGACATACTACCATAAACTCAAATTTGATATAAGTATCTATTATGTATAAAGTATCACTTAATTGGAAAAATAATGTATATTGATCTGTATCAAACATATGTAAAATTGTTATTAATGGGGAAGAGGTGTGCTTTATATATTACCTTTAAAAACTTAGCATATTAATATATCTATTGATTAAGCAAAGATTCATTTTAATGAATTTTAATTATTTTAACTAAAATCACTTCTAAAGTAAACTTTGAATTAATGTTAAAATTTGATTAAAATAAAACGTCTTTATTTTTCTTTGTATTAGATTATATAAAACACATACATAAAAAAAATTAAAATATTTTCATTAAAGTATTGTTTACGCATTATACCTAAACTAAAACTATGTAATTCAATGTTTCGTGTAAATATGACCACTAATGACATTACGCTAATACAGCAAAACTTTTTAATATTATCCGGGAAAGTAATATTTTGTCATAAAAGTAACTAAAAACAACGGCAAAGATTATTACAAAGCGTTCTACTCACTTGTTTGATATTGAGATTTTGTCCTTAGAATGCACTGTAACACGTCATAACGATATCAAAAAGCCGAGAACCACACATTTTATGGGATTTACGATAAAAGACATTTGCCCTAGGGCATCATTCAGTTAGATATACGTAAACCAAACACTATGTACACGCGAATACTTTCAAATAAAGCATCAAAATTAAATTATAAGCCTATTTAAGGTATTATTCAAACAAATAACAAATAATTTACAATAATTTACACGAAAATCACGATAATTTCAGCACGGAAAATTGATAGTTGTTTGACATTTGACGTTTTATTTTAATATTTTTTTAATTGTACACCACAGACTATGTAGCAGTATATTCTGTCTCACAGATTATATGAACAGCAATTGTATGACGAAAATATTTTAAACTTTTAGCACTCTAATTTAACTTGACCAGTTATTCATTTCTTTATTTATTTACGTTTAAAATTAATGCTACATATTGGAGATATATACAGACAATTCCATTAATATTTAGGACATTGCACAATTTATCATAATCAAGATGTATACAGAAAATTCAAATAAATAAATCAGTATTGAAATACAATTTTAACCTCTATTTCTGTTAGATATAAAACAATCGTATGCAAAGACATCATTAATAGAGCGCAAATATTCATTATAGATTCACAATAAATATCAGAAAACACCACGTGTGAAAGCTTAAAATAACTTTAGCACGCGAATCAATCGCACATCACTGTATTGAGAATAATTTTATAATAATGAGAGAAATAGTGCACCTACAGGCGGGACAGTGTGGGAATCAAATAGGTTCTAAGGTACATTTTTTAAATTATACTCCGTGACGTAAGCAAATTCACAATTGGTATTGGAAAATGAAATCTATTTATAATCGTTACGCTCTGAATGCACTTAAGACGGGATGAATGATGATTTCACGTTATAAATTTATTTACGTAATTTATTATATTAAAGCATAAAAATTCACTTTTCTTTCATACAAATCTTCTTAAAGTCCTCTTCTTTTTATGAAAATAAATCTAGAGGATTCCAGAAATCCTTAAATAATATACTTTTACCCACAATTTTACTTTCAATATTTTAATTATAAATTAAATCATGGCAAGACCAACAAAAATATCAATATATCTGTAAACTGAAAATAATTGTGTTGATCTAGGTTTCAACCTAATTTTATCTTTAAATAATACACTAATAATACGCCATTAATATTAGTGTTCTTATTAAAAAGAAAATAAAAATTGTACATTTTTTTCTTGAATTACGACTTAATATTTAATTATTTTTATTCATTTAACATTTCAGACAAATATACCAAGTAAATAACTAAGGAACATCTATATAGACTAAAAACAAAAAGATTTTCTGCCTAGATTATTTACCTAACCACTACGAAAATATCAAATTTAAATATTATATTCGAGAAGTACTTTCCAATTCTATATGTCAGGTTTCTGGTTTATATTATTAAACGACTAAACTCATTGAGATGAATCTTGGTACAGCAGTTAGAATAAGGAGATTGTCTACTTTTTATTTATCCCAGGCGCCAAGGAGATACAGGAATTCACAATTATATTTCTATGTATAGATATAATAGATATGCTCGGCTGTCTTAAAAATTTAAACCACTTTCAGTTCTGGGAAATAATATCCGATGAGCATGGCATCGATCCAACGGGAAGATACCATGGAGATAGTGAACTCCAGCTGGAAAGAATCCAGGTGTATTACAATCAAGCAGCCGATGGTAATTGAACATTTTATATTTTTTATCACAAAAATTAAATACAAAAATGAGTGTCCCGGCTTTCGTGTAAGCTAACAATAGACAAATGTTTGTGACAATACAGAATTACAGAACTATACCTGTTGTACCAACTGTTTCTAACAAAAATACGCTCAGAGTGCCCAATACTTTCTGGCAATTTTGCAATAAGTTTATTTGAAAAATTGTCTTGACAGTAACGAACACATGTCCATAGGAGTCGATGTTAGGAGAGACTCTTGTTTCAGATATTTATGTATACAGATTTTTTTTTTATTTTACAGCGTCATAATAACATTATAATTTAAAGCTTTGTATTAATTTTAAGCTTAAGTTATGAATATTGTCACCAAGATGAACGCAGCTTTGCCGCATAGATATGATAATGACACATCTGGTAATATTCTTGCATAAAGCGTGTGAGAAGAATATTCAAATTCCATACGGGTCATTACCTGTGGTGATTACCCACCGTTAGTAGATGGAAATAATGTGTTGTAATGCGCATTACACTTCCATCCATGAATTTATAAATACTCGAAACTGAAATGAAATTGAACATTGTATCACTGAATAGTTAAGCATGTCATGTAGCTGCGACATCCCATACCATTAAATAACTACGGAAAAAACCATCGCCAGACGATAAAAAGATAGCAATACTGAATATTTTCAGGAAGTCGTTACGTACCACGAGCAGTTTTGGTAGATCTGGAACCAGGCACAATGGACGCTATCAGATCATCAAGTTACGGAGCCCTCTTCAGACCTGACAATTTTGTGTTTGGACAGAGTGGCGCTGGTTGGTTCTAATAAAACATTATAAAAGATATTTTATATGAGGCAATTACTTATATATATTATATGTTACTTTTATGTAAAGAGCTTTGTAATCTCAACTTTTTACGTAATCTAGTTATCAATCGAATCAAAATTTTCTTTAAATCGCAACAGGAAACCCTTAACTAGCGTAACGTATGTCTGTAGCATCGTAATTTCTAAAAACATAGACTAATTAGTAAATTTAATCTAGTACCTTTTGTTTGAAAGATAACTTTTTCGGGTATATATTATGGGCAAGTTACTTTTGAAAATCTGTTAAGTGGTTTCCGAGATATCAAGACTTGTATGTGTTTCATTAACTTGTAATAATAAAGTCACGTGGCATCATTGTTGTACACGTATAATATTTTAGGAAACAATTGGGCAAAAGGTCATTACACAGAAGGAGCTGAATTGGTAGAGTCAGTGATGGATGTAGTGAGGAAAGAAGCAGAACCGTGTGACTGCTTACAAGGTAATGTTAATTTCTAAATGCTTAAAAAAAAAAGTCAAGAACACATCATCGACTGATTAATGATGTTATAAGTTAGAAATATCAAGTGCACCTATGCTCGTGTGTGTTTGACTAAGAATAACATCAATTTGGACCTTTGTATTTCTAGCATTTTTTTATATCAGACAAATTTAAATACTTAACAATGAGACTGACGTCACTCATGGCTTTTAAAGTTCTCGTTTGAAATCCTATTTTTTAATATATCCTTTGATACTCTTACAACAATCACTAGTTTGCGCCCATATCAAAAGTTATGGCTGTCAGTCTGTCAGACTTATAGATAAATTATTTTCTAGGTTTCCAGTTGACACATTCGCTTGGTGGCGGAACAGGATCTGGATTGGGGACGCTGCTCCTAAGTAAACTTCGTGAGGAATATCCAGATAGGATTGTTAACACGTTCAGTGTCATGCCTTCGCCAAAGGTACCTTATTATAGAAACTTAAAAGATTTATTTCTGTAATTTGTGGAGTTTATTTTTTAAAATAAGCCGACAATCTAATTTTGTATTTATTAAAAGCATACGGCCATCATACTAACCTCTCGCACTTTTACGAAAAAGGGATTAAATCAGAATATTTTCTAGGTGTCGGATACCGTGGTGGAACCCTACAATGCAACACTCTCTGTACACCAACTAGTCGAAAATACGGATGAAACGTTTTGTATAGATAACGAAGCGCTATACGACATTTGCTTCCGAACCCTGAGATTAGCATCGCCCACTTATGGTGACCTCAATCACTTAGTATCTGTAAGTTGACTTCTATTATCTGTAGTGATAAATTATGTCTTGGTATTGAATCATTTCAAAAGCAAACCAATGAAATCGAGACATACATATTTTCACCATATAGATTATTATTATCAAATAGAAAAAAATAATAAATCAGATAATTGAGTCTCCATGAGCATGAAAGTATATGTAGTACAAATAATAGAACGATAATGTTAAAAAATTTCGGTCTGGCTGTCTGTTTCTTCCACCTACTCTCCGAAACGGTTAGGCCTAATCTGATGGAATTTTCACAGGCAAATCGCAGGTGTTATGGCGCGTAATTTTAGCTACTTCATCATATCTAGGTAAAATTTTGTTATGCGGTTGGTAAATAAATATAATTTGATTTTATTAGCTAACAATGTCAGGAGTAACAACATGTCTTCGGTTCCCTGGACAATTGAACGCTGACTTGAGGAAATTAGCTGTTAACATGGTACCGTTTCCACGACTCCACTTCTTCATGCCTGGTAATTAGAATACATGACCAATATTAATATAGTCATTATACATGTTCAATCATGAAATTAAGATTTATCCTTTGAGATATTTTATAGTCTTAATTATAGAATTAAATATCAAAAAATAAAATGACAATTAAAAGCTTAGATAACATAAACAGAGATACTTGGATTTAGAAGTGGTGGATTTGGCAGCCCAAACCCAGATCTCAGTCTAACCATAGATAACTACTTAGTGAATGAAGTCCGTTTAGTTAAAAAAATTGGTTATTCTTAGTTTTATTTTCTTTAGTTAGGCCGAAAACTTCGTCTTTCCAAAAAAATTATCTGTTAGTGCTCAAAACATTAGTTGTAAATGACACCAGGGCCAACGATGCTCGTAATCCTTCAAAAGAAAATGTCAGAAGGTCATTTTTGTTGCTTGAATTCGTATGCATCGATATATTACAGGTTTTGCTCCTCTCACTGCCCGGAACAGCCAAGGCTACCGTGCACTAACAGTACCAGAATTAACGCAACAGGTAAAATACAAGGCCGGAAATTTTAAAAAAAACAAAGCCATTATATTATGGTACGAACTAATTGGCTGTTAATCTGAAATATTATTTTCAGATGTTCAGTCCAGTGAATATGATGGCAGCCTGCGATCCTCGTCACGGTCGTTACTTAACTGTAGCAGCTATATTCCGTGGTCGGATGTCCATGAAAGAAGTAGACGAACAAATGCTCTCCATCCAAGACAAGAATTCAGGGTAAGATAAATAAGTTTATAAAAGTTCGTAAATGTTTTAAATAGATGAAGATTATTAAAAAGTAAACTAAAGTATGGATACACGAAACCTTTTGGAACGATGTAGGCTAACTGACAACATGTCATTAGTCAATATATGCATCCCTATGAACTCCAAAACGGCATTTCATTCCCCGCCAATATGTATAATAGTCCAATAAGCATTTTCAGATATTTGGTAGCTAACGGAATGACTTGTTTTTCTTATAATCTGGTTATAAATAATAATATAGAATGCCGGGGCGGGTCACTAGTATAGTTTTGAAATTTCAGTTATTTTGTGGAGTGGATCCCAAACAACGTGAAGGTTGCTGTGTGTGATGTACCACCGCGCGGTCTGAAGATGGCTGCTACCTTCGTGGGCAATTCCACGGCCATACAGGAGATATTCAAACGGATTTCAGAACAATTCACAGTCATGTTCCGGAGAAAGGTAATTCTAATCACAAGTTTAAATGTAACTTTATATTTACAATACGAGTTTCGGTAATAACAAAACTGTAAACAAAAAATCGATTGTTGCATTAATTAGAACAAGAACTTTCGTACAGCAATAATCTAATATACTTCCTATCTACCCCTTCAAATTTTAATTCCCTCAGAAAGTAGCCAATAATCTTCTCCAGATTTCTATATGTCACCGTATCAAAAATCCTCATTAACGACTTAAATGGTATTGAAATAATTTCGCAATAGGTATACATTGGATCATTGTTATTTTTCTCTTTTAATGTATTTAAATAATAATTACTTCTATTAGGCATTCCTGCACTGGTATACTGGTGAGGGTATGGACGAAATGGAGTTTACAGAAGCTGAAAGTAATATGAACGACCTGATCTCCGAATATCAACAATATGAAGTGAGTAAATTATCTTCATGAAATACGAGCGGAAGTTCCCTTGACATTTCACTATATGACGTCATTAAATCGATTGGTAAAGCAAATGAAGTGTGACAAAATACTTCCTTTAAGAAGTAAACAAAAATTTTATTGAATTTAATTTAAACATAATATATCGATTACAGGAGGTCGGTGTAGACGATGAATATGACGAACAAGAAGTTCAAGGTGAAGAGGAATATACAGAAGAGGAATAAATACATATTTAGTAATTATAATTAATAACAAAACCAAAGACACGTTTTATGGTTCATATCGTTTTCTCATTGATATTAAACATGACAATTAGTATTATCTATTAAATACCGATACTTGCGAGTGTCGTGAGAGTGAGCGAAAGATAGACCATATATTTTTCTCTTGTCTCCTACGATCATTCTTCATTCTATAACTCGTATGTATCGTAAAAAATGTTTTAGGAATCCATCTCATTTTATAATTAGCAATAACTAAAAAATGTTTATATCATTTTATCTATTTAGTTTATGTATATTCATATATTAATTTTGCCTAACTCATCTGATCACCTTAATTAACGTCGTCATATCCTATTTTGCCTATCTTTAACATGACTCTGGCAAATAGTTGTATATACTTGCCATATATAAAAAAAAAACATTTTAGTGTTGTATGACGGCACCATAATTAGGCGCAGGTAATGAAATGTCTATGTATGACATATTTAAAACAAAAACGTACATTGAAAATACGCTTTAACTCCTGACACCATCGGATTTGATCCAAAATATCAAACTATTTATCATCCAATTTCCAATACATGTTTATTTGCGATAAAGATGATATTTTCAAATTAATTTCTCATGATATTTTTATGTAAATTTAATCCCTCCATTACTATTGAATACAATTATTAGAATATTTAAGACTGTATTCACCAAATATTAAATTATTTTTATATAATAATCTAGTAATTAAGAATGTTAGATGTTCATTAAATATTTATACCTGTAAGAATGTTATAAAAAATATATGAATTCTTCATTAATTATTGTGTTTTCTTAATTAAACTACCAATAAGACTGTTGGTTTTGAATGTGTGAACTAAATTAAATACTAAATGTCTTGTGTTTGAATCTCAGAAGCAAGAAAATACTGTTTCGCTTTTATATGGTGCTGTGTCTGGCTATTTTGATGCCAATAATTTATTTATCTATGTTAAAAATTAAATTGGGTAGAAAGACAACCAAACTCATAAGTGTAGATAAATATTTCCGTTAAGATTATCTGTCAATTTATAACACAGTTGAACTGGTCTTGCAAAGTACAAATTAAAGATGCATTACAAATAGAAGCTGATAATGATGTTAAGATTTATTTATATTAAACTTAATCTTATTCAAAGCTTTTACAGGAACCTTCCGAATATCTTCATTACCAAATTTATTATAATTTAAATGCTCATTAATGTTGGTTATTGTTTCCTGATCTACTGATGTACAATCAACAATTTCAACATCCTTTTCTTTAAACTTACTAGGATAAATAGGATTTTTTATTAATGTTTTATTTACTATTTCATTGACTGGTGTATCTTTATTATTAGCTAATGTTTCATTAGTGTCAACTGGAACTAAATTATCATTATTATGTGATTCATAATTACAATAACCACTACTGGAAGATTTTAATTTTTTATAAATATTATGAGTTTTTGTACGTTTTGCAACATTTCCAAAATATATTGTGTTTTCTTCTGCCATATTTAGTTTAAGAGGTTTTTCGGGAACAATCACATCTTTGATTTCTTCTTTAACAGGGTCAGTTTGTAAGTTCTTCAAACGGAATAAGACATCCTTTTGTCTTTGAAGTAACTTTTGATATGTTTCTTCTTTACTTTCAAATTCTGGTGCATAACATATATGCAGTGAACCACCGTAAAAATTCTTAGTATCTAGCATTCTTTTCGCAAGTCGGGCTGGCTGTATTTTATCATATTGCACATGGTATGTATCAGTGAATGCTTCAGCTGGATGCTCTAGAGATATATTGAATTGTAGAAGTCTGCCAAATTTAATAAATAGAGTTTTGAGTTCTTGCCGAAGATTTAGCGAGGGCACTCCGAAAATGAGGAGGTGATTTGATTCTCTTGTAACCGTATATGCCTGTGGAATAAAACATATATGTTTATGTAAGAATTAATGATCAGTTTTTGTTACAATGAATACCTTCTGTTATTTATGCATAATAAACACAATAAGCATACTATAAATTCCGTACTATACTACAAGTTTAAGAAACGAATAAATTTTCATTAGGTTTTGTATAATTATTCAGGTTATCGTCAATGTTTATAGTTAAGTTTTTAAGCTGTGATGAAAGAAAACTCAAATTTAGAATAATAGATCCTAACAAAAAATAGAAGTTACCTTAACTGCAGTTAATTTTCTGCCTTGTCTGTAAGGGAGACGCGTTGTACATAAAGTTTGTTGCTCGTGATGTGGAAGAATTTCCTTTATATTTTCCATATTTATAAGTCTTTAATAAATTTAATTAACAAATCATAATATTTACAAACACTGAATCGGTGCATATTCAAAATGTGGACTGGATTTGAATGAGCCTGTCTTATGTCAAGTTTAATATAAGTCTGTCAGTTAAATGTAAGGTGCGTGCACATTTAGAACAATTTTAATAAGATGAAAAATTAATTTAAAATATAGAAATCTTATGTGGTTGTGAAAAAAGTATTAAATCCACATATGTATATTTCAAAATAAAACTACTATTGAATACCTTTCTAATGATGTAATTATGATAATGCTAATGGCGAACATAAAAAAAATTGATACCATACCCTTACAGATTATTCTATGCAGTTATTTCATTTACACCTTAGTTTCTCTACTATTCGCAACCTAAGTTAGCATTATTCGCAATTTAAATCTTTATATATTAACTGTATATAGCAAGACAAAAAGTTGCAATTTGTCTTTTTACCTATAGAACTGTGCATAGTAAATAAAATTCATAGTTTATTTTACTATTTATTTATTGTAACGATGTATAAATATTATTTCTATAAATTATAAAGCTTATTTCAATATACTCGTATTTCCTGCTGATGATTACATTATAAAGCTATTAAAATGCATTAAGTCTTATCATACAATATTTGCCGAACGTTAAGATTACACATTTATTTATAAAATTATACAAAAATAAGCAGAAGTGCAGATCATAGATATGGAATATTTCGCTTAAACAATATTTGAAAAATATTTTCCCAACAATCTAAGTAAAAAAAAATTCTGGAAATGCTTTATAACTTTTTCTTATCAAATGAGTTGTGTCTTCATATCTACGTAATACGTAAATTACTGTAACAATGAGAATAACGAAACATCTTTAACATATAAAATAAATGTAAAAAAATTGAAGTACAAAACATTCAAGGCATCTGAATTTTTTAACAAGACTAATTACATAATTTAATAACGAAAACGAATATCGACGTAGCTTGAATCCATTAAAGCGATACTCAAAATTCAAGAAAAGAGTCAATTAAAAATCACAATTTGTATGTAAACTACGTATCCAACTCATAGCCCTCAGTCTTCATGTCATTGAGGCCAAGTTCTTCATTCTGATCGTATGTACGCTCATAATGTGTTACTTTCACACCTGAGAAGCAATAACACGTTATTTTCTTAATTGCGTATAATAAATATTCTTAACTCAATCTTTATATTAATGGTACCACAGCCTTGAGTTCCTAACATTCCTTTTATCACCGGGTTTGAATTTTGAAAAAATATTTTGACAATTATAATAATTAAATAAATTGTAAAATATTCTTTTTAGGATAGAAACCTTTGTGAAGGTTCAAAATTACTAGTTTCATCATAATTAGATCTACAGTTTAGGAACAAGGGTACGAAGTACCTGCAATGTTTAAGTGTTGCCACTTCTAAGGTAAAAATGCGCAGATATCTCACCATCATCGTAAATAGAGGGATCATCACTCAAGTTCTGAACGTAAGAGTTTCCTGCTGGATCGTCAAGAATTAGAGTGATAGGTCGCTTCCCTTCTAACACCTCTTCTAGTTTCTCTATAAATCTGGAAAATAAATTGTTAATGTAACATACCCTCGGAAAAGACTTATACGAAATAAATTCTACAATTGGTTTAATAAACATGCTTATATTTATATTCATGCTTTGTGAAACACGACGACTATCTTAACCAAAGCAATTTACATATTCATTTAGTTTGACTAAAAAGGGGATATTTTAATACTACAAACAGACACACAAAATTTATTTATTTGTTTGTTTAGATATAGATAAATTTTGCATGTCTAAATAATGGTAATTACAGTTTAAATTAATTTAAAAATATAGATTTATACCGAGCACGATCTGTTTGATCACCTATGCTTATGTATCAATAGTAATTTCCGTAAGATGTCAAGACTCACTTCTGTAAGCTGCTCCTGGAGGAAGTCGGAGCGTCTCCATGGAGTGAAGGTGCGTCAGCCAATTGCTCTATACAACCTCGTATCACCCCTTCGGCGGTAGTAAATCTTCCCCCCAACGCTCTACCTCCCACCTCAACATCCAACTCCGGGATGCTCATACTACATGTCTCCGACTGTCAAAATGTAAATAATTAATGCCACATTGAAGAAAGATGATGTGCACAGAAAAACATAATAATTCATATTAGATATTCTTTTGTAAGCTTTAAAATTAGGGGTCCTAATAAAAGCCCATTACTGTATAAAATCAGTAAAATACAATCTTACCTTTAAAATATCTCTCGAGAAATCATCTTTATTAGCTATCCGTACTTCGAATCTAACACCCTTATCTTCAATACCACCTCCGGACTTGACCTATAAAGAAAGTCTTTCATTAACACCTTCAAAATTCTTAAATCTTGCCTCAAAGCTAATCAGCATAAAACGCCATCTATTGCATAATGGTAAATAGTAGTTTTCTGAGATAATTACTAAATTCTAGAATTTTCAATGTCGCAAGTCATAAAATAATTGTATATATTCATAAAAATTATGTATTAAATATTTATTAAAGGATTGCCAGTAAAACGCGAAGGAAAATGTTAATTTACAGCGCAATTTCTTAAATTTTCATAGCTATCAACAAAAAGAATTTGTGAACAATTGTCCAAATAGCACTACACCAAATTATAATTAGAACATACGATGAGATGAGTTCGAGAGAAGCTCGGTCGCCCAAGTACTTATAAATACTTAACATAGCAATAGATTAGAGTATACAGGGTGGTACATAGGAGCAAATTGGAAGCTATAAAGCTACAAAAGGCATGAATGAAGAACGCTCTTTGGCAAACTGTTGAACCATTTACAACGCACTCGAGTCAAATGTTTCCCACGAACACGTCACTGTCAAAAATTGACGTTTGACAGTTTATGAAACTCATAAACTACACATATTCGTATGCCTCGATTTACATGTCTCATTGGAACAATTGTAACACTCAAAACACGTTTATTAATTAAAGATTATTATTATTAATTTTATAATTGTGTCCGTCAAAACAGTTCAACGGTTCCATCTGTTGATCTATATATCGTAAACTAAATAGCTATAACACCTAAATAGTATAAAAAATATGAAAGAAAGTTTTGATTTATGATAAAAACGATCAACGCAAATATTCCATAAAAATCTGTTATCTAATTGATATATGCAAAAATAGGATCAATTTCATCGGAGAAATCAATATTATAATTATTCATACCAATATTTAAATTGTATCAAGTACAAAATGAGTTGTTGAAATATTTCTATTTATTTGATTTAAAATTGATTCTATAGTTTGCTATAGTGGATTGTAATAGGAATACATAATGCCTTACTCGAAGCAGGGATTCAAGTCGCAATCTATACTTGAGCATTTGCAAAAGTTTATAGAGGCTTTAAACAGGACTCTTAACTTAAGTAATATTTTAGTTGATCCTTGATCCTATTTTAATTTATCATTGGTATTGGCGACTGATTTTTATTGATTCGCGTTTAATCTAAAAGCATTCTAACTTTATTTGTATTTCAATAAATACCTCATTAAACCAATTCGACCATTCGTCCCCACCCTGTATATGGATATAAAAATGATAACTTTTCCAAGATTGATGTCATATCTAGAACAGCTATACTAAAAACTAATCTAGATCACTAAATATTCTTTTGCCGATTCATGTTGATTTTTCAAAATTTAAATAATTTGAAAAAGACTAATTACCAAATTTAAAGTATGGTAGTACTTATACTATTCAATTTGTGATAAAAACGATATTTTCATATTATAATCATAAATCGAACTTAATGTTTTGTAAATGAACTTGTTATAAATCTATGTATATTTTTCAATTTCCAATTATTTGTAATCTGTGGCCATACTTAGGTATAACCAAAGTACACAAGACTTACCTCATTGGTTCGATGTCCACAGGCCTCGCATACCGTCGCCATGATGACAACTTCTTTGAAATGTGGGATTTCTGGTGAAAAACAAAAGTGGAATTTAAAAATACATTACCCAATAACACAATATATAAAGTGTTTTAAAGGTATTTTATTTAATAATCAAGATTTCTTTTGACATTATTCTTAACAGAAATTTATATACATTAAAGTCAATATGTATTCCCATCTCTGACTGTATCAAAATGTGTTTAGCGATTTTGGAGGAACACTGGAAAAACAAACAAGCTTTTGCTTTTGTAATAATGGATGTTCATATAAAACTTTGATTTATAAGAATAGACAGGCCTAGAAGGGGCAAAATCAATAAATCCTCAAATGGGTATTATTTTCAGTTACTTGTAATCTTCATGTTGGTGTCTGCTGGAGCATTGCAATCAGGGCAATTGGTGGAGAATTGGAGAACTTCATCAGCAGCAAGTCTCTCGTAACACCCTTGACTGGGATCAGCTGGAGTTATAGAACCGGGAAGACAATTATCCACATTCCCATTGTTAAGCTGAAAGTTTTATATAGAATTAACAGTATAAACAAACCTTAAATATTCTTCATCTGGTCATGTCAAAATCAAGTTAAATACCTTTTTATTTTTCAGTCAAACCAAAACACACAACTTCAATCAATTACCATGCACCTGTTTTAAGTATTTTATGGGATTCATATTTTTGGAAATGCAATATTTATAGTCTAATGTATTCATTTATTCACAATATTTAATAAGAATATATCTTACAGGTAAGTACATAGCACTCCTCGTCTGCATGTAAAAAAAGAAATTATTTAATCAACAATACCATAAACTAGACCACAAAGAGTAGGGTAATTTAACTTTGTATTGTGATAAAGGTGGAAATATATTTATTTGTCCATCAATTATTGCTTCAAACAGTATTATTTTTAGTGAAGAATGATAAAAATATCTCCTCTACTTTGGTAAATAATTAATGAATCAAAAATTACCTCTTCTTTAGTGAAAATCCCAAGCTCGTGGTCTTGTTTCTTATTTCTTTTGAAGTCAGTCCTGTCACACTTTGGGTCTTTCTTTGGGGCTTCAGGGTTCTCTACAAATGTGTTACCTGAAAACATGTTATATATATTAAATTCAAGGCTTAATAGTATTGTTTTACTAGTTAATTATTTTTCCAACAAAATGTAATACTGATTATAATAAAGCTACAAAGTTTATACATTTTAACATTCAATATCTCCATTATTACAACATTATTGTTTGAGATCACTTACCACTAATATCCTCTAATTCTAAACTCCAGGGTTTCTCAAATCTGTTTAATGATTGTAGTTTCTCCACAAAATCATCTATCTGTTTCGCTGCATCGGGGTGCTCTGCCCTACGCACTTCCTGGTCCTGTGTCAGACCGGCTATGGCACGTGCAATTATTCCTTCAACTGTCGTAATTTCTAAAATCATAAATTATGATAAACAATAAAAAGCCCCATCTCCAGAACTACTGAATTTTACTGATTTAGTAATAATGAAACCTTATCAAAAGAAAATAAAATCTGTTATTTGTTTTTCAGAATTCATTCCTTAATAGGGACTGTATCAAACAGTGCTATTTTTTTTCACTATTAATAAGGCTTGATTCCTGATGCTTAAAATCATATGATACAGTTTTAGCTTTTATTAAAACATGCATGAGGCTTTTTTGAATATTTTTTGTGATTCCTCATAGTTTACAGTAAAGCCAAGAACCATTTTAAAAATTGACTGTGTATACAAACCTCCTTTTTGACTTTGGGCAGGAATTTCAAAATCTAAATCTGGAATGTAGACTCTTGTGTAATCACTTTTCACAACCTGCCGATTCAAATCTTGTGGTTCTTCCAGACGAAGCTTCCAGCTATACAAATATATCTAATTAAAATATCTGTATAATAAAATAAAAGCCTTTTTCTAATTGCATAGAAAATGTAAAATGTAAACTATTTAGAAGTATGTTTGTGTCAATAGATATCCAAATAGGCAGAATTGATTTTCACAAGTCTTTTATCTGGCGATTATAATTTAGTATCTTGCAGATGACCTTATGATAGAGTAAGGAACAAAGAAATACACACTGGACACCAAACTCTGCTAATACACCTCCTGGCTGGATCTCATTATTTTCATAGCCGCATTCTTCACATGAGAAAGACATTAACACAACATTTTTGTAGTGTGGAATACGGGTTAACAACAGTCTTGTCATACCCTAAAACAGGAAAGACATAGAAAAGGTATTAAGTATATCTTTATTTAGGTTGACATAACATAGACAAAATATGAATCCAAAACTACATTTTAAAAAAATTGTGCAAAAGGACTTGCAATGAGTGCAAATATTAAGATATTAGAAGTAATTAGTATTCATAAATATTATTAAAAAAATCATAGAAATTCGTTGATAATTTTTTTTATTAAAGATTGTTTGTTATGCAGTATTCTTAAGTAATACTGCAGTAACACTTTTTTCTCGTATTTCGGACCACACCCAATTTTACTATATTGAATAATACTTCATTTCAATAATTTATAGAGAAAAGATACTTTATAAAAAAATATAATTAAAATATAACGTAACGTTGCAGTATAACAATAAAACTGAAAAAAATACCATGTAAACAATGATTTTAGGTTAGACTAAAAAAAAATATTAGGAAATTGCGCGTTCGTTATTGAATAACAACTTGACTTAAAAAAAAATTAAATCATAAAATTGTACCTATAGAACCTAGATAAATGTATATTTCCAGAATGATCTATCCAGATCGGTACTTTTACTTACATTTGCGTGACAATTTAAACACAGCGATTCAATCTCCGTCACCTCTGGCTCTGGATCTTCAGCAGTGAGGTCACGGAAAAGAGGCTTCTTCTCTGTAGTGCCCATGTCTTTGATCAAAATTGAAACTTTACTCCGCAACGAAGAATCTAGAGGAATGTAATGTACTTGAAGTCTCGAACACGTTAAAACCTCAAATAATCGCAATTCACAATGACAGATAGCTTTTAGTATACCTTAGACAGTTCAAGAAAAATAGTTGACGTTGACATATGCCACTATGACCATAGAATATATCTACAAAGGCATTCCGTAAGACACGAATTTATATAAACGCTAAAACCATCTTGAATCAATTACATAGACATAATTTTTAATTTATATTAAATTATTAGCTAAAAAAGCAGAGTATATTGTATAAAACAGAGCTTGTTTTATTTTGTTGTAACTTAATATGACATGCCTAATTTTAATTAAATAGGGTGGGTTATCTTCCAAATACCAATTTTAAATACTTTATATAACATCAAAATAAAATATAGTTGCATAGAACATTGAAAATTTGAAACTAAGGAAACAATGATGTCATATGAAAGAAATAAACTAGACCTTGGAATAGCTAAGCAAAGGTAACACAAAATGACGTCACCTTTTTATTTTCGTCGATTTGTCGCTTCTTTCGCCAATACGGCCAAATCAAAATGGCTTATGACTATAAGAATCAAAGCGTTAAAGGTATTTAGTTTTTTTGCGGTATTATATTGTATTCCCGCGATGTATTCACGATTTAAAATAAGTTAGTCGATCGTGAAACGTTTATGAAGTGTACTTAAAATAACAAAACAAAGAATTTTTGTGGATTTACTAGTGGTCTAATCCCATAGTGATCATTTATAGAATTCCGTAAGTAACTGATTATAATTTTGTCTCTTTACTGTGTATCTTTTCAATTGTAGGACAATTGTATGGATTATCAAGAAAAGCATCGTGGATCAGGGATAGATTGCAAAAATTTCTACTTCTTTTTGCGGTCATTTTCAAAATGAAACATTGCGTGTTTCTAAAGATTATTATTTTTAAACTTTGATTATGTTTATTTTGCATAATATCATGTACAAATACTTATTTTACTAGACACTAAATTAAACAAACTATTTACACTGGATCATAAATATCTTTCTTGGTAATTATACAATTTAAAGCAATAATTCAAACAATACTAGAAACTCTGTGAATAACACATATAAGCCGGCAATATCATTACAAAATTTGTTGGAATAAGTCAAATTCGCTTCCGTAAGGAATGGAATCTTATAAATCTTATTTAAAATTAAAAAGTTATAGGGAACTTTGTGTCACATCAGTAATTAAATAATTTAATTTTATACAGTGACAACAAAGATATTTTCGATAGGAAGAACCGGTGATCCGGTTATCCGTTTTTTGTATTATTTTTACTAATACAAATAATAAATGTAGTGAATAATAGATTATAAGGACGTAGAAAATATGGGAACTACAAAGCGAATTTGAAAATAACACTTTTTAGCCTTGAATTTTTTGACACGCTAAGTATTAAAAGTGTAGTGTATTGTATAGACTTATTTATATAAGTA
>JAOSYY010000002.1:2086107-2096175 GCA_025727935.1 Hebomoia glaucippe | reverse complement strand
TGTAGATGGATCCTCTTTTTAATAAATGTATATACATGGTATATAAAAAATAACATTTCGTACAATTTTTGTCTGTCTTTTTATTCCGGCTAGTCTCTGAAGTGACTGGACCTATTTTTATGGGACTTTCACGTACAGAAATCGGATCTAAAAAGCTGATGTTAATTTTATTTTAGAATTTTTTTTTATTTTTATTAATGCAATAAGTAACTCTTCGCGGGCGAAGTGACACACAGATCAGTATTACGACTATAATTCCCTATATCTAAATTTAATATTATTTGTATCTTCGCTTCAGGAAACCGCAGAAAGTACTCTCAAAGAGTTGGAAGGTCGCGATCCAGATTATCAAAAGTTGGCAATCAAAGGTCTCATCGGCAGAGCAAAGCGGGTCTTGACATGTGAGTTACTTATTGAATCGAGTATTATATCAAACCGTTTATGCAAAGTTCATTAAAATAATTAGAGCCATTTACAAAATAACATGCTGTATGTTACAATTTACGTGTTCATTAAATAATGTACAAGCTGATCACAGCTTGTAAAAATAATCAATGATATACTCAAAAATGTGTATGCCTATCTCACAAAAGGATAGAAGAACAAATTTCTAATAAATCTTTCCTTATAGGTACCCGTGATGAAGCAAAGTTATCCAATATCAAAGAATCCATATCGATATTCGAGAAGTTTCTGGACGATTTTGACACTTTACATTTGAGCAAACAGAACAACCCGTATTTGCCGCTGGGAATAGTTCGCACTTGCTTGAAGTTAGCTGGTGATAATGTCACTGAACAACAGGTACACTTCACTAAATTATTATTAATGTGTGCTGGATACTTATTTAATTTCCAATAGTTAAGCGTTTGGACACTTCACTTTATGGCAAGTAAAAAAAAGGTACGCTTGGTTATGAGCCTATTCGCTCCCCTTTTAAACTATGGCAAGTTATATTTTGTAAAGAGAAACGCTGGTAAGAAACTGAGATTGTTTTCAAGTAAGCCAGTACCAGATATACCATGAACAGTGTGGAGCGCTGGTGCATATTCCTTTGTTTGTAAAGGCGCACGACGTTTATTTGATACAACTGTGGCGTGTGGCGTTTCTTTTGTGTCTAAATGTTTTACCATTATTCCTGTAAACCTACCAGCGTGTGACCGTCATCGACGAGTTTATACGAGGCTTACGTGATAGTAGATACCTTAGCCATAAATCATTGCTATTCATCACGTTCCACACCTATTTAACTTTATTTTGAGCAATCAAATATTCATAGATCGTAGACGAGACGCGCATTGAATTTTTAAGACGCAGGAAAATATTTAAGTCGATTTGGAAGATAGATTTTATGGGAAAGAATTTGTTTGTACGTAGCAATGTAGAACAAAACAGTGGAGGCACAGCCAGCCGTGTCCTTAGCTTATATAATGTCCTTGACGAAAACGAAATTAATATCCTAGCCCTGATAAGCGCATGGTCAAATATTTTTTGACAATTCGCCATTACAATTTTAACATATCTCATGGGTGGCTCGACGTCCATTAAACCCCGGCGCTCGCACACAAACAGACATATAGTATGCGCTTAGGCATGGCTAAAGGTACCCTTGGCCACAGCTAATAAGATATTTTTATTTTCCAGAAATCGTTCATAGAAGCATACGCATCAGTGAACGGTGAATATAAGAGGTTGAGGACTGTGTTGGAAAAAGAAGGAGGCAAGTCCTGGGACATTGTGAGAAACGCCGCTCTTAAGGATATTAAAGAAAAGGTTTGACGATATATATAAGTATATGCCAGGAAGTTTAAATTTGCAAAGAATATTTTTTAGAGCATTTTTTGGCAAATCGAAATGTTCCTCCAAATGACTAAATGGATCTTAAATCAGGAATAAGCTTATATTAAATATTTAAACACGTTTAACCCGGTAGGAAACAAAGCGATCACTGAGAACATAAATATTTGCTATATGTAAATGATTAAAGATTATATGAAAAGTTAATAAGATTATATATTTACAGCACGCAGAAGCGAAATTGTTCAAAGAAAAAGATGAACCTACGGATGACCATTTGGAAATGTTACTCTGGGCGTATTCTCCGGAAGCGGCTCGTGTGAAAAAGTTAATTCCAGAAACAAAAGAATCGAAGGAAGAAAGTGAACCAAAACCGAAGGAAAACGATGCGACTGACCGAAAACGACGTCATAGTGACAGGGAAGAATCACCAAGCAAGAAAAAGAAAGAATAATTACCATTGTGATATTTTGAGCATTTATAAATAAAAACTATTTCTTTTTAAATTCACTTTTTATTGATCTAATCCTCTGTAATTTCATTTTTGTCTGCTAGTCAATACAAGGCAACATAGATATAAAATGACGTTATTTAAATAATAATAAGGAAAAAAAATTAAAACACATTATTAAAAATAGCAAAATATTCCCAAATTCGTATGCGATAAATGCAATAATATCAGATCTGATAGGTCGTGATAGACAACCAAAACCATTTTATTAATTACTATAGCTAAACAAATTTCATTATGACTTTTATATTATATAATGTTATAATTAATAATATAGTATACAATAAAGCCTAAACGATGCAAGGGTTAGTTGTATTAACCTAAATTATAACATTTTCCATTAAGCTAAATTTAAACTATATTTAATTTATAAAAGGTACATTATTATCTGATATTTTTTAAATATATATATATATATATATATATATTAAATAAAGTTTCTTTTAAAAAATTATTTATATAAAATGAGCTCGTTTTCTAATCATATTAAAAATGGTATTATATTTTTTAAACGGTGTTATATTTTTTCAGCTTGCAACATTGAATCGATCTAACTTTGACAGCAAAAATTGTAAACACAAGGGTACATTGAACCGTTTCATTTTATTCCTTTTCTAGAAGAAATATAACTTAAATAGATTTACGCATAACTTAATATCCAGTTGAAATGTTGTATTTTAGTTGTAAATATTTTTTTATGTGGTGTTTTAAGTGAAATATTGATTGAACGGAGTGTTTTGTAAAATGGGCGTATGTGAGTGCATTACAATTTATTTCACTGATTATTAAAGTTTTATACTGTTAATTGTGTTGCTATTCGTTAGTGATTTGTTAATCATTCTGTCTTCCGCATTTAATTTGAGGTAAGTTTTTTTTATTGTTTCAGCAAGTTTTTATTATTAGTTAATCATTTACCTACATCTCATGTGTGTAAACGTCTTGTACAGAAACAATAATGCAATTCGTTTTTCTAGAAAAACTAATATAGAGATTTGTGACAATTCATTTTCGAGTATCCAAATTACTATCAGGAAACCTTCATTATATCGTTCTATTTACTCTCATAAGAAAAATAGGTTAAATCTGATTTATTAAATTTGTATCAAATAATACAATTACTTACTTTGATTTGCCAATTGCCACTAACTTCTAATTGTTATATTGAAATGTAGTTTTGTATCAATATATAATTCTTTAATATACATGATGATACTATATTTTGGGATATATGTGTATAGTAATTATGAATATTATTCTAGATGACCCCATGACCATGGAAGCCAATAGTGAAGCAAGCTATTGTAAGTATAGAAAACATTCAAATTAAAATACCAATCAGTATACCTACTTTCTTTAAACTTTAGTTAAGCAGTTTAGGTGTCAAAATTTTTAACTGTCAGTGTTATATTATAAATCTAAAGTGCAAACACAATATTTAAATTTAGACAACTATTAATCAAATAGGCAAAACTTTGTGTCGGATGTAAATAATGTCAAAATTGACAACCCAAATTTCAACGGAAGAGGTTTCCTTTAATATCAATTTTATGATGTTGGTAAAAATGTTTGTATTGGAGAAGCCTGGGGAACTGTAATTATAATAACATAATGAGTGTATGTTTATAAAGAAATAGATAAGGATAAAGTTACTAGCTTTTACTAATACATATATAGTTATACGCAAATATTTTCAATGTTTTATTTCTTTTCACAAAGTAAACAAATATTAATCAACTGTATTTCATCAACTTTAAACAAATGCAGTTAAATTTTGACAAATTCAGAAGCACTAGTTTTCATCAATAAAACCATTTCTTCAACAGATGAACGTGAAACGTGGGACGATTGGGGCAGCCGTTCATCACTTAGTCAAATAGACGACGTATGTATAAAACAGTACTTATAAAGTACGTCTAATACCTTGGCGATTTTCGATACATGTGCAGCAATCGTTTGGGGCACTTTACTAACCATCCGCGCTTATTTCGGTGAGTCACTAAATCTTGTCTCTGTCATTGGTCCAATTAAGTGCGCAAACTATCCTGAAATCTTGCCAAGATATTTGACGTCGTGTATACTAATAATTCTGCACATTTTCTTTGTATAATGAAGATTGCATGTCGATTAAAATTTTTAACAGTTAAATTACTTTATGTAGCATTAAAATTAAATAATTAAACATATATTAGGCCCGTATACAAAGATACGACACAATTCGCGATCTAATTATACTTGAACGTTTTCAAAATGTTAATAGATAACATGGTTACACAAATCCTAAAATCAGTTTTAAACTAACATCAAGTCTAAATACGTGCTTCAAGCCAGGTACAAACTTTGTAATAATAATGTGTCATAAATACATGTTCCGTGTTTATAAAAGTTTTTAAAGAATGTAGAACAAGTAATAATGTAACAAAATGTCGTAAATAATCTTATACGAGATGACCCAATTAAAGATGAAACAGATTCTCTATCTTCCCGCCAAAACAACAACCATAGACATTACGTAACATTTCCTAGTTTGTGTTTTAAAATTCGAACACGATTTTAAAATGAAATTCAACCGTATGTAGTGGAATTTGAGTGTATTCGAAACTCAAATGAGTTCATTTTAATATTATACCACATTATGTAAGGAATAAGGTTTAGTTTTCCAAATAAAGTACATATGACCTATTTTTTTAATTAGATCGGCGAGATGGCTTTTAATCCATGTTTGGATTGCGATCTCATTTCTCAATAAACGCATTGTTTTACTAGATGGAGTTTGTATAAGAGCGGTTTTAACTTCACAGTAAAACCCTTTTCATGAAAAATGATTAAGAAATCTATAGATCATTTTTGTAAATACGGTAATGACCAAAAAACTTCGTTTTGCGCAAACTATAGGATAGAATTTATATTTATTTAAATTCAATAAAAACATCCGTTATAATTGTACTGTCTGAACGTAATACGAGTGACTTTTAAAATTGAATTTTTTTATGTCGGATTTACTTGATCATATCTACATTATCAGTACTTCATAACATCATTAACTATTCAACGACATTTTGACCGTACAGATATTAAAAAGCCGAAACGCGCATTTAACGACCTTTCCGGTTTTTGGACCGTGATTCCTGGAATTAAATTTTAATAACGTACCACCCAAAATGTATTCCTTTGGGCTCAGTAGGGTATCTAAAATAGCTGTAGCGTTGTCGATAAAATGTTCAGGCAATCTTCTATTAGTCAATCGGGTGTACATGTGGTGAAGGGGGGTCGGATCAACAGTTTTTTTAGATATCCCTACAAAGCGAGGTTGGTTCGCTGGTACACTAATAATTGTTGACTTTAGCATCTAGATACATTAGATATAGTCTTACTAAAAAACTTTATACTTATTGTTACAGAGCATAAACAAACTTTAGTTAAAACTATTGGATGTTTTGATATGAAAATTTAACTAATTTATCACCATAATTTATTATTCGAAATTCTAATTGAATCGATCTTGAATGAGTTAATTGAGTAATTATGTTGGTATTGGTAAAATTGATATAATCACATATCAATAATGTTACCATGGTAAGGAAATTTCCCCGTGTTTGGGGAGTGTTTGTTTATTATACATTTTTTATTTTATAATTAACTTAAAATGCAATATATAATGTAAAATACACAGTTAAGATACCGCATTTGTAGCTCAGTGACATTTTGTACATCAAACATTCTTGTTGTATTTGCATCTTGGTGTTTTCTTATGTAATACATATAATTGGTAAATACCAAAGGAAAAACCGTTTTGACTATTGAACTATAAAATACTGATTATTTATTTACTATTTAATTACAATAATCAAAGAAACAGATTAATTAAAAAAATGTTATAATATTTATAATAATTTATTAAGTTCTTTGAAATTTATTTATTAGATGTATAATCATGATTAAATAATTCCTTGAAACAAAAAAAAATATAGGGTAATTTGTGAATGTGAACATGACAACACCACCGAAATGCGCCATTCCGCGGCTAGCTACGTCACGCGCAGTCGTGCAACTAGTACCCATTGCGTCAAATGTCATCCGAAAATAAATAAACGCGTCGGATTCCGTCCGGGAAACGGTCGAGTGTTGAATTTTAATTAACTGAATAAATACTCTTTTGTGTAAGTGCGGGCTATTTGTATTGTCTATAGTGCAGTGTTTAAAAAAAACTACCATAAATGTGAAGTGCAACGGTATTCGTGACCTACTTGAGTTTGTGACGTCATTCTGTTTTTATTTTTGAAAATCGTATTTTCACTTTGTTTTACTAAGAACATTTGGAATAGATTTTCGTGTAAGGCTTATAAAATGCTGTCGATTCGATCAAATGTTCATATTAAAACCGGTTATAATGCGTTTTGAATGACATTTGTATTATAGTCATTAAAATATTGCACAAATTATTTTTTTTAAATTGGCTTATAATAATTACGGCCTGGCTTTTGAGCCATAATGAATTTTTGAAAGTAATGGTTAACTTTCATCAGCTGTGAAAGTTTAAATGGGAAATTTCTTGTGTAAACTAATAGTTTATTTGCACAAATGGTTGGCCATTAGAAAGGAAACAAGTGGACATAGTATAAATAAGGTTTTTTATTGAACTCAGAGAAACGAAATTGAATTTTAATATAAATATAATTTAAAAGTTTTAAAATGGGACTTTTAATGAACTAACAGTTACTAAAGATTTCTTTGTATAAAGATGAAAAAATATAAATATTGAATATTAAGATAGATCTAAAACATTTTTCAGTTCTTTGTATTTAATTAAAATTTAATTATGAGATGTCATGGAATTTGTAAGTTTTAAAATTCAAATCATTCTTTAGTCAAATATTTGGTTGTGTTTATGGAGGAACCTGGGAAATAATAAATATATATGAAAACTGATTTTAAAACAGCTTTTTGTAGCTTCACTTGTAAGAACTTAATAATTAAACTTTGTGAGACAATTTTAACATATTCCTAATTGTTTAGAAATAATATTTATTTCATTCAGATAATAACTAAAAAACTAAGAACTTTGGTCATACATTGATGGGCACCAGATGAAAAGTGATTTTCTTATTAATTTAAATAAAATGTATTAAATATTTAGTAACTAGCAGATATAGATTTTGAGAATGCTCTTAGAGCATATACCTATTGTTTTCATATACAGGCAAGTATTAAGTTTAAGATATACTCGATGTTCACTTGAAATCTAATTTTAAACAATATTGTACCATGAATCATATTTTGTATAATTTTATTAAAGCATCCCTCCGACCAATTTAGCTATCAAGTTGTGAGTTTCAAGTTGACAGACGTAATTGATTTAAGTATGTGACTCACTGTTGAACCTTGTTATTATCTGTTTGTAACAATCAACTGTCTCTATAGCCCATTTCTTTTAGCACTAAAGATTTTAGGTTTGAATCCCAGAGAAGCTAAAGAACACTCCTACTTATTTTTTAAAGAAATGAATATATTTATGTGTGCTTACTTGGGAAATTATGGATTCACAATTTAAGCTACCTTCCCTTTTTGCCCTCCAGTATAGTATAATCATATCTTCTGCCCAGTCTCAGTCTAATTCCATACCAAATTTAATCTAAATGCCCAATTGGATGATGAAAAGGTTTTCATATACAATTATTACATAATGTCACATCATAATATAGAAGTCTTATCTAAAAATCCTGGCTTAAGGTTAAAATTAGAAAATTCCTTGCAAAAAAAACCACAGAGTACCCACAGTGAAATATAATACGGATGATAAGCAAGGATTATAGTAAACCTAGCACGGCTCCGCGGTTTCGTCTACATTATATTCTGGTTATAAATAATAAGAAGTTACATACAAAATCCTGCTGTCAAGGTTCATTTTCAAAATTGTTTGAAAACCGCGTGTTTAACACTGTAATGTGTATTTTATTAAAAAAAATTAACCGACATCTGTTATTACGGCCATTACATTTAATTGTTAACGATTTCCCGCCAATTTTTCTCCATTGATTTCGATTAATTTTGGTATAGTAATAGACTATAGATGATTCTGGATTACTGTAAGGAAAATAAATCTGGGGAGGAATTTTGTATGAAATTTCTTATACTTTATAATCCTGAATCAATAGGTAGTCTATCCAACTATTTGTGCCAAGCAGGTCATCCAGTGCACGTAAAATTTATCGCTTTAGCGCAACGCATTGCTTACTGTCTTACGTAATATGTGCCGGTGACACACTTTAAATATTTTACTTTATTTTTGAGGATGCATTTTCGATTTTATGTAAAGTTTAAATTTGTAATATTTTTTTATGTTGTAAATTCATTCACTTGTTCTAACTAATGGTTTTCTGGTCCAAATCGTTGTAACGGTTTTGTTAACTTTTGGTACAGAGATAGATGAGATTTTTATTTACAAAAATTGTATGTACTTCAAGGGTGTGAAGAAGAAACTTATTATTTATAATTCTATAAAGCCGCGGTAATCTGCCAGTCTATTCATTTATTATACATATAATATACAAAAATCGATGCGCTGTAGTAAACTCTGAAACGGCTCGAGAATTGTTTTTGAAATTTTTTGCTTTTTTATATAAAAGTGACTATCGGAATATCCTTTCTTTTTGTCTCCCCGTGTGAAGCCGTGGTGGGGTACAAGTTATATATGTATAATCTAGTTCATATGAAATATCTAAACAAAAACATAGTTTAAGGCTTATTGAAAAGTCAATACTTTAAGGCGAACTGAAATTCTCACTTAGTATTTAGCTGAGTCTGGATGTGGACATGGTCGATGAGTCAAGGTCAACGGAGGCCTGGGGGGAGGGAGAAGCTGCGTCACAAGTACCTCTACAAGGCAACTAGACGATTCAATGTTGCGATATATCGACTTTTCGGTTAAAAACTTCATGGTCTGCCAAAAAGGTTTTATGTCGCATTAATATTTTAGAACGTTTTTATTACGACGCCTGTTACTAATATACAAAGTAATCTTATTGCTTAATTTTCAACCTAATTAAACAAAAAAGTTTCTTTAAGTCACCCGCTGGGCGAATTTGTAGATTGGCTAAATGTTACATTATAATCGAAGCAGTCGTTTTGGTCTATACGAAACATACTCGTACACACATATATGAATATATAGATTTTTTCGACTAGTTACAGAAGTCTTGTTACTTACTAAGGTATGTTTATTACATTTGTGAGCTAGTTCTTTGGCGAAAAGCGGAAATAATAATTTCAGCATATTTCAATCTTTGAATGAATTTAAAATAATTTATGAACCGCCATGCGGTTTCTCTCCCGTTCGGTTTAAACGTATCTACATTATTTTTATTGTCAACACAAACCGCAAATTCAAACACTTGCCAATAAAATGGGAACGGATTTTATCGGTTTTAATTTTACTGATGACCGTAACCACTTTTTACAACTCAACTTTAAGCAGTAAACTCTTATAATTTGTAACATAATTTCGCTGTGAAAAGATCTTAATACTGCACAAACATATGATACAAAAATATTACAAGTTTCCTTTGCCTTACTCTACATACCTACATTCTGTATTCAATAACCGCGTGTTAACTTGGAATTATACAAACATATTAATATTATTTGTATACAGGGTATTTGAGGATCGCTCCTGAAAACGAAAACAGTTACTAATGATACCTTTGATGAAGGAACGGAATAAAATTCCATCCTAACTAAAAAATAATCACACTTTTTAAACGTCT
>JAOSYY010000002.1:2052725-2066503 GCA_025727935.1 Hebomoia glaucippe | reverse complement strand
CCAAAGGTCCTGGGTTCAATTTCTAGGAAAATAATGTGAAAAAGAAACTTTCCTAGGCCCAGTACAGCAGAACCTGTTTTACTAAAAATATATAATTACATTCACCCACAAAAATTTTACACAGATTTATAGGATATTAGAATTTTCTTAATGATATTTAACTTACATAAGTACAACATGTGATTCGAAATGGTTATTGTGTATGATATCATTTTGAAATAATAACTGCTGTGTGTGAGTAAGTGGGGCTTCCAAAATAGAGGAGTGACCCTTGTTAAAGAGGCGGTGCTCTACTAGTTAGGCTGGTGATAAGTTTTGATAGAGTCATATGACCTGCTTTAGGAAGATGCTGATACTACGGTTTAATTACACTTAAGATTTTTAAATTTAGAGCATGCATTCATTCATATGCAATCATCCTTTTTGAGTATTTGACTAACACAAAGTATTCAAATTTTCAATATGCAATCAAATTCAAAGTTGTATATCTAGAGACTGTAATATTAAAATAACAGATTTTTTCGAAATTCGAGATATACCTTGAATTCTATGGAATACTTGGAAGCGAAATATAATTTTTTAACTATTTGTTTCTACACATGCACGTTTACCAATAATATTATTACGATTGAGGCGGTAAAAAACTAAAAGTTACTCTCGACGAGAAAAACAACCAGATTTATTTCTACAGTATTATTGTTTCGGGGATTTGCGCTGACAGACAAACGAGCAGCCAACTGAGATATTTTATACAATAGTTGACGCAGTAGGTCTGTTGATAGATTGGTCTATAAAAATAATTTGTAATTTTACACTTGGAGGAAATAGTTATGTAGAGTAGTGTAACACAACCTTGAAATCAGTGAATCTGATACATGATTAGCGACTCGACCGGACTTCGCGTCGTTGACTATACAATAAATATACAGCGAACCCTACCAACAGGGTCCGATGCATCTGAAAATAACATAAAAATCAGTACGATCGGTTAAGAATAAACATCGACTATGTATAAACTACCTTAACGAATTTTTGTATTCATGTTATGTAACTTTCGTGAAAAGATCGAGATAATGTTTTAAAATAAGTACATTATTAGTGTAATTTTTTATTTTTTTTTAAATATCAGCGTGACAATGCATTCATAAACCGTTACGAAGGTGATTAATGTACAGATAAATACCCTATTGCCGAGTGCTTTCATGAAAAAATGGCACTTTTAATATTAAAGCAACTTTCAATTTATATCAATATCTGAAGGCAAAACTTGATATTCATTTTTGTGAGAGATTAAATTAGGAAATTATACTAAATTAAAATTGCTGACGAGAACTAGGAAGGAACACCCAATAAAACCTCCTCAGATTCGCTATATTTCCACTATTCGCAGGGTCATGGGATAACGGTTGCAAAACTACCATGGCCATGTTTTCCTTACTAATATATAATAAAAAAGAAATTAAATTGAAATTTCCCGCTAATCTTTAAAACTGGTGGTTATTCTATAAAGAGACTTACAGATATTTAATGTTAAAAGCAATTAAGAGCTTCTCTTATTTTAAAAATATTTAGGTGTTTCAAATAAGAACATTGAAACCCTTGAAAAATCTATGAATAAGTAATTTCTGTAAGATTCTTTGCGCGTATATTTGTTTTAAATTTATGCAAATGAAAATTAAAATATCATAACCAACAAATCAATTCTAACATAAAAATTTGTTTCTTTTCAGATATTAGAAGCCTGTGTATAAATCATGGAAGAACCTGACACAAAAAAATCGAGAAAAAATCAAAAGATATCATAATTTTTTTATAGCTCTAGTCCAATTTTAATTAATTTATTTTATTATTGTAATAAATATATTATTTTATTCCATAATCAAATTATTATTGTTTCAAAAACAATATCTTAATGTTACCAAAGTATAAAATACGAGTAATTTATATATATTTATCTCATAAATGTTATTGAGTATATGGGATTGCTGGAAGGGAGAAAGAGACAGAGATATTGACAAGAGGGAGAGAAGAGACAAAATGGCCGCCACCATGGTCGAGACTCCGCCCCCGCAGCTTATTACGACGATAGAGTGGGGAATGATGGACAAGAGCAAATTTTTTCCTCTTTACACGCTAAGCAGTTTTACAGGTATTTTTTTAGAGTTTTAATCAATTTTTTATAAAATACAAACAAACGACTACGTCAACATCTGTGAATGTGTTCACCTTTCAAGCTAAAACTACTGAACAGATATTAATAAAACTTTTTTGCAAATATAACTTATACATAACAAGAACACATAATTTTTAACGATATTGTAATACTGGAGAAACCGCGGTACACTCCTGGTAATTCATTATTTAATGATGCGCTGTCGACTTAATGATTTTGATTTTAAATGTGATCGAGAATAAAAATACTAAGTATTAAGAATTACGACACCTCCTGCTCTTCAGATAACAGCTGTCATAAAAAGTGGCTCTGCAAGTAATTGTACCTCGTCAATTATTAACATTAATTCAATGTTTTAGTTCGATGTGCACTCTACCCGTTGACATTAGTTAAGACACAAATCCAAGTGCAGCGAAAGAAAGAGGCTTACAAAGGCGTATCAGATGCGATCTCCAAAATCTACAGAAACGAAGGTGTCACCGGGCTATATCGAGGCTTTTGGCTGTCAAGTGTAAGTATTTATTTGTAACTAACCCTTGAAGGGGGTACACCGCTTCTAGTAACCCTCGTTGAAGGAGGCCGCGTACCGTCCCAACCGACTTCTCTCTCAAGTACGGCCGTAAACAACTTGCTCGCGATCCTAGTTTCGCTTACCGCTCACCCGGGTGATTATCCGTCCCGCTCCTCAAATACCCACCCAACCTGCGGCAGCCTAGGCCGTAATCGATGTCCCCCGCGGGGCACCCTCGGTTTACTTACAGACACATGGCGAGTCTAAAAAAAAGTCAAAATGTCTGGTTAGTTTTTAAAGCCAATAGGTTAAAAATGCATTGATCATTCAGAAAAAAGAACTACGAAGGAGGTACTTTGGCAAAATGACTGTTATGTCGTATCTAAGACCTACGAAAATTAAGGCATCTCGTTGTTTCTTGTTATAAGGTATCAGTATTCGTTTTTACTAAACACCCTTTACGATACGATGTTTGAATATCTAAAATTTAAAGAAAAGATTTATAGATAATGATGAAAGAGGGTCGCAATAAGTATTTATGGAGTAATAGTATTGTTTGTATTCAACTGCGTTTTCAAATGACTTATTATGAACTAAAACGAAAGTATTTCGAATCCATAGAAGAAAATGAAGACTAATGCTTGCATAAGTAGATAGGTATGGCGAAATCTGTTATAAGGTTAAAAATATATTAAGGATGAATTGCAGGTATTTAAAATATTCTGATCTAGTTCCAGATAATATCGGGAGTTTTCTACATTTCAACCTATGAAGGCGTGAGACATGAACTTGGCCATTATAATGTTAGTCCCAGGATGAAGGTTTGTACTCACGTTAATAGTCCAAAATAAAAAAAAAAATTATATACTGCTATGACGTATAGAAGATATTATAGGAAAGTACAAAGATGGGTTTGATTGTGACGTAAAAAAGGAAAAGAGGCGGATTTTTTGGGTGAACATAGTAGTTATTCGTTTTAATTTGGATTATACTTAAAGAATTATGATGAAAAGTTCATCAGCCGTTTCAAAAATTAATTTGTCGATAATGTAATGCTGTCTTGTGATAATGTAGTGCTGCTGTATGTCAGTCTGTCTGTATGTATGATTTTTTGTTTTTTCAGTCGTTTATTGCAGGAGGTTGCGCTTCTCTGGTCGGTCAGACTGTGATAGTGCCATTCGATGTGCTCAGTCAGCATTTAATGGTGTTAGGACTCGTTAAGGGGACTCCTGGAGGTGTTAATAATTCAGTAAGTTGTATTTTATTGTTTGCCAATATACATTATCACTATAAATAATTACCTTCTTTTAAAGTATCTTATGCACTTACTATTTACATTTTAGTAACAGTATAATTTCGGATTTGAAAAATTACAGACTTGCTAAAAGACACTGTGCATTGACTTTCAGTTTTATAATGACAGAAATCTTAGAATAAGCATTTTGTGGTTACTATCGCTTATGTTTAGCTACTGTGCTTCCTTCTACTTGTGTATAAATTAACTCTTGTTTTGTAGAAAGTGAATCCACTCGGGCTGGATGTTGAAAGACGGTGGTCTCGGAGTGCGCTTGCAAAGGAAGTGGCCGTCAGAGTATATCGGTTACATGGGCCACTCGGCTACTATCGCGGATATGCTGCCTCACTAGCTGCTTACGTGCCCAATTCAGCACTATGGTGGGCACTATACACAGCATACCAAGGTAATTCCCACTATATTTCTTTTGTGCTTCTTATCGAATACAAACTTTAAGCTCGCAATGAGCTTTACCACCTCACCTTTGCAAATTGATTATTCAATACAATGTTGATTTTACATAGATGGAATAGCAATTGGAAATCCATAAACTGAGTTGGAAAGGTACTACCATCTATTGTCTCTATAAAATTTAGCTTTTGCTAGCGGCTTCGCTCGAGTTCATTTCGATTTTTATACCTTGTGTTACATTATTGGACTTATAGTAAGGATCCCTATTTTGAAAATATAATATAGGTAAATGTACTCTCCAACACTGAAAGAATTTTTCAAATTGGTCCAGCGGTTCCTGATATTAGCGCGCTCAAATAAACAAACAATCAAACAAACTCTTCAGCTTTATAATATTAGTCTAGATTATCTCACCATCTATTGATAGAGGTGTGTGTCTACAAAATGTGATATACTTTATATTAGATTTAATTAATTATCTTTAAGCTACATTATAACGATAATAATGTCATTATTAAGCATGTGACTGATGTTTTTAACGTAATGAAATGCTTGTCTAGATGAGTTATTCAAAGTGAGTCCATTGTGGGTGTCGCATTTGTTCATACAATGTGTGGCCGGCACTCTTGGCGGATTCACAACGACAATTCTCACAAATCCCCTCGATATAGTACGTGCTAGGTTACAGGTAAGAATATTTCCAGTAATACCTTATTTTCTCTTTATTATATTAATAAACTCGCTTCATATTAAATACTTTACATAGTATAAAATGAAGTCGTTTCCGCTGTCTGTTCGCTTATATCTTTTAAAGTACTTAGCGGATTTTTATCCAATACAGTGATTCCAGATGAAAGTTTATATGTATACTACATACATACATAAGATAGTTATCTTGTGTCACCCAGAGGAAGTTCCGCGGGTCTGCTATTTATCTATAAAGTGATAAACAATAAACGCTTTTGTCTTTATTCAGAGCGTTTGGAAATTCATAGACGAAGTTGACACATTACTTCACGGCCTTTCCATTTATGGTGGTTCTGCCACGAAATAAGTTTAGATTTATATACATATACGTCTAATATGTCTCTAGTCTAGGAATGCTAGATTCATTTGGTTGTAGAGAATCTATCCATATATATAAAAGAAAGTCGTGTTAGTTACACTATTTATAACTCAGAATAGGCTGAACCGATTTGATTGAAATTTGAGAGAGAGGTATCTTACGACCAGGAGACGGACATAGGATATTTTTTAATCATTAAAATACTTGATTTTTTATTTATTATACTACTTAAAAATTTAACTTGATAAAATCCAAAATTTGCTTATTTCTTGGCTTTAAGGCGGGACAAAGTTCGCCGGGTTAGCTAGTTTAATATAAACATTGACATTAGGCAAGGATCGTCGGCGCCATTGATTTAGGGAACTCTTCCACTAGAATAACAATATTGTCAAATCCTAGAAAAGTTAGTGATATGTTTACTAATTTTCCTGTTTAGGTTGAAGGCGTTGGATCCATGAAGCAAGTTTTTAAAGAGTTATGGAAAGAGGAGGGCTTCATTGGACTCTATATGAAGGGTTTGTCAGCAAGACTAGTGCAATCCGCCTGCTTCTCATTCTCTATAATCCTCGGATACGAAACCATAAAACGGGTCAGCGTTAGTGATGAATACAGGCCCAGAGTGCGCTGGTGAAATAAATGTGATGAATATTAGCTGAGTTTAATTTTAGATAAATTCCGTTTAACCAACTTTGGCACCACTTGAACATGTAAAAATGTCATCAAAATCGGCTCATCCGTTTAAGAGTTTAGTTACAAATGCACGTACAGAAGATGTTTGTTTTCTTACGATAGATATTGCCAGATGAGGACTACATACTGTTAAATACTACTTAACTGATGATCCACTGTCTAATTTTGTATATGACGGGGTATTTTTTTAAATAAATAAGACTTACATTAATTATATCTTTAATACGTTAATGAAATACAAGAGTACATTGAGCACTTGGTAAAATATATACGTTTTGGTCTGAGTCCATACATAACATAGCTGTTTCTCACATTCACACCAAGCTAATACATCAAGTATAAACGTACCTACATACGCTGCGTTAAGGCTAAAACTTTATAATTCTCGGCAATGTAGCGAATCCAACGAAAAATATCTACTCAAAAGTAGGTATTTCCCTAGTTCAGTGACTAAGTCAGTTTTCAGAAATAAGTACCACATAAAATGGCTTACAGAAAAGTTGGATGAAAGTGGTTTTCGGAAAGATTTCCGAAAACATTCGACACATCCGAGAACTCTCCACATTGTACAATCCAATAGATCTACTTAAGAGTATTAACTATAAATATGTAATTAGTGGGACAGTTCATCGCCATTACCTCTAAGCTAAAAGTTTGTTCTAAGATTTGCAAGCTACAATATAAACTGCATATAATTCTACATAACTAAAATATATAGTAATTTTTATAAATTTTCATCTATATAAATGTAATACTTGTTTCTATTTCAATTCTAATTTGTACATTTAAATTCTGAATCACACACATTTCTACTACTTTGTGGACCTATACTAATATTATATTGGGGTGAGTATAGTTGCACAGGTTAATCTCTGGAATGAATTAACAAATAAAAGTGATTACAAGGCGCAATAAATTGTGAAAGAGCCCCATGTATTAGTGATGCGTTGTCAACCTATTTTGTTTTTGTCAATATCTTGCTATACTGTTATTCAGTAGAACTAGAGAGTCCAGTCTATATTTATACTCAAAAACACACCAATTTATCATAGTAAAATAATGTCCACATGATATAAATAAAAGATAATATATTTTTTTGTGTCCAGAACTTCTAAACACGTACCGCCTCAGATTTTTGGACCATTTTTTATATGTTACTCTTAACATTCTATTATCTATGTTTGCACATTTTGATCTATTTATAACTATGATTCTATGTACAGAGTAGATTTAAACTGACTATATAATTTCATTATATAAAGAATAGTGTACCTTATACATAAATGTTGGATATTTGTATTTCATCAAGATTAGTTTTGCCGCTGCCAGCAGAAGCTGCTTAAGAATATTTATAATCTGTTTAACTCTGTATTTTTAGAATCAAGCACTGTCTAACAGCACAGAATACACAATGGCTTAAAGCACAAGAGACATAATATAAAACATCAATAACATCTGGGCAACATTCAAAAGATTGTCATAAGCCAGTCATCTACTTTGCTCTTTACACATTGTTGTCAATGCTTGTCCTAGAAGCACTTTATCTCCACACTTAAGGTCGAATTTAAAGTCTGCTGGAGCTTCAAACAGTAGTATTATTGTACTTCCCATATTAAACTGTCCAAATAATTCACCTTTCTCAAATTGTACTTTATGCATGACAGCTTCATCAACTCGATTACGTTTGCCTTTTGTATTTGTTCTTAAATCTGGGTCCTTATAAACTTCTATTGATCCAACATTAGTTGCACCCACTGCTGTCATACTGAAAAAGCCATGTTGCCATTCACCAACATAAACAGCTCTTTCATTCATTGTGAATAACCCAGGTATCAACCCAGCCATCCAAGGGTTGACTGACAATAGCTTTCCTGAGAAATGTCTTCTGAATGATGAAGTCCAATCACATGGAGAATGAAACCTATGATAATCACCGGGTGCTAAATATATTATGCACTGATGTAAAATATTCTTCTTATTTTTAAGTAGTGAGTCATAGTAGCTACTCTCAGTTTTAGACCATTTATTTTCACCGAGAAATTCTTCTAAGCTGTATGTAACACCTTTGACTTGTTCGATTCGATCAGTTTTAGCTGGTCCACAATTCAATACAACACCGTCGCAAGGAGATACACAAGGTGCTGGGGCTATGTACCTAGCACCGTCTCGTAGAGCCCGCGTAAAGAATGCTGATAAACTTTTATAATACGTCAAATCAGAGATTGCTGCTTCGTTTAAATTTACGTTAAACATTCTAGCGTACGTACCGTATACGAAGTTTCTAAGGGACACTGGGAGCTCAAAGGCGGCGATATGACCCCACAATCGGCTAGTTATTCGAAACGGAAACATTTCGTAAAATTTTATTTCGACTTTCGATATTTCGTAGTTGATCGTCGCTCGTATATAACACCATCCTACATACATCACACTTCCAAGAGGCACCCATCTTGTGAAAATGGCACGCACATTCGTCCATTTAGATTTCTGGAGCTGATTAGTCGTCGTATTGACGCTCTTTGTTTGATTGTGAAGATTGGTTTGTCGAAACGGTCTGTGAGGTTTCAGACGTTTGAACATCGGGTTTATGACTGGAAGGCAGCTACGAATGCGCGTCGGCGGAAACATTTCGCACTCGGCCACCTTCCGTAGATATTTAAAAATAAAATGTTTATTGAATTAGTAACGAATATTTCTGCGTACTATATAAAGACCGATAACATCACAAGGCTAAAGAAGTAGGTAAGTATATTGAACGATTAGAACCTTTCAAGTGTCAATTTATCTTTGGTAAACTTGACTTTGACAAATTAATAACCGCATCGAGTCCTCTTACTGATGCTGGCTTAAATAATCGCTTTTTGTGAGACACAAAATATTAAAAAAAAAAAACCAAAAGTAGAGACATAATAAAACTTGTGGTTAATGAATTACTTATTTACTAAATTAATACTTATAAATTTTATTCCTTACATTTAATTTTGAATTGGACAATTTTTTCAATTTGTTATCTTAATTTTCACAATTAATAAAAAAAAGACAAATATATGATAAATGATTTAACGATAATTCAAATAGGTAGTACACCATAATTTTATAACCGCTTTAAAAAAACCTTAATATTACACACTCATCTATTTCATAATCGATTTTAGTTTGACGTTTTAAAATAATCCTGCATTGGGTTGTGTCATTTCTCTTTAAAATTAATTTATGAATCGAAGTTGTTTGTTATTGACATTAATTTTAGTATTTACGTTTATTTATTAGTTTCTGTTATTTCATTCGTACTATTACTTCTATTCAATGCCCTGCACTTACAATGAAGATCATGAAAAACCTTCAAATGAAGAGCAAGAACCTACAAATAATAATTCTGGCGCCAATAGTTTTTGTCAAGAAAATATCACGTTTGAAGAAACCTTTCACGGTTTTGAGAAGATTCCATTTGTTAATGTGGAACGTCTTAATTTATCAGATTACATTGCAACTTTAACAACCAAAATGAATGATATCCAACCGGAAACTATTTCTGTAGAAAAGACTTTATCTCAATTAAAGGCTTGTTCAGTGACGCTAGTGCGTAATAATTTAAACGAGTTAAAAGAAATGTTAATGAATAACACTCTCATTAATAAACAAAATATTGCTAATGGAGATAAAATGTTAAGCTTAAAATGTAAAATTTGTGCCAAGGCATACTCTAGTGAAAAAAAACTACAAAATCATCAAGAAAACAAACATTTGCTTATTTACAAGGCAAGCGGAAAGCCACAAAAACGTGTGTCTTTTTCCGACAAAATAACTATTCATGAAGTGGAAGAGTATCATAGTTGCCGAAAGTGTCCAAAGATTTTCGAAAATTATACAACATTGAAAATCCATATGAAAACACTACATAAAAAGCGTAAGTGCTACATTTGTAACTACTGCTCAAGAAAATTTGTTGACCGCATGTTTTTTAAGGTTCACATTAAATTGCATTGTGATCGTTGTGGTCAGATTTTACCGAATAAACATAAATTAAATGAACATAGACGCATAATGTGTAGAGTAATTAAAAAATACAAATGCAAGACATGTGAGGAGACATATTTTAGTTTTATGGATCTAAAAGATCATACATTTGAGCATTCAGCACCCATTTTTGTATGTAATTTATGTAAAGAGCAGTTTAAAAGTAAATGTGAAGTTTCATATCATATAAGTCTTCTGCATTCAACATACCATTTCAAGAATTTGTATACCACTAAAAGTATGGGTTCCGAGAGCTTCTATGTGTGTAAATTTTGCGATGAGATTTCAACACAGAAAGATGTTATAGAAAAACATATTTCCCAACTTACAGATAAGAAAAATAAAGCTGAGAAGAATAGAAAAGTTTCCTATATTTGTGATCACTGCAAGGAAAGATTTGCTACAGAAATGGAAATGTTAAAGCATAAATGGACACACTTTTTGAATGCACCTAAAAATTCTAAGGAACAGTGTAAATCAATGTCAAAAAAGAAAATCAATTTTACATGGAAAGTTGGCGATCCTATACCTGAACATTTTAATCCAAAGCTAGTATTGAATAAAATTACAATTGATGGACAAGTAGTTCAGGGGAATCCAAATTTTGTCAAAGTAAATAATGTTTTAGATAGCAAAATTAAAAGGCCAATCATAAAAACAAAATCAAAGAAAACCATTATATCGCGGTATCAATGCAAAGTAAGTACTTTTACTATTAAAATTTTGCTTGGCACAAGGAATTTTTACTTTAAGCATAGACTATGGTAAATGTTTTCGTAAGTTTTGAAAATAATGGTCAAAAATTTGTCTTTGTGTGTCAATATTTATTTTTACACATGGTTACATTGCTTATCATCATATAAGAAAGAAGCTTTCTCACATTTTTCTTACAGTAAATATGTATACATCACCCTTTTTTTTCAAAAGCGTGAGCAGAGACTACTTTCTGGTTTCTTACTGACATTATTTTTTTTCTTTATATTCTCAATTGCTTTTCTACTCAATTTGATCTTACATAACAACTAGGTATTTAAAATAATATCTATATGTTATCCAAAAATATAGATATTATTGCCAAGATATTAACCATAGCCTATTATTACTATATGATAGAAAGATTGCATAGTCTTAATTAAATACTTCCTACGCATAAATTAATGTTGTATTGTTTATGGTGTATGAGGTTTTATTTAGATTGTGCATAGCGAATTTGTTAACCTGCTTCTTAAAATAAGGTGCTTTTATTTTGATTATAAATAAGTTTACCTGAACCTATCATTATAAAATTTGTCAGAGCCCTATTGATAGGAATTCCAAAAGCTCATTTAATGTTATGTAAACAGACTAGTACAAGTGTACAATCAAATGGGACATCAACAAATTTGGGAAGGTGAAAAATTATTTCAGGTATATTTTGATATCCATAATGGCATTAATAAAAATCTAACTTTGTTAGACTCACAAGTTTAATATTGCTTGTTATTTTAAAATTATTGTACATAAATATATAATCAAAATCTAGGCAGTTCAATTAAAAAAAAAAAACATTAGGTTCTAGTCCTTTCAACTAAACAATGTGATTACAGTATTGTCTACCAAGCGACATAACTACCATACCTTCTGTTACAATAATAAAGGAGTTAAAAAATACTTTTAACATTATTAAACATTTGATTACACTGTCTCTGCTTGTGAAACTGTTACAGTCTATTTAAATTAAGTTCTTGGTTAAAATCAGCACTGACTAAGCGTAAATTATCGTTCAGTTACATCAAATTACGTTCTTTTGAAAATGAAGATGTTTAACATACAGCCAAAGCACAATAAGGCTTTGTACTAATAAATTATGAGTTGCAAATTGTTATTATATTGTACTGCGATTGTTAGTATAATAGTATTTTTCGTCATTTTTAGTTTCAATTAAATCCACAAAGATTGTGGCTACTGTTTTAAAATATGCATGCGCAAAAATAGGATAAGATATGGCAGCATATCATTGAATAATTGCTGATGTCATGTGGCTGAAAAGTGTCTCTCAAGCTCATATCTCAATATGCTTAAATATTAAAAACTTGTAGTTGGGATCACATTACATCATTAACTAATCAATAATCTATTGAAATATTTATTTTTAATTCTAACATTTGGATAAGAAAGATTAAATGACAACCTTTCCATCTAATAGCAATGAATCCTGAAATTTAATTGCGATATGTCTTTCTCTCTTCATATAGCTTCTAGATTAAAATATACCTATATGAATCAAATTTTTATAAAAATTTGAAAATATCATATAAAAATGTTAAACGACATCGGAATTTGTTTTATGACCACTTTCATGTTTACTTTCAGAACTGTACTAAACATTTCGTATCAAATTATAATTTGAATCGGCATATTGCGACACAACATAGTGACTTTGAGAATTATCATTGCAATACATGCGAGGAAACATTTGCATGGCCAAGCTTGCTGTATTCACATAAATGCATACGGGCAAATATACCAGAAATGCCATACAGTGATTTTCATCCAGAAATTCCGCTCATAGAACCGGAGTATGAAATTGACAACCTCGATATAACTAATGATAATAACTTTAACTCTCTGGATTTTGAAATACCGGGCCCTATTGTTGAATTGACGGAATATGATGATAATAATGTTATAGTGAAGAATATTTCAAATAGAAAGTGTAGTGACGGTACATCGTATAGAGTGATCATGCAAGAAGTTCCTATTGAGTTCTGAATAATGTCACAGATAAAATACTATAAAAAAATGCAAGTGATTATGTTTAAGAACTCTTCTGAATCGAAGAGACATGTTTTTATATAAGCTTTAGTCCTAACTAAATGCAAATATCTGAGATGTAACTAACACGTTTAGGATTATATTCATTAAATTTATAAGGAATTATCAAATAAAAGTTTTATGTCCTTAACTTTTATGAAAATAATCCTTAAAGCAATACTGTCTATCTGTCTGTCGCGCTTTCACGCCTAGACTACTGGTCCGATTTAAATTACATTTGGTACACAGATAGTTTAGAGCAGTGATTCCCACAGTTGTTTAGGACCCCAGGAGTCCACGAGCTTTGATAGGGCTGTACGTTGATGTAAGAAACAAATGGGTTGGTAGGTGTCTACGAGAGTTGGTCTTTTTTCGATTGTGCTAAGAACTAGCAATGTTTGTCGCGAAATTGAGAAACATTTGATTTTTAATTCTTTCTAAAAATTGTTAAGACTTCACACTTTTTGTCGAGTTTTGGGAATGTCGAGTATTGAAACTGCAGGAAGTTCACTAGAACGAGTAAAATTTTGAAAGAGATCTATGAGAAAAAAGTTTGGGAACCTCTGCTCTAGAGCCTGGCAAAGGACTACTTTTTATTACGAAAATAAGAACGAAAAGGGGGTGAAAAGTTGGATGGATGTATCGTCATTTTTAGAGCTAAAAGCTTTAGAATTTTTTTTTAGGCTGTTGATTCGATATACGAAATAAATATGACATTCAAAGTTTGTATAAGTTTTACCCTCAGGGATGTAATATAACAATAGGAAATAGGCTATAAAATGTACCCAAAAATAATATGATAGACAACTAGAAGTGTATGACC
>JAOSYY010000002.1:2017192-2034530 GCA_025727935.1 Hebomoia glaucippe | reverse complement strand
TTTTTTTTTTAAATAATGGTTTAACATTAATTTTATGATGGTAGGTGGACGGAGCGAGAACGGAACTAGGCAAAAAGATCAAAAAGCTAACCAAAAGATCGTAGAGGGCATCAGTATGATGCATTTGAACCATATGGGTGATTTAGTCGGTGAGAAATAGAGGCGATGTGCAAATAACGCTTTATCCATTTCACTAGGTTTTCCGACCACCTTTCATCTGAATTGCTATGTGCTTGTTGCTTGTCTTCTTATGGGTTCCTTTCTGATTTCGAGAACTAAGAGCCGATATTACAAACGTTACATATACGGAGGAATTATTTTTAAATTTTGAATAATCTATATAACGTCATAATCATCAGATACACCATATTTAACGAGAGAAATATTGGCCCGAAAGTCCATTTTTTTGTTGTCCAATGGATTATTTTGTAGTCTGCGTAAAGGAATGTGATTTGTTCATGAGTTGTTGACACATCTTTATCATTAAAGCGAGAAGATCTAGATTTAAAAACGAATCAAGAAATAATATCTAATCCTCTATGAATTTCTTGACCTTAGAATGTTAATGTTAATTCCCGTGTATGTATATCCAAGACGCTGCTCAGATCTCATATTTGACATTTATACAACTATCACTTAGTCCTAAAGATGACGTGACGAGTATTCCAGGTATTTTCCTCTAGAAAGATATGATCAAAGTTTAAAAGAATAATTTTCGATACGATTCCCGTTTTCAAAATATCTTTTCAACAATTATTTAACAAAAAATCTATAACAGTATTCATGATTTTAGAAAACATTGTATATATTATACTTCTTGCTAGTGCAACTGCTAAAAACCTATCTTTTATACAAAATTATCATAACACGCACACGTTAAATCACACGAATGGTTCACAAATAAATACTAATAAAATGCATATAAGAGCTGTGAGATTTTTTATTTAAAGAATTATATTTATGAACTGATTTTCTACATAGCAAAAAGTCTCACAATGTGTCTATTAAATGTTAATGAATTTATGATTTTATATGTATCGGTATAGAAAAATCTACGATGCTGTTTAAGAACATTAAGGAAAATAATGATTTTCTCTTAACACTTTTTTATACAGCACATACACGACCAAAAGAATATTGTTGTAGCACGTTTCTACACATTTAGATCTCAATCGCACTGAGAGTAACGTAACTTATGGTAGAATTTTGTATATCGATCTGGGTTTCGTATATGAACCACTGTTATTTTGCCACAAAAGTAATAAATTTAAACTTATGCAGCTATAAAAAGTCGTGGTCCATGAAAATAGCTATTGGTCGACTCGGAAATGCCTTCGGAATGGAACCAACAAATCCATTAAACTAAACCTTAATAATTCGATAAATTTCTAACATTTAGTTAATTATTTGCGATCCGTCCTGAGGCATTTCGTGACTTTTAAATTAACTTAAGCTAATTAGTTTTTTAACGTTTCAGAGAGACTGATTAAGTCGTACTTCTACATAGTACGCAAGTCGATCCAGGACTCTGTTCCGAAGGCGGTTATGCACTTTTTGGTGAACTATGTGAAGGACAACTTGCAGTCTGAACTGGTGACACACCTTTACAAGTCTGATCAAGCCGAGAGCCTCCTCAATGAATCGGAGCACATCGCTCAGCGGAGGAAGGAAGCCGCCGATATGCTTAAAGTAACATTCTATATTTTGTCTTATAGCTTGATAGTTACAAAGGAATAATATATACTAGTTATATTGCACACCGGCTACCCCTAGTGAGAATCTGCACAATCTCCATGTATATAAATAGTAGTTACACTAAATATTAATGTTTGTCATTCAGAAAAAAGAACCTAATAGTATGCAATATTTTTGTCTTTCAAATCATATCGAACGACAAATTTGATATTAAATACAGCTCCATTCTACCCCTTAATTTTCAAAAGAAAAAAAAACTTATTATGGTTCCCATTGATTTACCATAGATAATACATTTAAAGTCTGATTATCAGTTTAGGCGGAAAACCATAACTTCTGTTTCGAAATACGAGTATAATTGGAACAAAATTAATATATTTATTTGTTTACAACGATCAAAGATGCATTAAATCTTTTTAATATTTTCTAGGGCTCGAATTTCGCGTTTCACACACCGATATAAAATATTTATATAATTTACTTTTTAAATTTGCGTGGTAGTTAATAATATTTATCATTTGTGTTCCAGGCTCTGCAGCGCGCCGGTCAGATTATAAGCGAGATTCGTGAGACGCACATGTGGTGATCCCTCGAGCCCTCTAGTCTGTGAATTAGTTAATTTGTTATGTACATAGCTGCATACTCGTTAGCGTAGGCGCCACTTATTTAGCACCTATGCGTATTTCAAACGACCCTTAATAGTGCATACAAACTTCACCATTTAGCACATACTGCCAAAAATGTATTCAGAAATTCTATAAAGATAAGCTAGTGACAATCTCAATGGCAGTCACTGTATGCCATAAATAATCTAAAAAAAGCTAAAAAGCAAATTCCCCAAAATAGCAACCATTTTCTTTTGGTAAAGTTTGTATGCACTGTTTCTAATGGCCGTACATGACATTTTGATTTAGAAATACGTTTGAATTGTGTTAAGAAAACCAAATAAAATAGGAATCGAGCTGAAAATATTTATTTGTAACACTTGAGAGTGCTTCTTGTCATTTAGACAGGTTTTATTATTTAAAACAAGGCTATTTAAAGGATAACGTGGATTTTTGGGTATCGCTTATTGCTAATTTTAGATTAATATGGATGACACTGACACTATATATTGTCAAGTGTTTGTCATTGTTTCTTTAAAATGCGTTTGTTGACGAACAAGAACGTGCTTATTATATCGTATAACTTCAATGTTTTTTTTTTTTCAAAATACTCATATTTTCTATAATTGAATACGTGTATCCAAATTTCAATATATTCGTTACTTATGAACTAATTAAACGCTAAACTAAACTAGGCTATTAAATAATTTTTATATTTTTTAACACCTTTCAGTATTTTGGAAGAATCAGTGACGTTACACGATATAATGTTTAATATGTAGCCGAAGATACTCTATTTGAAATATTACGACTATCACGAATTCCACACTGAGTTAAGGTGCGAAGTTGTATTGTCTTATTAATTATAATTTTCTATAGCAATAACGTCGCTTTATAATTTTATTTGAATATAGCAGATTTGATATGTTACTAAAAAAAATTACACGTTAAAATTAAGTAAACGTTAATCTATATTATTATAAGTGTCTCGTAATTTTCTGTGCCCTATCAAACATTTCCAAAACCGGTTGGACAATAGTTTGAATGCGACGGTTTCAGTGTGCACAAACATTACTCAGTTACATCAGTTACCATTTCATTTGTAGTGTATTATAATGATTTTTACAATCAACTCGTATTATTGTAGTTAAACAGTGATATTATTTAGTAGTATAAAGGCCGAATACTCGAACGTAATGCTGAAAGCTTAGGTGTTATTATCTCCTTATAGGACATATATAAAAGACATGTACATTTTTGAATCTGAATTGTGTCGCTCAATTTCAATGGTAAATTTTATATCTGTAATTTTGAACCAGCCGAGGATAATTGATTCTGGTCAAGATTTGGCGGTTATTAAAAGTCGCTATTTCTTATATAAAATATGAATAATCAATAACTATTTGAGAAATATTATTCATATTATTTCAAACATAACCAGGTTTTAATGTCTCTAGATTTGCTCCTTGCACTCATTGAGATTTGAATAACTGACGACCATATTGTACATATGAAATTTCATTCAAATGGATTAGCTGTTAGATAAACATGTCTTGGTGGATGTCTTCTTGTTTATGGAAATTACATTTTTTATATAAATGTATTTAAATTTGCCTGTTTAAAAAGATATTTTCATTAATACCACGGTATTAATATGTCATATTTTTTATCTTCTAGATTTATCAGCGTTTGAAGTTGTGCGGCGGAATTATAATTAGCGTTTTAGTATTCGGTCATATGCCCCTTCCAAAGCGGTGAAATGTTGGTTTATATCTTGATGTTGTGTTATGAATTTGTTTTAACGGTTCGATTATGTTCTTGAATCGTGTGAATTTAATGTATTTCGCAAACAGGGCTGACGGTATTTGTAGCGTAGTTGTTTTGTCTTACATTGGCCGATAGTAGATTAGTGAAGCTTTTGTTTTAAATAAAATGGAGTTCCTTTATATTGCATGTTTTGAAGTCATTTTTGTGTCATTGTGAATAAATGTATTTACGATAGTGAATTTAAAACTTCGATCTAGAATAGTATTCCAATGTTATGCGATATATTTATTGTTAAAGACAGCGGTGTGATGTGCTCGTGAACAGAAACCAATTGAATGTTACGCAACGTAAGATTGTATTTAAAAGTCTGTTATTAATTAATTAGAATATTGTCATCTTTATACGTGTGTTTTATTTATCAACGATCTAGTGGCGCCACTCGAAATATATTTCTTTAACGCCTGTTTTATTATTCCATTTAATTATGCTAAAGTTAGACTACTAACGATACTAATAATGTAAACATACCTCTCTAAAAACATGAAATAGAACATTTGTTTTCCACATTTGTACCTGAAAACTTGTGTTTAATTAAGGTAAAAAAAGGTATGCATTATTTAAGAGTAAAAATGCTACTAATCCACAATATCGCTACTCTATACTGTTCCTACCAGATATGATCTTTATAATTTATGATTACCTGGTACATTATGCAAAATTACTCGGTTACGCAATCCTGGTTTTCCCTACAGTCGCGAAAACTAGTTTGAATGCAAATATAAGGTAACATTTCTTATTAATTTATTGATTGCCAGACACCGTATTTAGTAGTAATACCTGTAGGTTTTACTAAATGGAGCATTCTGTTGGAGTATACATACCAAGCAAAAGAGATTTATTTCTAACTTATTTCCGGGTACTTTACAAAAAACTTGCAATTAAAACAGCGCATCGACAGGAAGTTATATGAGCGAAGAAAAAACAACGTTCGTTCGTTAATTGTTTTTTATTGACTTCTTCAATGGTTATTTTTTATTACAAAAAGTATCTATGAACTAATTTGATCTATAACAAAATATGTACTATACAAATCACATGCTTTGGGACTATTTTCAATATTAATTTATGAGTAAACAGTATTAAAATGTCTTAAATATAACATAAAATACCACAGTGAATTACATGAAATGTTTTTTGTTTTAAACTACTAAACGAGTACAAGAGTTGAGTACAGAAATACAATTACAGATCATATATGACTATATAACATTGCGGCAAACCTACGCTAAATGCTATAATGGCACGACGTTTCGAAAAGCTTAATTTGTGGTTCCTTAATATTGTCTAATTCCTAAAATTCATATGACACTATCTATCACATCTGCAAATTTTTAGGCATAATCCATACCACTTAATATCAAAATATGTCGCTGGTCTAATTTGATAGTGGCACAAACCAAATGTCTTTAAAAAAGCGGTTCAATGCAGATTAACTGGTAAACACATAAAGCACATTCCTATGTATAAGGATTCATGTACTATTTATATGACATTATAGTTTGATTTAACAAAATAGGTACGTTTTCAGATATGGCAATATCAAATTTAACCAGTGATTTATGGAAGGTGATTTCACAACACTCGAAACTATTCAACAGTAAGTGCTACCCAACAACGTGAACGATGAGTAAATATAACAAATAAGGAATTGATAAATATAGACGGATAACATTATAATAATATAAGGAAGAGATTACGATGGCCCTTAAATATAATTATTACTCTAAAATGTTTTGTAAGCTAATTAAAATTTCAAAATGATATGAATATTAGGCATTATAGTTTCACTATTTCATGGCAATAAAATACTGAAATATTACTCGCTAATTCTTACACTTATTGTACCTTTAATGTATTAAAGTGAGATTGCAAAATTAGTTTTAAACTCAATTAGATCGAAATTCGTGTTTAACATTAAATATTGGATTCAAACTAATGAAGTAAGCAAGGACGTCTAATTTTAAAACTTACGATTTGCTAACCTACAGTATTTTAATGGCTTACTATTATTCAAATGGTAGATGATTACTAAATTAATAAAAGTTATTTTAATAAATCTTAGTATATTTTTGTATAGACCTAAAGGGGATTTAAAAGGTCATTTGTTAAAATTTAGTTATATAAAATATATCGCATTATACCATTTAAATAGTTATTTAAAATTCAGCGCATTCAAAAAAGATTGTTTTTAATGTAGTGTCATCTAAAACTCAATCTTATTCTACTCTTAATATTAAAGAATTTTGACCTCACAAAACAATTTATTGCATATCAAAAATATTATGACAAAAATATAAAAGTCTATTGTTCTATTTAAAAATATCGTTTTGTGTAATTTTGATAAAATTATTTTGTACTTTCAATGTAAATGTAATATAATGTTTAAAGGCCCGTTATGTTTCTTCTTAAATATCATACGAGCAGAATAATAAATTGTATTTCTAGTTATTTGCATACTTTTATATTATTTAAAATGTCTAAAACTTAAATATTTTAGAAAGGGACTTATTTTTGGCCACAAGATATTCATTACGTCCAAATTAAATTTCAGTGAGTATCAGAAAGAATTACCAAACAAGAAATAAGCAATTTGAAGGTCATTATAAAATACAGATATTTGTAAAAAGTTTGAGATGTGTTATAGAGAGCAGTATAATCATAGTAGGCTAAAGAAATTGATTAATTATTGTTCATATTTTCATAACATAAGCGTGTATGTGTATTATACACGCTTATATTATATTGATAATGTGACATTAGGAAAATAAAATCTGATCGTCGATTGTTTGTCTATAACATTATTTTGATACTAAGAGTAAGAAGATAAAGAATAGAGTGTCTCACTAAAAGCAGTAACTATCTATTCAATGATAGACCAGAACATCGCAAGTGTACAAAAAGCTTATGACAATAAATAATAACCTTTCGATGTAAGCAGTAATATGTCACCTTACAAATTTTGATGCGTTAACGATTATTAATAAAATATCAAATGAATTTACTGACTATTTTATGCTAATTTTTTCTGAATCCTAATGCATTTTACTATAAGATAACGTGTTAATCTACAAATTTTATTTTTGTTAAATAGCTAAAGTAACCTTTTTGGTGAAAACTTTTATGCAGAAGGACTCATCTAATATACTCTTGATGTAATTTACAGTAAATAAGACGTTACACAGCGGTAACGCGCGGCGCACGACGGCGCTCGCGTCGGCGCTAGGAACTCGCGCGCATGTCGATCCCGAGGAACTTGCCGTCAGCGCAGAATTTCTCCAATTGCTTCGCATAATACGTATTAAACTTCAACCTGACAATAAAAACAATTTTATATTAACATTTGATATTACAGCTCGAATTGTTTTTTAAGAAATTCAAGCAGGGAAGTAGAATTGAAGTAAATGTATAGAATAAATGAAATAATGAAAAATATAGAAAAAATGAAAACTAAGATTCATACATTAAAGAAAGAAACATTAATATAATATAAATATTTAGTTTTACTAAAAGAAACTAATTCAAGAAGTACTCCAAAATATCTATCAACAAGATATTTTAAAAGCGCTATAATTTTTATAAAACTGTTTTATAAAAATTACGTAAAAGTAAAAGTATTTAGAACTGATTTTAACTTTATTACTCTATAACTGTAAAATTCAAAATCGTAACTACCGGTAGGGGACATAAAGGTCGGAACCGTCTTAAGGTTATAAGATAATTTTAACTAACCTGGCGGATATGTTGAGAAGTTTGTTGGTGTTGTTGTCGCGGGCCATTCGCTCGATGATGGCAAGCACAGAGAGAAGACCAGCCGTGAATCGCAGTCCATACCGCGACACAGACTGCGAAAACGAATCCGCCGAACCACTGCTAGTTGTACCGCACGTATTCTCCTGCATCAATCATTTAAATCTATTAACACCTCCACTGCTACAAGCACGAAAAGGTTCTAAATTTTATGTGAAACTGTGATACAGAGAATCTCTAAATCTGGGTTCATAACTATAAAATTATCAACATTTTAAGTCGATAAATTCTTTCCTATATTTCTATATTTACACTTTTTCTAAAATAGTAAAGAAATTTTAATTTTTGAAAACTCTTTTTCGTAAACATTTCGCGTGAATAGCAAAGGCCATAATTTCATGAAATATAATTATTACAACTAAATCCTTGACATTTGGTAAAAATATTTGAGCCCACTAAGAAATCCTATATAAATCTCAAAATTACCAGCTAAGTATATCATCTAAGCTGTGAAAAAATTGTACGTGTTAAATTACTGAATGATTAGTATATGAGTTAAAGGAAAATAATTACAGAAATAGGTATACATTATTAATGGTCAATAAAAGTATACTTACCAGCAAGCTCTAAGAAAAGAAAAGTCATGAAAAAATAAAGACAACATCAATGATTTGCACACAAATACTACATGGAAACATTACTTCTATTTCATACAACTCGGGATTGTGGTCACGGCCCAGATACAGATTGTCTAGATATTTTCAGATAACCTGTTAATTTCAATTTTTTATCAACCATTGATACATAGATGAGCCAATAATCATAATAATATGATGACGATGATGATGACCCAATCAGGGTCATTAATAGTACCGAGCATATTACAAAAATTTACAGTAGATTTATTTAATTTTGAACATTCAGAAATATATATACTGAAGTCGAAAAGCTCATTACAGGATTTCACGACTTTACTTACTACGAATCATCGTATATAACCTAAACGGACTTTCAAATATATAACTCTTAGATATTCCCCTATTATAGATGAGACAATAGAATATTTAATATAAACATAATAGAAAGGACGTGAATCGCACCTACTCCGGGTCGCATTAGCGAAAGACGTGTTTCCGCTCAATAAACGGGTTCGTTTAGAATTACGTATTACTGTCAAATACTTGTAACTATTTAAAAAAAAAAACGCCGAATTTTCTTTCAAGTTGTTTTTATGGTCAACAGATAAAATCAATCTCAAAAGTTTTTTTTCATAACCAATTTTTTAATAATCTTTTAAAAATTGAATAGCGATATTAATTTTACTAAACTGCAATAGCCGTGACCACATATATGATCGTGAAGAGTGCTTTGTGCGTGATTTTTCCACAAACTCGAGTGTTATGACTGTAGTAAGGCTTGTTACGTTATACCTCACAATAATCTGTATTGTCATACGTCGATCCAAGCATACTGTTAAGCTCTGCGTCCACGAAGTACTTGTGCATCTCCTTTGCCAATTATCGTGTTTTGGTAGCGTTAAACAATACAAAATAAAGTAAAATTATATAGAATTCGGAGCAATATAAACTATAAAGCAAATCTATAGAAAGGTGGATAATTTTAATTACATAAGATATAAGAAACGTAAGCAGAGAATAGGAGCTAAAAAATAAATTTTACTCAATATTCCGATTTCATCTTTCAATAGTTTATTGTCTACAGACTATGTTTTACAAACATAATGAATTTTCACGATTAATATCGATGAAGCGTTTTGCTGATTAATAAAACTTTACCGTATCCCGTGGCATTGTTCGAATTAGGTAACATTGTTACTATAGAGAGAGCGGGGTACAGACCCCTGCACGTAAACTTAAAAAAAATATATATGCTTCAATTATACATGTAAACTCAAACTTTTGCATATCACTTCAGTAGTTTTATCGTGAATCTATCCATAAAAATAACAAAAAATTTTGAAAGTTCTTTGACGTTTAATGATAGTAAATCATCTACCGAGATCTCCGCAATCAATAAAAACGACTAAATTAAAAAGAGAAATAAATTGCGTAAAGTATAAATAACAGGATGTATCCTAATTGAATTTGGATGAGATCAAATTAAAGCCACATATATACAGTAGAGTACGTAGTCGACCGAAGGGCATGCAGTGCAATAGTGTAGATAATATCGTATGTTTATACCTGTATAAAGGTACAAAATTGTACACAGACAAGCAGGAGAGTAGTGAAAGCTTTCAAAAGCTGCGGGCTCGTCAGCATGCAGTCACCGAGACACGCCTCCAAGAAGTCGTTGTGACGCTCAAGAACCTCATCCACGTTGTTCACCTGAAAAATATCGAAGACATACTAAATTGTACGTATGTTATGTATTTTTTAGAATCGAACAAGAGTTCACTAGATGGTAGGGATATCTCAGCAGTATAATACTTATTATTCAATGTTGTATTGTTGATCTTAATTTTTCATTTTTGAGTATTCCACAATTCACGGTTTGAATTCGAAACGCATCGTACAGTACTTTACGATCGTTTCATCTAAGAAAAAATTCTCCGACTCATTTAATACATGCTTAAAATAAAAAATATGCTTTAAGAAATTAGAAAATTTAATATAAACTGATTAGATCACGCGGGATTCGAATCCGAAACCCATCGATTTATCGCAAGACGGTTTGCCATTAGACCATATAGGTGAAAATGTAGGAATAAAGGTAAGTTTTTAAATGTTAGACTTCTCAAAAAATTATTCAATGCATTTTATACTTTACATTAGATTTAAAATTTCCCTAACAAAAAATCCCTTAATTCTTTTTGGGAACAAATTGCCTTAAGTTAAATATATATGCTTTTGTCCTCATGAAGAGGTTAGGTAACATAGATAAATTTTATACCAAAAAATAGAGTTTACGTTTGGAGTAAAATACAAATGTTCTTCATTTGCCTAATGGTGACATCGGTAATGACAAAGTTGGTAATGAACTCAGGTGTGATGAGTCATTAATGACCTGTCCTATTAGAAAATTTAAAATGATGTTACGCAAATTAGTTTCAAATTTACTAGCATTGATCTATTACTAGCATCTCTCGTATTTTCATCGAATTGATATACAGCCATTTCAATTATATTTACAAGTAGGGGAAACTTACTTACACATCCTTGAAAACTATTAACTAAATCTGTATCTCTGTAGTACATAAAAACTTCTGAAACATTTTCCTAAAGACATTATAGTTGTATACAAAGATGGTTGCTTTAAATCGCAAATACATAAAAACAACAATAAGTCTGGCACAGCCATGAGTAATGTAGCCTTGTGACGTAGGGATAAAAGCAACGCCTACAAGAAATCAAAGAACTGCTCCGCCCACAACCAGAAAAAACATTGTAAAAGCCTGTCAAAAATTGCATTTCGAAAATACTATACTATAGTTTTGTCAAAAATACAAGTCATATCGCACCATTAGTGATACTACTCCTACATTATATATTATTATCATAAAAAATTACTTAATTTTACAATTGTTTGTGAACTGTATTAATGAAGTTATTTTAAACCTTTACTGAAATGATCTCAAAACAAATTATCATTTTATATTGAAGTTGTTTTTAATATTGTATGTTTGGAGTAATTGAATTAGCCATTAGCGCAGGATCAGCAAGTTCCGACCGCCTACCATTCGACTGCGCTTGCGCCCGCGCGCCTCACTCCAAGCAAGAGGCTGAGTTGCGCGGCCGCACGCCGCATTGCGAACCAATCGCAAACAAAGTCAGTGAACAAAACTAAAAGAGTGATTGTGACTGTGTAATTTCATTGTTTTCATTCCAGTATTTTATTCAGGTGGGTTTTTCTCTCCTTTCGTACGATTTTTACAATTTCAGATAATGTAAATAGTTAATAAATTATTGCGTTGTTCAGCAATTTCAACTAATATTTCATTTTATATAAAACTTTATAAAACAAATGGTAATCCCAGATTCTTAGAAGAATGTAATATATGATATACAATACACCAAAAGAATTTCGATATGATAATGTTTTTCTATTTACCTAAAAAATAAAGGTGGTTTCTAGATACACATCTTAAAAACAATGTCCAGTACGTTCAAAACACTTTACAAACATGAATTATTAAATTTACAAAAATGTATGACTAATGGTTCTTTTTAAATGTTTAAATCAGTTTGTTTTTTAATTTCCATGTATTGTCGCAATACCAAATTGAGTAATACCATTTGCATATTATGTGGGTGTAAATATTGAACTGGGAGCACTACATGTGTTGTCTGAGCCCTCGAACAAGGTCGGCTAGGGTGACGTCATTATATTTATGATGATGCAGGACATACGGGTCAGATACTCTGTGGGAAGTGGCATGGTAATTGATAAAGTGGTACGCAAGTGGCACACACACGTATATATCCTGTTGATGTTTTAAAAATGTTTTAACTGAGACAATGCACTCGTTAGATTTCAAATGCACTTTCAATATTTGTCGGGGCAAGTTCTAGGAACTGGTTAGCCTCATTGTTATAAAGGCATTGATATACGATCCAGTAGACTACTAGTAGTTATGGCGCATTCGCAATTACTACAGGTGCCAATATCGATTTTCAAATCAGCTCTCTACTACCTACCCCAATATAAGTATTAACTAATACGTGGTGTATTATATTACCCATCAAATTATATTTGTAGAGAAAATTAATATAAGATTAAGCGACATTTTGGTGTATGTCAAGGCTTGTTATTGGATTTACAAAAACAACCAGTGCCCCGCGGTTTCAGTCGGCTTCATTTAATGTACACATGATAAAGAAATAAAAGTATTCTAAGTTACTTCTTATAACAGTATCTATCTGCGTTTAAAACCCCCGTTTAAATCACCGCCAGCGTTTTAAAGATTAGCCCAAGCAAACAGATAGAAAAGCGAATAGAGACATAATTTTTTTATAAATTGGGTCTGTACTGTACCGTATACTCATTTTCATATGCAGCAAAAAGCTGTTATTTTGATATAACCAATAGAAACTTTAATTTCATTTCAACTGATATACAGATTAAAAACATTTTCCTCTTAATTATATTTTAAAATGACCACAGACTAAGAAAATTAAAATTACTTAACCGTAATTTGGCGAATGGAAAAAAACATTACAATAAAATATGATAAGATTGGCATTCATAGTGATTTGTATGGTGCTTTACTGCAATGCAAAGTAATCGATTTGATTGATGCAATAATCTCGGTACATCGTTATATCATAGGAATAGGTCGATATGTTCTCACGGTTAGGCGTCATTCGTTGCTGACCACTGAAACCCGTTTCTGCACTTAAATTTGTAAATTATGTATAAAACGCAGTTACTATTCCGCGTAACTAGAGATTTCTTTAATAGAAGCTCAATTCATAGATTATTCGTGTAACGTTGTGGGTAATAAAAGTAATGTTACATACATCGTTAAGTGATATTGATTTATTTTAGGCAATTTATTTGTTTACTTGTTAAGCTAGGATGACGGATAGTAGCGACGCATACGACGCAATGACTTAGTCAATGACACATTACGTAGTTATAGTTTCGTAAAAGATACAGATATTGTCAATCAAGCTATATTTATTAAAAAATAAAACAAAGTATAAAAATAGGAACTCTACGTTGATTAATATGGAAGGTTTTTTTTAAATATTGTCAAATATTTAAATACGATACTTTGAAACTGATTTAATATGCGATTTATAATTTAATATATTAACATTCTGCTCTGTTTGTTAAATATTTATGTTAATTGTTTACTTACATGGTTTCTGCTCGGGTCAATTTTGAGCTTATAGTTGACGTTTACCATTTATACTCAATTAATACTCATATCCTATCTTTCCGATTCTAAGTTATGGTCGTGTAATGTTTTGAAAATTCTAGACTAATGATGTAATCTAAAATCGTTGTACCATGTCAATGTTTATTAAACATTTCCAAAGCATTTATGGTTCGACCACAAACATTTATGCAATGGTGACCGATGACTACACTTCACCCACATCGGCGCTAGAGACACCAAATAGGGTGTACAGACAAACGCATAGTACGCTCTCATTATTTTTATGAATACATTATAAATTTCCGGCACAGTAACCAATAAACGGTATTCCATATAGAGAGGAAATGGCTACGAATCACTTATCACCTGACAAAGTTATCCAGGTATGGATGTGTCAATTGTCTGTGAATAATACATTATAGAGGTCTCGTGTAAGGTTAGGGCATATATATGCAGTATTGAATTGAGTTATTTAGTAAATAGCATTTGTCCTGTGCGGCTTCACAAGCGTGAATTTTATACATTATTAGTTGAAGTCAAAGAATACAATGACGATGATAAAAAAAGTAACGCAGGACCCTTCAAAATCAGTCCAGCTGTTTCGAAAAATAACCGGAGCACACAGACAAACAAATTATACACTATTACTGTTATATCGTACCTATATACTTTTATATGATATTTATTGATATTTAAACCAGATAAATAAAAGTTATTTACAATAATTATTTATTTTTATAGATGTATAAATTATAAAATTTGTTTCATATTTTTACTACGTATCTTTGAATTATATAACTTAAAATAGTTAAAACGCATGAAATTATGTTAAATTTTAAGGAAAAGCGTAAAGAAAGCAAAACGAGAACATACAGAGAAGTCAAGATGTCGAGTATCCGCCGTGCGGAACGCGCAACGACGGATGGAAAGCGTTTGGTTATGTAGGTATAAATGTAGCAATGATCTTCGTAAAAACTGTTAATCACAAAACAGAGTCCGCGTCGCTCCAGCGATCCGAAATAGAAATGAAACGGTACACTTTAATCGCACTTCAGGGTGTCGTAAATGATCCAGAGTTTTGCATAAACACTTATGGCTTATTAAGTACTTTTATACGAGATTATGGCAAAATCGACATTTCTAATTTAATCAATCAGTCTCGAAATAAATATGTATGTACTAGCGGTGCCTAACGGTTTCGCTCAACTTAATTTTATATACATACTTATAAACAACTTTCAGTGTCAAAAGAAACCTTTAAGACTTTAACAATTAAGTGCTGTTTCTTAACGACATTTCTAATATATCTATTATCAAATGTCTGCCAGTGAAATCGCATAAAAATCGACCCAGCTGTTTTATAGTTGAGCCGGAACACACGCTTCCGTACTTTCTTAAGAATTTAGGGAAAATCTATTAGTTTGACAAATAGACAGTTCCATTTTATTTATTTTTATATAATGCAAATTAACGATAAAAATTATTATACAATATCCCGTAGTTACGGGTTATTTTTTGTATAGAACTGACCTAACTTAAATGATTACATATCAGATAATAAGTTCAGTTTTTTGTTTCTAACGTAGAAAGTATTTGGAATGTCAAAAGCACTTTTAGTGCAAAACAAATTAAGTACAATGTTGACAATAACTTAAGACAGTGGAACGGTCCGTGTTAAAATTTATTGTAAGCGGAACGAAAGACTTTCAATCTTTAGTTGGTCTAGCGGATATGTTGTAACTGATGATGATAATTTGGTTACTTTGACCATGTCTTATAACCTCTCATAAAACATAATTGTGATACAAGCTTTCTTTTTGAGCGAATACTTCCTGCGTTAGTCACGTATTGCTTATGAATAATCGCCATGATATTATCAGGAGACTACGTAGAGACGCTTAGTAAATATCATACAGAAATAATGTATGCATGATATAATAATATTAAACTAAATAATATTTTTGAACTAAACACGAGGCAAGGTCTTATATACAAGGTGAAACAAATTTCTGAAAGGAATATGTCAAGAATTCTCAACATCTTGTTGAGTAAACACAAGTAAAACTAAGTTTAAGCGGTTAAAAGTCAACTCAAGTACAAAAATCAGACTGAGCTATAATTTTCAACGTCCAAGGCAAAAAGCGGGATGTCTGGGTGTCTAAATGTGGCATCGGAACTCGTGAAAGAATAAGCCGATTTTGAAGGGTTTTTTTTTCATAAACGCTGACATAATACAGATGATTTTTTAGTTATTATTAATTGTATCTGATTTTTCTTTTTTACTCAGTGTAATATTATTTAGGTAACTTTTTCAAACTCTACATTGACCAAAAACTCATTATAATAATTACAAATTATATTACACGGGTATAAATATATAGTCTAAATAAACCCGTCTATATATTTGTCTAGCAATTTACTTTAAAACTAATAGATTATAATGTTAACTCACAGCAGTTAAGTTTACGTAACGCAATTTTTAATTAAGTTGATATTTCAAATTCTTAGAACTTGTGATTTAGTGCGTCATTAAAAATGTCTATCACAAGCTTTATGATACTAATTAAAATTATAATTTTCAGTATATCAATAGAAATACACATTTTTTTTCACAAAACTAATTAAAGATTACCTAATTTCGAAAATAGTTCATTTGAATGCTGTTACTAATTATTATGAAATATACTTGGTATATAGGGAAGGAAAAATATTATATATTTGTATCCAATCTTTTAGTAATGAGATCGACAAAATCTTTACAGCTCACTATATTAACCATTCATGAATTTGGCTTAGTGAATTTGGCAATTTTAACCACATTTTATATTTTTAAGATATTATCTGTCTAATTCTTTATCTCGACAATTTGTCGAACAAAATTTTTGCACAATTTCATATCACTAACTTTTTAACTAGATATATATTAAATTAGTAGAAACCGAGTTTATGTAATAGGCAAAAATCTAGTATTCATATTTTTTTGTACGAATGTAAATTGCTCCCGTGTATTTCTACATTTTCAAAGAAAACTTTAAAATAGATCAACAATTAAACTGCTTAACATATGAATCAAATATCGCGACAACGAAAATAAACATAAGGCGCAAACAAAGACGATGGGGTTTATCTTTACTCATACTTGGTCCTATACGAAAGTGGTATTTGTTGAAATCTCTAATTATCATTTTTGCGCATACATTGCGCTATATTTAAACAGTAGTAGCGCCCGGTTTCACTCAAGTTGATGATGACGAAGTGAAATTGACCTAGCCTACGTCACTACTTCTAACACTATCTGTCTGCTAGTGAAAATCCATTCAACATCTATTCACATGCTTCGGAGATTAGACGCAACAAATAGACAGACAAATATACATTAATATTAAACTTTTACATCTTTTATATGTACCGTATATACTGTCATAGACAAGAAAAAGAAGATAAATTGTTATATCACATACATTATTTTTATTTATTAGTAGATAGGTACGTACATACAGTTAAAAAAAATTAGAAACACACTCTATCTCCTACCTTCATTCTGCGGTTCAGTTGCCAAAATATTTACGTTATATCTTTATTATTATTTCTAAATACATTTTAAGTACGATAGTTACGA
>JAOSYY010000002.1:2006506-2017092 GCA_025727935.1 Hebomoia glaucippe | reverse complement strand
TTGGCCGATTCTCATAGATACCGGATAAGCACAAAAAATTTCATCAAAATCGGTCGAGCCGTTTCGGAGGAGTATGGTAACGAAAACTGTGACACGAGAATTTTATATATTAGATTTCTATATTCTCTTATAAGTATTGCGCATACTTTAATAAACATTTTGATGATACAAACACACACCTGTGTTATTTATTAGTGTATGTATTAGTGCAATAAATGAAAGATACGTTACGTTGAAAGATACGATTGTTACTGTTATGTGTACTTGAAGTCTCAACCAGAACAATCCTTGCAAATAAATGCTTTATATATGATACCTTGCTACACAGATAGTTATGCATCGTCGGCTTTAAGTGTACCATAATTGATATTTCCGAACTGACTTTACAATGCAGAATACCGCATCATACACCAGGCCTTTTGCAAAGCACTATTTTTAGTATCTCTTAAGTAGGTACTTGTTTGGTTTTCAATGCAAAGTTTGGAAGTCTTTTGTTTATTACTTCGACTACAGAATACAATTGACGTTATTATGTTCGGTAGTGGTTTAAAGTCGTTATTGAACTAATTTTTATAGGAAGGCAAACGAGTATACGGCTCCACTGATGGTAAACGATTACCGTCGCCCATGGACAAACGTCCAACCTTAAGATCTTAGCCACATTACATCAGTTAACATTTAATGACGTTCCGCTGTCGATCTTATTTATTTTCATTTCAATTATTTGGAAATTTAAACAATTCTTGTTCCTTTCATACACTCGTATAATTAGATTCACAAGATTTGGATGTAAGTCAGTTAACACCATTATTCCGAAAACTAAATTCAGATCGGCAATTAAAATCGATAATAAATCACCGGCGTTGTAAACGCCTAAGTTAGATTATAAACAGGTATACAATAGAGAGGTTTAAACTGATGAAAGCAGGCGCTCTATTGTAGTACAAATTTATCTCGCGCGTTTGAACATGTGGGCTACATCAGCGATATGTTGTTTTGATGGATAAACTATCCTCGTTTTAAAATTAAAAAACATTTCTTTTTCGGAAGGAATGAATAGTAATGTTTTAAATAAAGGATGAAATTCAACGAAACAATAAATTTTGTCTATATTTTTATCTTAAATAAATATAAGTTTAATTTTTATAACATTTACTGTGCCTATAAAAGTAAATAGTAGGTAGTAGTTTCTGAATTATTGCTTTTGTTACAGGTTCTGTACACATGTTAGTACACTAAAGTTGTTGTGTTGTGTGTTAGAAAATATTTTATTATATTATTATAATATCTGCGGATGAAACGACCGGACGGCAGAAATATAGGTACTATGTTATATAATACTGTACAGCAGCTGTGTCATTCGCCGAGAAGCTATTTAATTAATAATTTAGTCATACATTACACAAGCTTAAGGCAGCACTGTCGGACAAAAATGTTGCCCTAACTAATCTCGGTTACGAAGATTTAGCTATAGATTAACATTTTTTACGCAATTGAATTCGAAAATTAAATTTCTATTCGTGACGTTTAATAACGTCATGATAAACTCTATCGAAGATTCATAACTACACGACTAAACGAAAGTACTTTAACATAATAAATTTACAAACAATATGTATAGAAAAAGAAACAATGAAACTAGTACCGTAACCGACCCTCGACCGATATAGTATGTCACGATCATGAAAGCCGAAACATGCGGGCATTCAGTATTCAAAAGTAAGCATTCAGACAATAATACGAAAATCTATCAAGTTACTCGTTCCGCATCTTATGCATTTTTAAATGAGATACATAAAACCATATATAGGAAAGATACAAACAGGAAATTAGAGAATGTAGAGTACAATAAGTAATTGAGTACTTAATAACGAAGAGTGCAAATCATAACAATTACTCGCCTACTATAGATGCACGTACGGTACAGAAGAGAATTTGTAAATAATTGCCCCTTCATTAATGCTTTCGTCGGACTATATCGAAAGAGCTCATTAAAATGTACGATGATTAGATCACAATCAACAAAGCAGTACTGTTAATTTTCTGTTTTCATGTGTGATGGTTTTTCATTACGCCAACGCTTCGAAATCTTGCTATTTATGTTACATATATGTGCATACATCAGCTAAGTTAGTAGTAATAGCAATTTATAATATCAAGTTTTGAAGTTCTGAGCACATCTATGCGTATAATTGCAGTAATGCATCCGAATAAAAGATTATTCTTAAATATCAATATTAAAATACGAAACCTTTTAAAACAGTCAGAATTCAAAGTGATTAGTGCTGATACATGCCAATCATGATAGATTCACACGAATATTTACGCTAGCACTTAGCTTTCTTAATCAAATTGACACTTTGAACTGTGCAAACAGTGTTAAGGAAGTAAACGTTACACGCAACTCCACTTATCCCTTAAAGCTTTCTCATAAACAGTTCGTTTTAGGCCCATCAAACAAATAATTGACATCAATTGGATAATAGTTTAAACGGCTAAATTTTAGCCAACAATAATAATTACAATTAAATGTTATTTAACGTATAAATCTATGTCTAAAATGACTTTAAAGTTATATATATTATTTCCTTTACAGATGCAAGTTTATATTGAAGCATGACACGTGACACCTACGAAATGAACAACCGGCTGTCCCGAGGTGGTTCCCTGTTTGGCGGTGATCCACAAACTCAGCTAAGAACAGCTCTCAGAACAAATGATTTTGCAACATTTAAAAAGTTAGTTAGCTACGGTGCCGTCGATCTGGAATATGTGTACCAATACCCGGATTACAAAACTTGCATCGAGCTTGCTGTATCTGAACCTAATAAGAAAGAATTTGTAAAGCTTCTCTTACAACACGAAGTTAAAGTTAATGAAGTTAATGAAACTTATGGAACAGCTCCGATACATTTAGCTGTTGAAAATGGAAATATAGACGCCCTGGCAGCACTTTTGGAAGATGACCGCATCGACGTTAACGTAAAGTGTAAAGGCAATACGGCTCTCCTTATGGCAATAAAACAAATTCAGGATTTGGATGACGACCGTGAACGCGAATTAGCCATATATGAAGATATGGTTGAACTTTTACTAAAGGCAGGATGCAATGTCAATTCACCAGATCAGAAAGGTGTTACACCTGTGTACTCAGCAGCAAAACAAGGGCTTGAAAGAGTAATTACCTATATATTAGATTATTCTAAGGATGCCGTCGATTTGGATAGTTATAAAGACATAAGAGGTAAAACGGCCCGTTATTATCTAAAAGAAGCTTTTCCACATCTTATAGCAAGATTTGATGCTAATGCTGCTGAAATCACTGAGACTATTGATGCTGATAAACTATTTTCATACCTTAGTAGACACGAAGAAGATAATTTTATACGCGACTTTAACAAACTCGTAAAAATGAATGAGCACCGATCAGTATTGGCTGTAAACAATGGTATGAATACTATGCTGCAACAAGCGGCAGATAAAGGATTTGAAAAAGTTGTCTTAACGCTGTTAAATAACGGCGCAGACCCTAATGCCACATGTTCCGCCAACTCCAGGCGACCAGTGGCTATAGCTTGTCAAAACGGATACAGCCGTATACTCAAAATGTTTATTGAACATGAATCAACTCTATTTGATTCTGTCCATGGCGAATCTCTTCTACAAATAACAATTAAAGGTATGCGTTCAGGATCTAAAAGTCCTAAGGTTGATTTTAGAAGCTGTTTGGACATGTTATTGAAACACGCAAAAATTAATATAGACGTAAACCATCAAGACATAAAAGACAACACAGCTCTACATTACGCAGCGAGAAATGGAGACACCGATACTGTTCTTGACTTGCTCAGAAATGGTGCTTGTATAGGACTTCGAAATAAATTCGATGAACCTCCTCTAGCAGATATCAATGCTAAGACTCTTGAAACTTATTTAGACGAATGTATTACGACAAATGGAGAACGACCAAGCGATGATGACTACGAAATTCATATGAAATACAGTTTTCTCGTATATCCTAATAACTCAATGGAAAATGAATTAAGTAAGATACCTTTAATGGATAAATCTAATAACAACAATGATAAAGAATATGATGCAATTTTAGCTCCAGAAACAGAAGCGCTTCTATACATGACTAGAAATGAAGAGCTGCGACCACTATTAAAGCATCCAGTCATAACAAGTTTTCTCTATTTGAAATGGCAACGAATAAGCTGTCTGTTCTACGCCAATATTACATTTTACTCACTATTGTGGCTATGTTTACTGCTTTATATTATATTGGGATATGGTGTTGAAAAACAGCAACCTAAATCAATAGAAGCGTTAAATGTTCTTACTCACATTGGTGCAAGTATCGGTCTTATCCTGTTGATAATCAGAGAACTATTCCAGTTGTTAGTCTCACCTACGCGCTACCTCCAAAGCATTGAAAATTGGATGGAAATCGCGTTAATTTTTGTAACGGCCTGGATAGTCTGCTATGATTCTGCACAGGAATCGACAAAACAACAGTTATCAGCCGTAGCGATATTACTATCATCTGCTGAACTTGTCCTGTTGATAGGCCAGTTCCCTACGTTATCAACGTACATTGTTATGTTAAAAACGGTTTCGTGGAATTTCTTTAAATTTCTTCTTTGGTACTGTGTCCTCATAATTGCGTTTGCTTTAAGCTTTTACACACTATTTAGAAACGAAGAGGAGGAAGACCAGAAGGCTCCTAATCCAAATCCCCCTCAAGAAGACGAAGAAGAAGATTTCTTTGAAGATCCAGGCAAATCTTTATTCAAGACGATTGTGATGTTAACAGGCGAATTTGACGCAGGTTCAATTAAATTCAGTACATTCCCAATAACCAGTCACATAATTTTTATAATTTTTGTTTTCATGATACCTATCGTTTTGTTTAATTTATTAAATGGTTTAGCTGTAAGCGATACGCAAGAGATAAGAGCGGATGCAGAATTAGTTGGCCATATATCACGAGTAAGATTGATTTCGTATTTTGAAAGCGTACTCATAGGTAAATCATATACGAAACCAATGAGATGTTGGTCTTGGTTCCCACAATACATACAAGACTTGCATATAATAACTCCTAAAACGCTGTGTATGAAACCATTTGCAACAAGAATCAGTTTGTTCCCACATTTCTTGCCGAAATATCGGATAATCGTGAAGCCAAACCAAGATAACAAAATTGAAATACCTCATCCGGAACCAACAGGTAAATATGGTGAGGATTACGAAGATATAGAAAGCGGAAAATGTTGTTTCGAGCGCTGCCAGGCCTATAGGTTAGACAGGAAAATTGTCAAGAATGCAAAGATAGTCGTCAGTAAGAAAACATATATTTCAGAGTTTGACGAAATAAAAGACCAGCTATCCAATTGTACAAAGAAAATTGAAAATATTGAAAGTTCATTAAAGAAGGTGTTGCAGGCTATAGAAAATAGATATTAAGTATGAGATGAAAATAAATATATTACTTCTATGTACATCTACATTGTATTTGCGATATAGCTAGGAGAAATTGTTGAATTATTTTAAATTCCACGCTGCCTTTACATTATATTTTATGAAACCATATATATACACTAATTTATGATTAAATTTAGTTTTTACTACAGAGGTTTTTACTAAATTTATTAAGCCAACTAACACCTTTTATTGACCCTTGAGCTGCAATAGCTATATTTCAAAATTCATTTTTTTTTTAACAAATGGCGATAACGTGTCTAACAATGTTATTAAATCTTAAATGATAAATTTGAGTTATTTCTAAAAGTTTCATTAACTACGAGTAAATCACCTAATCGTTGCAAATTTGTAATAAATCTATTCGAGTAAGATAGGCTTGATACGTGTAGAATTTCTGCTATACATAAATCATATGATATACCTAATATTATCACTCTGCTGGCAACTTACATTAAAATTGAGAAATCAATTTAGACACCTTAGTTTTGTATATGAAGAAAAGCTTGATTATTTTGAAGCAACCGCAAGTACTATAGTTATTCTCCTAGACTCTCCAATGCAGTTTAAAACCGTACTCAAGAGAACTTAAGTTACTGCTCAACTTGCGGCTCGTTTTTCGAATACAGGAGGTCTCATAGATATTATAGAGGTATGATGAAAATGGACTCACGTTATCAAGATTGTGGATGAGCTGGCACCAGGACGGCTCAATGACTTCCACGCACATATAGTACTGCAAGTGTTGCACGCAACTCAGCATGCGTTGTCGCAACGCGAACGCATCTGCATACAGCCGCGCCTCGGAGAAACGCTTCACGACTTTATTGTAGAGCCACACCCTGATAAGGAACGATACTCCCGTAACTCAGTGATCTTTGTATAACACATAACCTTTATATATACATACAATAACTTAATATGAACTCTAGGGAATTTATATAGTTAGTTTACAAACATATCTGGCATCTATATCAAGATCTCTAATCTAACTTATATCTGTGCTACTTAATATTATAAAAGCGAAAAGTGAATTTGTTTAAATGATAAGCTTTTACGTCTAAATCCTTAAACCGATTGTAATTAATTTTGATATTATAATAAAAAGGACCGTGGAGGCTGTAATTGGATACTTTTTATCGAAACAATTCAACACAAGCAAAGCCGCGGGTAAAAGCTAGGTAAAAGTAAGCTTAATAAATCTAGAAAGGTTCTAACTTAATATGTTAATTATGTGTTTAATAATATGTAACTTTCTTACTTTTTATTTTATGAAAATAGACTTTTCATCCACCATGACCATTCACTTTCTCGATTTTGTTTTCATAAATTGATTTGTAATAACTATCGGAATTATTTTTAATTTATTAGAAACTACTATATAAGATTGCTAGTCACCGCCAGTATACACGAATAGCGTTTACAAGGATCTATCCTTACACGAAATATTTTTTAACAAAAGTAATGCTCACCTGCACAGTAGTCTCTCAACGTGTTTGCAGAAGAACAGATGCCTAAATATCATCTGGTAGCAAGCGACGGCCTTGTGGTTGAGAATCAGCGACACAGGCCATTTCACCTCCATGCCAAAGGAAAATGTTTCTATACCAGTTAACGGTGGGCAATCTTTGTTTTGTTTATATTCTGCAAAAATTAACGATAAATAACAGTAATGCAATTTATTGGGGAAAATAGGGCATTCATATTTATTCACATTCATCAGTTCAATTACAAGGAATTCCAATTCAATATAATTAAATATCAACCACAAAATCATATAGAAGTTAAATATTCAACAGAACTGGTATAGTTAACTAGCCACTTATCATCACACGATGCAACCACAGTCTAATTAACCTCTACTATTTTTACAGTTGTGATAGTTCTTTAAATATCGCCGATAATGCTTTATATAGGCAAATATACATCACAATCACGCTCTATTCCCGTAGGGGTAGGCAGAGACTATGGCTTTCCACCTGCTACAGTTCTGACAAACTCCTTTCACTTCCTCTACTCCCATTAAGGCTTTCATATACGCTCGTCGATTACACATACTCTTGACTGGCCTTTTCTGAGGACCTCCTCGATTTGGTCTATGATTTTACCTTTCACACTAGCCTACATCAGCTTTAATTCATTATTTCTACATGCCCAAATCACCCAAGCATCCCTCTCCCAATCTTTGTTACTACATCTTCCCTCATACCACATTTTATTTCTCACTCTATTTTTCAGACTATATATTGACTGTAAATATAAAAATAAGTAATGTTTTAAAAGATACCATTCTCCTCTTCAGTTTCAATGGAAAGTATCTTGAACATCTGGAATTGGAGATCGTAAGGCGAAAGTTCCACACGCATATCCTCATTATAAGGATCATGACTCGCAGCCGAAAGCCTATTTTTTTAAAACATATGATTAATTGTTTAGTCATATAGTAGAAGAGAGCATAGGAACCAATTTTTATACCACAATATTTTAGAAGATAAATTAATATATTTAATAAAACTGTGAAGTCTCTTTAGTCTTTACTGTACGGGGGATTGACTATAAATATAATTTCTAAATTTCACAATCGAAAATATATAACACACAAACTTCTAAAGATCGAGACAGCAAAACTAACTATTTGGAGGAAATCGTGCATTCAAATAGTATTTAACTGCGGAAATTTAATTAGAAATGTTTATTTTCTCATTAATACGAGCTTATTCTCTAACAAATATATAAATAACTAGTGTCTATTAATTCTATAATCTCAGGTACTCTTACCGCAGACAAAGCCCTAATAGAGATTCCAATTTAGAAGGTATGATGTCATCTATTTTCTTCGATAACTCCTGTTCCGTGGCATCCATAAACTGTACTATGAAGTCTCCCTGACTCATAAGGAAGTAGTTTTTGACGGACTTCAAACGTCCCATTAGATCATATTCCTTTAATAACAATTCTAGCAAGGATTTGCTGGCAAAAGAATATGCTTTCTGTATAATCGCCCCATAATTTTGTTCTCGAAGCGAGTATTTAATTTCTTCGGTATTCGTTTTAGTTATCGACTTGCCTGTTACAAATAAATTTCAGTTTTAATTGATGAAAATGTATCTAAAATGTATGTAAAAGATTAATATCTTGCCTTATTATTAAATAAATAAAAAAGAAAATCATATTTAAACAAAATACTCGTAGCACAGTCTTTGTAATCATACTCCTCCAAAACGGCGTGACCGATTTTTATATATTTTTGTATATATATACGATAGATTTGAGAATAGATCGTAAACTATTTTTTGTAATCCTATGTCATATGGGTAGCCCATCTTAAATTTACTTTTCTTTGATGTGTTTCTTTATTTTATTTATTTATAATTTAGGATAAAAAAACATATTAGCATTTTATGTTCCACGTTACAATCATAAACCGAACGCTCACGAATGGTTTCGAGAAACTAGATATGGTTAACTTCAAAAGTTAGTATATTCACCGCATTGACTAATGACGTTCAGATATTTTCCCGTGCGGAGGATAATATCTGTGAACTTGTCCAGGAACTTTGGCACGCGATCCCGCTGGCTGCTGTAACGCTTCTCCCAATAGTCTGCCGAGTAGTCTAACGGCAACTCCTCCTTATTTATCAGCTCATTATCCTCTATCATGAACTCCTGAAATGTTAATCCTTAATATGAGTTACTAGTAGACATAAGTTATTTAAAGTCTGCTATCTTTCCTTAGTCTTCTAATGTCACTCTAATTTAAAAATTACTTGAGATAGACAACTGTAGTACAATTCTACAAGTTGAACTTTACAAAACAATGATTGTGTACCTTTTTTCAGGCAGGACACACGACTAGATAAATTTATCAAGTTAAATACTATCTGAATATAAAAGTATATGTTATTGGTTATCTATATATACATATCTTAATATATAATCAGAAAAAATCGCTAATTGGTATATTCAATGAATTTACGTAAAAATAATATGATAGACAACCAGTAGTTAACATCGACATGGACGAGCGCAAAGTCGCACGTAAAAGTTATGTATAATATACAAGTATTCCTCTTTTAAAGGAAAACAGTTAATATTCAGTATATAGACACAACTCAGACTTACATGAAAAGGATCACTGACAGTTCCTTTATGTATCCAACGGTCCAGTATGTCTAAGTAGGGCCGACAGGCGCGTTCTGTTAAGAACAGCGATATCTCCTGCGCACGCGCATCTCCCATTAACGTGCTAGTCTTTTCATGCAACACAGTCAGTACTGCACCACCGCGGAGCTCGCTCTATTCAATTAAATTACATTAATCTTTCAGACAGATCAACCATCTTAACTTGCTGAATTATCCTACTGATACAAATACCAAATATAGCATGAAATCGTTTTGAGGACTTTTAGGCTCTATAACTTTCCAATTTAAAATTATTTCTTTTACTATACCATTAGATGTAATTAAAATCAATTTATTCTCGACTATTGTAAAAAAATAAAAATTATAGAGAAAATTTTAAGTACCATATCTTAAACCTAAATTCAACACTGACTCTCATTTTAAAATATTAGATTATGAAAAATGTATCACTTTAGTATAATACAATAAAGAATGTTTTATATGTACATACAAATAATTTACATTACAGTGGAAGCCATATTTAGCTCTGTTGCATGTTAAAGTTATATATAGATATAAAATGGAGATTACCTTGCCAATACTGGTTACAATGGCTGCAAGTACTTGCAAAGTGTGCATGGTGGGTAAAACAAAGTACCACAACTTCTGTAGAGTTAAGCTTCCAGTCATGTGCTCAGTCTCTAGCTGAGCTATCATAGTCTGAAACACATTGTATTTAACAATAATAATTATATCACTAATAGTCATGAAGGCAAACAATAATGTTGTATCAACTTTATTGTTACTGATTTAGATGTAATAAGAAATAAAACTCACATAATAATCTTTTAATAGAACTTCTATAGCAGCTACCAAGGCGTGTAAAACTTGTCCTGACCACAAATCACAATTTTCTATAAATCTTCTTACAATGGAATAATTTGAAGCAATAGGCAACATCTGCTGAACTATTTGTTTTA
>JAOSYY010000002.1:1986397-1996772 GCA_025727935.1 Hebomoia glaucippe | reverse complement strand
TCGATTCATATCAGTAGTTACGATGGAAATCTTTATATATAAATGAAATGCCAATGACTCATCAATAGATCTCTGAAACTCTACACCCGATTTACTTCAAATTTTGCATAGTAACCTATTTCACGGAATAGACGCGCTTTAAGATCGGATTTTACGCGAATCCCAAAAAGAAATTGTTAAAATTATTAAGTGAAACTGTCGGGCACATCTAGTTAAAATATAAGCCGTGCAACTAATATTCTATCATAATTTGGACTTCGAAGTCATCGAAGTGTTAAAGTACCACTTCCTAGTATTGGCTACGTCTACGTTTGTTGGCGGGAAATGTCAAGGTCGAGTCCGTTCACTTCCTTTGCTTCTCTGTAGTTAGTACCTGTGCCAACTGTCATTATAGCATACCGCGCGTCTTTTAGTTTCAGTTAAGTTGCTACACAAACACATCGCACGCAAAGAAATAAAATGATAGAACTCAAACCAACACTCTGTGAGAATGGAAGGTTACGCAATTAAACGTTTTGCAAATTTCGTATTTGATAACTTTAAAAAAATATTAATAAGACTATTGAACTGCAGATATTAGATTTTACTATAGAGGTCTTTAAAACAATATAGTATTGTCATCTACTTTCTACTTAATGTATAAGCATTTGATTAGAAAATCCCGAGCACCCAAACTTTGAGTATAATCTTATTTAATTTTTTTTATGAATATGCGATATAAATTAATTTGTGACAATTTTTGGGAAACTTTAAACACAAAAGCGTTACGTACAATCTGTAGTCTATATGATAACTAAGCCTAGTTATCATACTTAGAATTATATTGATTAGATATTCCATATGATAAATTTTATATCCTCAACATAAATTAAACTATCTTATATTTTGTTTATATCACTGATAAAACATAAGAATTTCTCCGGATGTTTTTAAATTAATTATATTTTTCAGGTTCACTTCATTAATGGACACTTGTAATAATGTGAATTTAATATAAAATAAATTATGTACGATATTAATTGTATGGCGTACATGCCGTCGATATTTAGTTAAGTAACTAGATTTAATTTTAAGTTTATACTGTAAATTAAAGCAATTGTATGTAGATATGGTTTGAATTTGTGACGAAATAAACAATTAATTATACGGTCATATCATTAAATTTACTTCTTTACTTATAGGTATATATACATTTTATATATCTTAATACACCCAGTAATTAATAAATTTGAAGTATATGTAATATATAAATGTATTTTATATACTTATATAATAGATATTAATATAACAGCTCTATCTAAAGTATTTGCAATATTACACAAAATTTAGAAAAGAACATGTCTGTCTGTTTGTTTTAGCTTAGCCGAAACGGCTGGACTGATTTCAAAAAGCCTTCCACTACCCGGTAGTTATACAAAGTATGTTTAGCCTATTTTTGTCTTCACTATCATGTATATGCTGCTATTAATCGTGTGATTTCGGCAAAGAGGAAATAAAAAAATATGCGTTGGACTACCGACTCGTGGATTCACTAAAACATCTCAATTCTCGTTTTTCTAATGTAGCAATATTGCCTTTGTTTTGATTTCATATTATAGTTTAGTTAACGATGTTACAAATCATTAACGATAGTTAATTATAATCGATGGACTCTGCGGATATGAGTGGATTAAGCAATTTCCAACGTATTTCCCTGTAAGATAAGAGATTGTCAAGGTGAATGAATAATTGCCTCCGCGCAGAGTTAATTTCGACTTGTACGGAAATCACTTGAGAAGTATCAAATCAAATTTTGACGTAATAAGTGGATACCGTAAAAGTTCAATCGTTTATTTTAACAGTTTATATAGTTCTTTTTATTGGCCTGTAATTTTATATTGGTTCAACGGAAGTAATCACGGATAATATAACAAAAATGACATAAGTTTTATTTCTGATAGGAAAACGTTTATTAAGAAACACGAATTTAATGTTATCAGCAATTACAGATTGTTATATGATTTAAAAAATAACATGAATACAATATTTTATCTCTTTAAATTTTAGTGTTTCTTCTCTTGCAAGGATTAGCAATTTTCATAAGAACATGTTGTTGTTTTTATAGCTAATCAGTTAAACAATCATGTTTGTAAGTGTCACGAAAAAGCCGTCAGATGGCGTCCGGATCACATCGAAGGGCTGGCGTAACGACGACGCCAATGGAGCGAGCTTCCTCTGGGCCTTTCTTATTGTGAGCTCTGATTTAAGAACAGAAAACCCATAGAATATCAAACGTTACAAATTTAATATTATCATACCAATGTTAAAGATGAAAAATATAGATTGTTTGTTTGTTATTTTCTAACTAAAGACGCTTATAGTCAATAGAAAATATATAAAAAAGTATTTTTACGAAAATGAATCTTGAAACCCCTTGAAATGGGAATACATGAATTTTATATGAAAGTTCAAACAGTGAATATAACATAGGTGAAACCTAAAGCATGGTTTGAGAAATATATATATATACACAAGATTGTCAGAAAATATTACCATATAGTTATATATAAATATACAATATAATTACAACACATCGTAATAATAAAATATATTTATAAATATTTTTAATAAAAAGGAAAACCTGCTCCAGTTCTTATATATGTTTTATGTTTTGTATACAACAATGATATTATTTATAAGGTACATCAAATGTTTTTTTCAATATAGCCCTTTCCAACCCATTTTTAATTCCCATCCCAAAGCAGTTTTCGTGATCGTTGGAGCGTCAAGTGCAAGAGCCGAGGGTACACCCACGATTTCCCACAGCGCAGTATAGTAACGTGTCACCTGAAGCCTTATTTAAGGGTGATAATTAATCGTGGTATTCATATTCATTAAAAAGCTCTCACAGGAATTCTTACGTTCATTTTTTCAACGTAACGCAGTGAAGTAGTTTGTTTACATAATTGAGTAATTTTGCAAAGCCAGTTTTGGCCACGTTTACTGAAGACTAGCAGATGCCGTGATGACCAAAAATTTTATGTACAAAAATTGATGATAATGATGAAAATAGTTTAAACTACTCCTTATAATCTTCGATGTCTTCCGTTGAAACTTAACTCAGTTTCTTCGATTAGCCGAAACAAGCAGATAAAGATACAAACTGACAAAAATTTTACAAATTATGTTTTTGTTCTAAGTAACGTATATGTAAACTATAATATGCATTAGTATAAAAGTTGTTGTCTTTATGAGTACGCATCTCAATTATTTTTTGATGTAAAAACGGTTACGAAGCGTCTATAGTATGTTTTCGTCTAGATTAATTTGAACAAATTAAGATTGCATCATTTGCTTGCGTGCTAGTGTTACCATTTACCATAGCAGAAACGCGTAACGTAGCGAGAGTGCATTCTCACTCAGCTATCTAATCTAATGACAATGACTGAACATCCCCGCTTTCCAAGTTCATTGACAATGAAAGTATCGTATGCCGTGGCGTGAAAACATGTCTAATATAGACAACGGAGTTTTAACCGATCTTTTTTTAGGACCTGTTGGGAGGTTCTATTTGAGAGTGCTGGGCTCGAGAAATACGAGGGCAAATTTTATAAACTTCTTTAATAATATATATTCTGAACACACTATCACATTTTACAACTTTATATACCGATGATGTTATACGGTTGACGTCTAGAAGAGAAGTGTCTTTTTTATAAAAGACAATCATTCGTTATTTTAAATTTAAATAAACATTTCGATATTATAAAATATTTCTTATGTCATAAGTGTTGCCTGTCATTACTTAATATTCAACTTCTAATAGGACCAAAGATAATTTAACGATAAAAAATCTTATAACAATTTTTAAATGTATAAGCGAAAAATCGAATAGTATTCAACAATAGTATTACCTGATAATACCTAAACTAGTAACCTTTTCCCTTGTTGTCTACATGTACGTGAGATATCCGACAAATTCAATTGAAAAACTCCTTGCAAAATCCGGACAAAATTTGTGAATTTTAATGTGCAATAATAATATTACATAATAGTGTTCCAGTGACCAAGTATTCTTAATTTTATTCAAATAATTATACATTATGGCAGTCATTATTTATGTATAATATGCTTAGTAGGGGCAATAATGTAGTGCTTATAGTCTTATTTGCAAAAAAGGATGTAAACAATAATAGTAATTTTGAAAAAACAAATGAAATGAATAATTGAATATTACTAGAAAATCGCAAATCAAAGCAGGTCGCTAATGTGAAGCACTAATGTAGTATCTTGCGTGGCTGTTCGCTTCACTGCCAAGGCCGCTTGCTTTCTCCGCACTCGTAACTCTCCACAACTTGTGTTGTGTAACTATTATCGCACTTATGTAATAACTAGGTACTTAACTCAGCATCGATTTAAACAAGAGCTGTCCCACTTACAAACAATAAACGATAACAAAAGAAATATCAGTACTTTAGGAATTAAGAATCATCGTCTGCTTTTTCAAATAAGCTTTTTAAGCTATTCGTGATTATAACGGTTGTAGTGTTTTGTATTTTAAGAATCGATAATGACTTTTTTAAGGTTTAACAGTTACCACGAAGGTACAGGTTTGTGTAGATATCACAGTATCATGTTTACCTCAACTAATCAGTGATTTATTACAGTTACAAATATCCGTTCGCGTAGAGATGGACCTTGAACGAATTCCTATTCTATAGATTTATAAGAACTTAAAAAGGGTTTCCGCCATAATGTGGTGATAAAATTTGATGTTGTTGATCTTGACCCAAAAAACGTGTCAAATGTTCCGGTGTACGATTAAAATTTTATACATTAAGTATCACTGTAATAAAAATTGTTATTTATGTCGATAGTAGTTAATGTTTTATAGAAAAATCATTTTTCTATAAAACATTAACTAAAATACTTTTGTTTTCTTAGAACTCGATACTGACTGGAGCGATTGGGATGACTTTGATCTTAAATTATAGGTACATAGAAGTTTAGAAGAGGTTTTACTTGACATGGAAATATCTCGAAGAAAATATTACCTATTACTGTATTTGTTTTTTTTTTCCTATTTTCCGCTAATCTTTGATTATGAATACATTCCTTAAATTTATGGTGGAATGCAGTATGTAGAAATAGTTACAAAAAATTATATCTGTATCTCAATTTAAGTTTTTTAGTAGACTTAAGTTCTTCACTAGATTTTAAATAGGAATTTGACGTTATGTATATTATGACTATGATGTATATTATAACGTAACATAAAAATCAACAAAGATATACATAATACCTTGGTTTACAAGGAATAGAATATAATGTTCAGTACTAACTATTGTATTTAAAACATTTTATGTAGGCGTGAATTACAATGTTTATTAGGAAGCACTGATCGTTTATCATAGTCAGAGATTCAATTGACGGTAGCCAGTTACTACCGCATGTTGTTTATTTCCGTGTAATTAATTATTTAGTAAGTCTATAATATTATGCTGAAACTCCAAGACATCTTGGTCTTGTAGAGAGTCCTTTGACACAGAAACTCGTGACGAACTTTTTTGAACTGTCACAAAAACTATTTATATAATAGTCGGTTTTTAAAAAATGAATTGGGAAATTTCACACATAATAAATATATGAAAATAGTCGCAAATTTTCGCAAGTTTTCTAAATCTTTCTAAATACATAGAATTTTTCTATATTTCGATATATCACGCACATATGTTGATCTATTGTTGTAATAAAATCCGATAAGTACATACACATACATAAGTATAAAGAAGTCATTGTAAACTTTGCATGATATTACATACGTAATCACGATACTTCTTAACCAAACAAGACTGTACTGACCGTGTTTATATGAATTCTTTCATTCACAAAACCAATATTATACCGCATCGATGAGCCAAAAAGCAAGAAGCGCGCGAGGATATAAAAAATTGTGCATTATGCGTATAAAATGGACACCCACGTTGCAAATTCCAGTCCATTATAGGATCAGTCCCACGGACTCGAGTAACAAACGGGAGCCAATATTGGGCGTAGCCTGGACGCTGCGATTAACTTTTCGTGTCTTTTCTACCATAAATCAAGTAAATAAAATAAATAAAAGAATTTCTTAGAAGCAACATAGCTACTTTTGTAAGTTGAAAATGAATAGTATAACGAATTCACTACTAAATGTACTAGTAGCCGTATTTGAAAAAATATCTAATCCAAAAGATTAAATTCTATTGATATCATTACTTCAATGTAGATAATTGAATATTTTTAGGACTGTTCACCGAATGTTACTATTATAAAGCGTAGTACTAATCTAAATAATTAGTAGCCTTATTTCTAATACTGGAACTCATCAATATTCGTCATAAAAATCATAAGCAGGCATCAAATAGTTATATACCGGTCCGATTATAAGTATCTTAATCGTTGTGTGTAATGTGTAGTAAAATATAAGCGTAAACACCACATAATTGCTAGATAAGCGAATACATTTAATAAAGTCGGCATGGTAATACGAATAAGCTTTAACCACATATGTACGATGCTCAACTTTTAACCGTGCTCATCAAAACTAAAAGATAAAATAATGCTTTGTTATTGTTTATGGACCACCAGGCGAGTGAGGTGCGTCTGTAATCCCCCGCGAAGATTTGTTCATGTCTGCTCAGCACCTATATTTGTTAAATATTATTTTTAAAACTCCCTAAACATGAGACATGCACATGTGCTGCCACCTGACCTTACCGAACTTTCCCACGCTGAGAATCTCAGCTCGAAGCCCTTGGAACAAAAACGTTTACGTTTCACTACCAAATGACTAACCGCTGAAATTCCGTCTTAACCTTATTGGTTTCAAAGCTACGGCTCCACAACTGTTTACGGGAGTTAATGTCTCGGTTGCAGCGATGCTTAGCGTTTTTTCTGTTTACTTAAATGATCTGGTGATTGTTTTTTAATTTATCTCGTAGTTCAGTGACGACATATGGTTCCAATCATAGCTCGTCAAACCTTTTAAGCTTTTTCTATCAATATATTTTTACAGCTAAAGTCGTTTTGGTGCAATTAAAATTTTAGTTTTTATAAACATCAATAATGGTAAGTTGTAAAAATAACTAAAAAACGCTTTTCTTTGACTCCGAGATCTAAATCACTTTAATATTAAATACAATTTTGAAATCCTAACTATATTTTCAGGCATAAATAAATTTTGAAACGATATATAAAATAAAGTTTAAAATGACTTCTTAGATAACATTGTTAAATTAAAATAAAGTTCGTTATCTTTTAAACGTTTTAAAAATTTACAAAATTCTTAAACTAAATAGCGTGAAGATCACAAACTCGTTTCAAATGCATCATTACTATAAACAATGAATGGCGCTTAACTAAGAGTATAGTTTAAGGTATAATTGAATGAAGTAGTGTATAGTATCCCTGTTTACTTGGGGAGATGAAAATAATGGGTTGTCAGTGAATGTACATCGATTGTGGAGTCAATGAGGCGTCATAACCTCGGACATCCCGCGGTGTACATTGTTCCTACATCTGTCGTGTCGAGACACGAGAAATAGACAAACAACTATTTATTATCGCGTCGTGTTTTAGTTCCGTGTTGCTTATTATGGTACTGCGGGCGATATTCATCTTTCCAATGGAGTGCTATTGATTTTGCATAGATATTTTTGTGGTATTATGGACACACGAGCATGAGATTCACTTATATGTGATATCTTAGCCACATGACTTCATTAACTATTGATGTAAGTACTGACGATTTTTTTAAACAGTCAGAAATTTATACATTCTTAGACACATTCCAGAATATATACATTACCGTACTTCATTTTATGCTTGATCTGGATTTTTAAAACAAAATATTTTTTAATGCTCCTCTCACTGTTTTAATAAATAATACATAAAATTTTACCAGGTGTATTAATTAAAAGGTTAAAGAAATCAGAAAATTGAATATTAGACCCGGCGGAAATAGTACCGGCAAAGTAAAGATTGATACCTGTTAAAATTTCGTCTTATGTCATCAATAATGTAGAATTGTAATTTACCCATCAACCAAAAGCAGAATTTATATATTTACTTACTTGAAAAACTTCACAAACAGATAATAATGAATGCTGGAAAGTATACATGTAAAAAAATTAAATTAGGAAATTAATGTAAAAAACACTTTGTTAAACATCGAATAACTAAAAGAGAGACAAGGATTGATATAATATGTCAAATAAATTAATCTTTTAAACAGGAAGAGTTAAATAATAGATACCTAAGATTCATTAGACACGGAAGAGTGAGGAAACTATAGTAGTGGGACATCGGGGAAATGACATCATGTACGAAATTAAACTGATTCTAAGAACACGGCCATTCTACTTGTGTGCTTGTCGAAACCAGGAGTACACATGTGTCCAATCAGTGGATAGGATTCCTTATAATAACGACGGATAGGCTGACCTAAGAATAATCTAACGAATAAAGATATTCGTTCATATACATGTGAGAATATTATCTATTCGCATATTTTTAGTACAATACAATATTATACAGGACTAAGAAACTATAAAATTTAGTCCTGATATAATCATAACCAATAAAATTGCATAAGAGCGTTTATTTATTTAGTACCTACATTTCCGCGTAAGTTGCTGTAACAATTTTAATGAATACCGAAAACGGTAATAGACTACTTCTATGTACAACACTGTTGAAAAATGAGAAATTGAGAAGACTATTAATGACTTATATTATGTCCTCCGTTTTTCTTTAAACTTTGGAGAAATATTTCATTAAACAAATAATTACAATGACCGTATATGATAACATAGAGAAATTGTCTCCATGCACCTGAAATTTGGTAGGTACTTTATAGCTAATATCAGCCGAAAATAAAATATCACATTTTATGGTAACGTAAATTTTACCCAATAAATAATTGTTTTTACGAAAAATGTATACGATATTTAATTTACTTTAAAAGTGTAGGCATCTATGAAATTAGTAACTAACTGTCAATAGTTATTGATTTTAAATCTATTCGTATCTGTAATGGAAGCATCTAATAGTCATCGATATAGTTTCTTTCAGCCGTAATAACATTAATAAAACACGCGCTCTCCCGCGGCTCCCATAAAAATATAAAACGGATTCTAATTACATAGTTAAGCGTTTAAAATATTTTAGATTGGTAATTAGAGATTAGTTTATGGTGCTTTAACTATGTGCCCATCTCCTTAGCGCTTATTTTATTGCTTACGTTTTACTCAGATTCTTTAGCCTTAACCTCAAATTAAAAGTTATTTTGACTTGTGTTTTCTGTTTAAGCAAAGCTAATAATTATTACACGTGTAATATAGTTGTATATATTATTATAGTTAATTTACTTCATGATTGAAATTAAAACGTCTTATATGTCATTTGGATATTTTTTTGAACCAAAAGCTATTAGCAAAGTTTATATATTTTTCACAAAGATCGGTATGGGTAAACGGCGCAAATTTGTACACAGATAATATTCATAAACTATACAAACTGTTTAGTATCAGCACGCAGCATAAACAATTTCGACGTTCAAATTTTCAGTTCCTGGTAGCAATGCTAGATAGTTCTGAAAAACGCCTTTAGTTTCAAGATAGAATATCTAATAATTTTAAATACTTATTTAGAATACTTAACAAAATTAGAAACTTAAAAGATAATCACTAAACTTGTGAAAGAAGTATGAATAAATACAAAATAATCGAATGATTTCTGACATATATAAAGTTTTTATGATTTTTGTAATGAAATAGAGTACAAATGCCCATCGTCACTTATAACTACGATTTTCCGCCTGCTTAACATAAAAATATCAACTTTCTCTTGAAAAACATTATTATAGTTACTTAACTCGTTTAGTTCTTAAATAGAACATTATATTGGTAATAAAGAATTCAGATATAAATAGTTGGATACACAAAGATTAGACTCATAATGGCACTGTATGTAAACCTAGTACGTTTCTTGTATACTGTTAAGATAATATGATGTATGCAGATAACATGACGAGACATATACATATAACATACTACAGAAACGGCAATACTTAAGCAAAAAGCTCGTAATTAAGGGCGAGCCGGATAACTAAGACCGGATTCTACAAACTCATCCGTTGCCGGTCATCCGTCATGGACCGGTACTTCCGTTCCGATGCCCGACTTTCAGAATAAAAACATATTTTTTCGCCAGAAAGTAAATACATACTGACATTAGCTAACAATAATTTCTATAAGTACTACAGTTAAAAAACGAGTAATATAAGTGAGACTGTTCGCTCAATATAATATGATATACCTGTAACCCAGATAGCAATAATTAATCTATATATGTA
>JAOSYY010000002.1:1963694-1979971 GCA_025727935.1 Hebomoia glaucippe | reverse complement strand
TTTATCAAATCGAAATATACTTATTCCTCCCTTCATAGAACTTCTACTACAAAACAACATAGTTTTTTTAAACCCAAAACATGTCTTTAACGTTGAAGTTAAATGTTTTTTCTTAAGTACGAGTACATTATGTACATATACATACGACATATGTACATACGAGATGAATTCTTAATAACGTTATCGCAAATCTTTGACCTTTTCAAATTATTTTAAAGGCATATCAGATCCGTATTGAAAGGAATCTAGTCGGCGATGTTTATTTAAGACTTAAAGCATGATATAATTCGTATTTTATTTACACAAGAGCTAAGTCGTTTATACATTTTTTTTGGTCTCTAAAGTTTTACAATATACGTACACCGGAAAAAAAATACGTTGTATCTTGTGAGTAACTTTTAATTAATAGTTATTTATATCATGTTATTAAGTCCATTGTAAAGATAATGCGTTTTGAATCTAGTCTATAAACGTTCGAGTTCTTGAAATAAAAAGTATTAGGTCTATCACGTATTATTGATAAAATCAAGGATAGCATACGGCTGAGATAAATAATGATCTACCATCAAGTAAAAAAGATATAAACGCTTCAATAATACGTTTGAGATCTAAACAACTTACAAAATTTTTCGTACATAAATTGCAAATTAAGTTGCCTTCGCGCAAGGTCAAAAGAATCTTTCTCGGAGTGAGTATCTATGGTAGTTAGCTGCGAGGACGTTGACCGTTAAGTGTGATGGTATGTAAGTACTTCGTTCTTGGTTATCGAAGGAAGTGTCCGCAGCGGAAACGCGCAATCTCGACCAATTGGTCGGCTGTTCATGCTCTGTGCACATGCTAACTGTTACATTTATTTTCTTCATATCAACCATTTGATTACTGTCTCCTATCAGACAAATTTCATGATTAGAAGACCGAGATAAGACGTTCGATACATTTTAAATTATACTATACTTCCGAGGTCTATCAATATATACTATAATTATATATGTACTACTGATTACATACTGTCCATGTTAATTGCATCGCAATATATGATTATGGTCATAAGTTAAATGATACTTATATTAATATTAAATTTAATATCTGTATTGTACCGATCCTTGTCTAGGGAAGGCAAACATGGGCCATAACACAAAACATAACAAATAGATTTTCAATATGCCAACGCGCAATGGAAAGGACCATACTAGGAAAATAGAGGAGAGACAGAATAAGAAACCTTAATATTATAAAAAAGAACAAGATTCAGAATGTGACTCTAAAATTAAAAAGGCTGAAATGGAAGTGGTCATGACACATGATCAGAGCAAAGGACAAGTGGAACAAAATAATAACACTTTGGTACTCAAGAAAAAGAGGAAGACAGCAAAAAAGATGGGATGATGACATTAGGCAGGTTGCTGGAAAAACATGGAGTAGAGTAGCCAGAGAGAGATCAGAATGGAATAAGTTGGAGGAGGCCTTTGCCAACTGGCTAACGGACTTACAAAGAGCAAAGAAACACGAAATATGTGAAAACTATTAGCGGTGTAAATTTTTAGATTATTATAGTAGTGTAAGAAACGTATTATGTATTTGTTGTCCGAATACAAGGCTTATATTATTATTTTTTTCTCTCATATATTTCTTTCTCAACTAGGTTTTTTATAAAATATATATAAAAGTAAAATACAAAAACGTAAATTATTATTATTATTATATATTAATAAGATATACATTCTATAGACTACCACACTTAACGTTGTAAAATTTGTTTCTTTTAAAACACTTCATCTCAATAAATTGCAACCCATATTGTCTAAAAGATATTCAAAGCACGACGTTGGCATTCCTATAAAATCACTAGAATTTTGTCCATCATTTGGTTTTTGTTTGTTTTAAATTAGGATATTTTCGAATCGTAAAACAAAACATATTTTCACATAAATTGAAAGGAGGAAGCCATGATATGAAAGTAAGGTTGCTTTAATTCTAACGCAAAAAGTGAGATACGCAAGAAATTAATTAACTTCAAATTGAAATGATTCACACTGCAGTCAATGTCATGGTCCGTCTAGATCACGGTTATTTAGCCGTTATGTAAGCAATTATTGGTTTTGTTATTTAACATTTCCACAGATAGATACAGTAATTTCATTTACCAATTCTTATTGCAATTAAAAACACTACAACGATTAACTGCCTGTATTAAAGCACCTGAACTGTAGACTTATAGAGAATAGACATGTATGACTATAGTATAACAGAAGCTTTAGGAAGATGAGGTAATGGTTTAGTAATGTTATTAGGTCATTTGGCATTTAATAAAATGTATAAACCCTCAACGGGGTTTCACATTATGTAAAAATATTATTAAACTCTATCCTCAAGTAAGTGCAAAGTCGTCATAGTAATCTAATGTCGAAAAAATTCATTTCTTATTCATCTGACATTGAACCCCGATGCCCGAACGTGACCGCAAGACAAGACCTCTTTCTACAGAATATACATAATATTCATATTAAACGCTAGCCTCATGCGCATATTGATCACATCCATTGCAAAAAAGATAGAAAATTAAAATAAATACGAACTTTATTTATTACTAAACTATAAAATCTAAATGATAAATGTATGTAACGTACTATTTCTGGAAAACTACAACAGGAATATTTGATATAATTTATATTTCGTTTTTTATTATTATCCCTTTTTGTACGTTTGCAAAAATTACTTAATTAGAAAATCTGTCAAATGTTTCAGTTTAAAATTACTATTATAAATAAATTGGAGCAGTGCGTTATTGAACAAAAGATCACGTCGGTCTAAGGCAATACCTACCATCAAGTCTTGTCTGATAAAAAATCAGGAATTAACCTTTTACAGTTAAAACGCTGTCTTGTATCACCTGTGAATACGGATTTCCCCGTTTCTTACGGTATAAAAACCTCCGCTTACAAGCTTAAGAACAAGACTATTATTGGCACAATAAGCTGTTTGTCTCTGGGCTGAGGTCTTGCCAGTACACCTTAGACGTGGTGACCATCTTTGGTGTCCGTAACTAATACTTCTTTAATTTCATCCTGTAAACATTTTACCTATTTTATAACACAATAACTCCATGATATTTTTTTTTGATTCGATGATTTCTTTGGTTCTTTACTATATGGTGTCTAAAACGTACATAACAAAACATTGAATTGACATGAGTTAGTAATCGTTAGAAATAAGTAAAGTTCTGTTGTACCTAATTATCACTATACACTCTATCGCGATGCTCCGCAGTTTCACCCGCGTCACAATATATTTATAAATTATAACCTATATGTATGTTAATCTGATGTGTAAGCTTCATTATTGTAGTTTCACCAAAATCTATTCAGTAGTTTTGTGGAAAAGATAAAAAAACATACATTCATACATCAATAGATACATACGTTCTTACAAACTTTCGCGTTTATAATATTAAGTAGGAAGTAGGATTATCGTTATTGATATTCAATAATAGATTTAATCCATTAAATCGTGCTACTAAAAGTTGTCTAGGCAGCTTATATATTTTTAAGAATACTTTAACAATAAGACACTATGTATAAACCGTACATATAATTTAAACAAGCCAAAAAAAGTCCGGAAAGTCCAGAGCCATCTTGTTTTTCGGAATACCACTTGCAGAACCAGTTGGTCGCGACTTGAGACGCTAAATATCAACTTGTTTCCTTCCTCGTTAACATAAACATCTCTGTTGTCCGTAGCTATAAATACTTATGTATGATAATATCATACAATAATAATATTACCTATTAAATGATGACGAATTTTATATACATAAGCGAAAACTTGATAATCCATCAAAAAAATAGAGAAGTATGTTTAACACTCATGTTTGCGTTAACCAAATTTCGTATCATTTTTACAAGCATTTTGCTTTAACGATCGCGCTTGTAAAATAAAAAAAAATTGTTACTCATTGAAAAGTAATTCGACAAGAAGAATCTTCATCTACGATGTTATAGCAAAAACAGTTTTACTATCGTTTTATCTAAATTACAATATTTATGTTGCGCCATCTGTGCTCTTTGCTCTTAAAGTCGTTTAGAAGTTTCTCCTTCCGTGTTTGTAATAATTACAATACACATTTATTAAATAAACTTGATACTATTTCATACGCATAAGATATTGAATTACGAATACACTTCTATCTCTGTAGCGAACGTTGTACTTTATATAACGTTACGTAAAGTAAAACCAGTATTTGGTATTTATATCCTAAAAATAAAAATGTTTTACGTAAACAGGAGGCGAGGCTGTATAACAAACATGCAAAAGGGAATTATTGATTGTCGTCCGGCAATATGGCGTCGATTTATTTATTTTCTCTATCTACCCACCTTCCTGGCGCCGTACTTCCTCAGGAAACGGGCCTCGTCTCCGGTCTAACCCTTACCGCGCTTCCGGTTTCCTTTGATGTCAGCGAATTTCCTACTGGTTTTGAGAGCCGTACATACATTTTCCTACAATTTGTATATTATTGTGAAGACTACTAACATAATTAAATAGATGTTATAATGAAAAAGGTATTTAAACGAGACACTTGTTGATAATACTATCACCACGCACATTAGAGAAACTGTTCCAATTTTTAATAGGGTTTTTATTTAATCCAGAAAAGCTTTTTCTATCACTACCATTTTGGTTTCCAATTGATAATTTCAGAATTGATTAATAAATAAATTGAATTTTATATCGTAAAAGCAATGAAGTTAACCTGCAAAATTTACATAAGACTGAATTAATATTTCTTATTTTTCTTTTGAAACTAAAAGTACTGTTACTATGCTAGTTCTTGTCTCGAGGTATTTGTTCTGTTATGTAACTCGACATTTTGCTCCGTAATAAATTTGCGTAGGCTCTAAGCAAGTTAAACCAGAAGTAAAGCGTGAATACCATTGTTAATATGCTTTGAGCTTTCCTAATCAACGTAGTAGGTACCTTTCACAAGAGCTAGTGTTAGAAATAATTTCATATAGAAGCGGAGGTTTCACAAGGCTGCCGAGTGGTGGGCTGTCGCAAGAATTGCTCATCAGATAGCAATACTTCCTCTATTGCGGTGAGTGACGCCCAATTTCTTAAATTACCTTCGCTGATTAGGATTTGCATTCCTTACACACTAGGAGCAGAAGAAGATTGAATCGATAACAAAAAATTGCCCTAGGACTGTAAACGATTAAACATCTTTGCTTAATTCAAAGAAATATGTCTTCTGTAAAAGATTTGTTGTAGCCACATATATCTTCTTGAAGAAAACAGTCGTAAGAAATACTAAGCAAAGACATTGAAGCTAAGAAAATACCTATTGGATCCAGGACATCATAAATGATTCCTCAATAATCTATAAAAATAATATTTAACACGCTTGTGTCAACTTTGACGTCTTGGAACATTTGGTGGCGCTGATATTAATAATTCGCAATGGTTAAATTTTAAGGAAGTGGCATTTAAATCGAAACAAGGCAAACGTCAGAACGTACGACTTAGTGTGAAATTGCGCAAACAATTAGCAGCAACTAGCAGAGAATCTCGCGTTGCGACTTACGAGTTGTGACCTAGTTCATGGCGCCGAGTTATAATAAAGAATTGTGAAGCGGATTGGGTCAGCTTGCACGGCCTACGCAACTTATGTCATATGTGCCGTGCGCGTAACATACGAGTACGTGATACGTACATACACGTGTTTACAATACTCATTTTAGCGACCCATAGTTCAAATTTGCACACGTGACGTAAATAAGTATCCGACTAGTCGCAGTAAAATCGAAATATTCAATATTCAAAACTTACAGTAGTCGTTACAGATAAGTCGTTTAAGACACGAATGAGGAGTAAAATGGAATACGGTAACCATTAAATGAATGTTGTGTTATGCGGAACTGTCAACGATCTCGTATCGGTATCTATGAATGCTTCCACAAATAGCAAGCAAAAGGTTAAAGCTGAATAATTTATAAAAGCTTTTGCGTACGTGCATTATTATTTACCTGTTCTTTAAGCGACAGGAATGTCATTTTTCACGTCCTGTCGTTGGACGGGCGCAGGTGCCCGCAGCCTATTTATACCGTAGACATCAGTATGCAGGCCCGCTGCCAATTACAGCGGAGACCTACTTTCTTACCTTCGAACTTTTACTTCCTGCGGGCCAGGCAAGGCGGCCGGTCGCACCACGCAACGAATTACGAAAGTAGCGCGAAATGCTCGACGGCCGACATTCGCACGCTTGCGCCACCTTCAGGAAGTGCTGAGTGCTGTTGCAGGGGATTACGCAGCCAATGCCTGCGCCCCGCTCAGCCCTCTCTACCTTCGGCGAAGAGTTTTACACTTTCAGTTGTTCTAATAAATAGAACAATAATAAACCACAAAAAGTGAAAATTATTTGTAGCAAAGGCAACATAACATTTAATATTTCTTGTTTAACTTAATGAAATGAAGCGAATCTAGTGATATGCTTAATATTTTGTAATAGCTTATCACATATGCATATTACCAACATAATTAAAAATTCTACTAAACGAGTTGTTTTATATTAAAGTAGCCTTTATCGGAAGTTGAAGTTACCTAAGTCTAGATTTACTGGTGCTGTAAACGAGACTGTTATGAAATCCTTCGTAACGTGAAATGGATGTCTGTATTATTAAATAGCTATCTATATATTTGTGTTTTTATAACACCTTAGCATATAAAAACCAATGAATTACAAAGATTAGACAGATGTAATATTATGCAGATTTATCTTAATTAATTAAGTTAAAATTTGGTGCACACAGTGTAACATACAAAGCACACGTTCTTAAAAAGTTATCCCTAATAAGTAACTACAATAATCAAAGTACGTAGGTTCTTTGTATATATTTGCGTGCAACTACTTATATTAATGCATTCCTTTTTTATAAGGTCTATCTCAGTTATTGAGGACGTATTCTATAAAAATAATCGAAACACAATCGAGTCAACAGTTACACAAGTCACTACAATCGTCATGTTGCGTGTAAAATCGCTAAAAGCGAACAAAAAAGCTTTTAGGGCGAGAAAATTCACATCGGTATTCCGTTACTTCGGTGCATTTGTTCAGTCTGTGCATAACCTCATCTTCTAACACGTAATATGTGCAACGGTGCGCACCCGATCTCGTACGACCGGTCCCGAATGTGGGTCATCTCTTTTTGTTCCACCACTGTATTCCGTAATAAGGCACAGGGTGAAGATTATATATACTTACCACGATGCAGTTCACATACAAGACAATGTGGTGGTAGCGACGGAACACGAAGTACCTGCCTGTATGGGAATTTCAGTTATTTACATTAATTCACATTTACAGTACATTACTTCATCGCTTATATAAATCTTTTGCCATTAGGCATTGGTTGCCTAACACTGCTAGTTAAGATTATTACCTACCCTTGGCTGTACTTCAAAACTGAAAATAAAACAACATTTCACGAACTTACCATCAGCCGTAGCATGGGAAAAAATGCAACTTTTTTAAACACAGCACCATAAAATATTTGCATATATTTATCCGTATTGTTAAATACCTAAAGTATTTCATCGATTACTATAAATCAGTAATCTCCCATATATAATTATAACACGTTCTGCTTAACGCATTTATCGGACGTCCAACATCAAGATCGAGCGCGAATCTCGCTAGCAAGCCAAGATGGCGGCACGCGGAAGTGTGTGCGACTTCCGCGTCGCCCTGCGCTGCGTGCGCTCAGCTCGTGACTCCTACATGCATTATTATTATCAACTGGCAATACACTTGCAAATTGCGCAAACGAAACGATAGTCTTTCGTTTTTCCCCTGCTCAATAGGATATAAATTATAGTTCAAGGTTAGGTTAATTGTCTGACTTAAATAGTACACCGAGAATTAATAGGTAGTTATTGTATGTACTTAGGTCCATGATTATACATTCATGTATCATATCCCACTCATTATATTTATAAGATATACTACACTTTGTCATGCCATCCTAGGTAATCATCATCAGCCATTCTTAACAATTATCATGTTGATCATTGATTTATTTAAAAACCTTCTAAAGTCTATTACAGTTACATAATATCGGTTTCTGCTACGTATGTGGTAAGTATATCAGCTTTTCTTATCAATGTTGCCACAGAGGTGAAAGGTTTACTTAACAGTCGTGAGTTCCTGGGTTTGGATTTAACTTGTTTCACTTCTTGTGATTTAGTATTAAGGAAGATATTTCACATACACGAATTTATTTATCTTAACCACATTTGCTACACCTATTTTTTTCCTTATAACATAAGTAGGATGAACTGATATTTTTATGAAGTGTTTGTGTTCTACCAGGATAAAATAATTCAGATATAATCGCCATCTACATAAAGCATGCCTGTATGAGCTATCAATAATAAGTGTTCATGTGTTAGCGAGCCAGCCGAATGCGTTACTGCGCCCGGACATTCCGCCCACAATTATATCCAATTGTGCCAATTGAACCACCGCCACCCTTCCGCTTTGAGCGCGACGTTCACGTCATCTCGCGATACGAACATCTGCCGCCTATCAAATGATATCTACATTCAAAATAACTATTATATTAACAGTAAAATGTTATGTCACTGTACATATTTTAAATACATACAACGTTCATATATTTTATTTTTACACTGAGAACAGATACGAAAATCAGTATCGCTTATTCTTGTTTATTATAATTAAAACTTATCTCTTTCGCTTTCTATAAATCATTAATAGAACAGGGTAACTTTAATTTAATGAAGTGACGGCTTTGTCCGAAAAGTGGACATTTAAACGGAATGAAATAAAACATTAACAAAAATATCTGATAAAAATATCATGAGGTGACAAATTAATTGAGTGATATAAACTAGTACACTATTGTATTTGTTAATATACTTCATATTATGTGACAAATTGAGTGAACACATGTTTAAAGTTAGTAGAACAGCTGTCTATCAAAAATTAAACTCAACTAGCACGCACACAGCAAGAGCGTATGATTTCTTTTCGCAATTGCTTCAATTGACAACGGTCAGCGGTCTTATTCGTTGTCACCCTTCCGTTTACATGTCGTCAATCGTCATGAGGATATCTTTAGCTATTCGACAATAAGTCTAGACTCTAGGCAATTTCCTGGACTTGATATTTCTAAAATTTATAGATTGTGTGACATATAGAAACATGGGAAAACAAAAGCAAAAAAAGGAAAATGTATAAAATTTCATGTGTACATAATATTTCAATAAACAAAAATTTTTGTGGTTCATTTATTTTTTTATATGTATTAATAGATTATGAGACCAAGTACCTCATGTGTTTGTAAAATATATTTAAATCCAGTGCTTCTTAAATATAAATAAAACATTTAAAACTGCAATTATCTTGAAAATTACACACGCTATTATTTCAAGGGTAAAGAAAAATAATGAAAGTTATGTAGGTATATTGTATAACTGTTATGTTACATTAGTTAAGCGTAACGGCCTTTATATAACACGAATTAACAACAATAGTCGATAAATAGCAATTTTAATATCCGCTGGTAGATATAGTCTGAGAGAATCGTGTATTTCCGAGCACGTGTAAATAAGTTAGTTATCACAGTATAATAAACGACTTGCTGAGCGTTTAACGTAATATGTCATAATTTTACGTTTACATATAAGGAAAGACGTGACTTTAAAGATAGTCCGAAGAACATTCTATACCAGGAAATACATTTTCAAGAAGTCGTGCTATAAATACGAAATGCTACACCTCCTTACTAATTTTAATAAATAAAACTGTTCTATAACAATACTTTAATATAAGATTAGAAGAATGCTATCTTATTTAAGGGAGGAGTTGCGAGCAAAGTGCAAACTGATATTCTATGTCTTAGAAAAAATTCTACATAAATACTTTTACAAATTACAGCGACAACAACTGTGTGTGATAAATCAAGGTGGATATTGTAGCTTTATCAATATTTTCTAATTTAACCAAGTTGCATGACTTACCAAGGTCGTAGCTTATCTTGCGACCGATAAAGTACATTACACATTTAGAAAGAAAAATATCATTAAATAATTTTCCGCCTTTTATTTCCTTTTCACGTAATGGCAGCTGAAGCATTTTAGTTTATTTTATTATATTTATCTATAGTATTATTCTTCTTCAGAACTTTTTATTATTAATTATTATAAGTTTTTTTTTAATTATAAATACATATTGAACACCTACGAAAGCATATATAATTATTTTATTAACATGTGCACTCATATCCCGTTTCTTTACAGGTTATAAATGAAATAGGAATCGGTACATTCCGGATATTGGTTATATCTACGACCGTTAGTACAAAGATCCGCATTACGACTTCACTAAGAATTTTTGAATGCTTAAAATAGAAATAGATAATTCGTTAAAACATCATTAGAAATTTAATGATGTCATCAGGCGGAGATATCAACTGCTATCAACTGAGCCTTACGCATGTTTGTTGATGACTGTCATAAAATATTTTTTGATTAAAATTAGAGCTAAACATTCCACAAAATATACCTATGAATCTCTACAGCTTGTTTTGTATTGGCAGTAATTAGTTCATCTAATATATACAATACTTTTGTTTAAGGATTGTTCACCTAACATACGAGGTCAACAATAATTACTCCATTTAAATGGATAAGGAAAATTCTTTCAATTTTCCTTCCTTCCTGTAGCGTCGGTATTTCCGTTTCAAACATCCTATTTTTAATTATAAATATGTATTAGATACAATAAAATTTATCCATTTTAAAGTTCGAATTAAATATAAAAAATAAGAATTGAGGCTTGTCACAGCAGATTTTGATTATAGAAAGAAATAATGAATATGAAGAAATTACTATAAGAACCTTATACAAGACCCTAAAAGAAAAACTTATTTATTCTATTATAATACGAGCAGCTTAGAAAACACTTTTCCCCTTTAAATTTAGTCAATAGATACAATTTTAAGGTATTCGTCTGTGGTATGTGAATATTATGAGATAAACAAGGGTGATGATGATATTGAATCTGATTAATCATACCTACTATTTTTACTTTACTTTTTAGGCTACAGGAACAAGGAAATCTATGCTGTTATTTAATATCGAGGTAATTTTATAAATTTTCCTCAAATTGCGGTGTTATATATAGTAAAGTGTGACGTCAAGGCGTAATATTCACTCAATTTCCGGGACAGCTGGCAGTAAACTGATAACGCTTATCACCAGCGCCATGCGACATCGACTGTGTTGGATGATCGATACAACGTTACTTCGTACAATTACGAGTACATCAATTTTATACAATGTTGAGATCGCGTTATAATCGCGTGAATGTTGCGAATTAAATTTTTATTGTGATTTGATTATAAAATACAATCGATTTATGCATACAAAACCTTAGACTCGGAATACTTAAAAAAAAGTCACAAGAAGCCCATTGTACCCAGTACACCTAGTACGTTAAGGCGTAAAGTTTTAAGAATTAAAAGAACAGTATTCTGTTAAACAAAGAATTTCTAATTTGCAATTGAAATAATGCCATATATAACAACTATTTAATAATATATTTAGCATGATTAAATAATTGTCACCCCGCAAAGATCAAAACACAGCGGGTCTTAGGTTACATTAGTTATGAATATGCAAAGTTCAACATACTATTAATGTCTATATTCTGATTGTGTTAACATTGTTTGTACCGTTTGATAAGAAAAATTGCAGAGCGCAGTTACAATGAACGTACGGAAAGCGGATGCCAACATTATTTAAAAGAGAATTTAATAAATACTAAATAAAAATTATCGATACCATTATCAAAATACACTTCATAATCCACAACCGCTGATTGAAAGATAGGTAGTATTTACGAAGTATTTGTTATATCAGGAATTTTGAAGCAGAGAAGATTATTATGATATGTCAACGCTCTTTTTCTGCAACATTTTATTTTTATATAATATTAAAATATACCTGTTATGACTGAAACTACTAACTAGACTGGTAAAATGCTAACTTCTATTAATTAACCAAAATCAACTTGGTAAGTACAAATTGCCTAGCAGCACGATACATAGACATATATTCAGCTTGAATATTTCTTCAAACACACAAGTGTTACCTATAATTATTTAATAAATTCTTCAACGAATTGAATTCGCGCGAATAATTACTCTTATACTCGAAGATGGGTAATCATGAAACCATCCAATGAAAAAAATGTTCAGATAAAATGGAGCGTTGTTGGCGTGTTGCAACTTGCACACATGATCTTTTTATTCATAAGATTACAATGAAATTATATAGTTTTCCTCTCAGGATAGAAGAGAGTGACAGTGGTGTCGCGTGCGCCAGTCGACGCCCCCAGGTTTCTAGCCAGCTGACAGCACGCGTGACCATTTATTTAACCATGTCTTCGTTTTGCGTTATATCACGTCGAAGTAAAATTTCAGTCTACTTATGCAGGATGTTGCTAATCTTTAATACGTAATACGTCCGTCTATAAAATTATTTATCATATCAATCGATAAATTGTTTTCCTTTTCCATTTATTATCAGTTTATCGACAAGTGAATTAAGTAGCGCCATATGATAGAGAGCAATAAAATAAAAAAATTATCAATTATTATTTGTAAATTGTTAACTAAAAACTTCTATAAACTTTGGTTATTTCAATTAGCTTTCTTTATAATTTGTTCCTTTGTAGTTTATTTAGTTTGATCGTAGATATATTGTCAACTCACAATAAAAAGTCTAAATTATGAGTATTGTGCCCACGAATATCTACAATTTGAAATATGAATTTTACAGTTCCAAAGTAAACCGGCATACATATATACTCTAATAGTTGGAAAAATGTGTTTAAATATAATAATAATTAGTCATTGTTATTGTAACTCTCACTTTTCATACTTAGAAACGCAGCTGAAGATCGCACGCGAAAATAATTAGTTTTCTTTTTTACACTTCGGCGTGTCTGTTATTAATAGATATTTTATAATTAGTACAAGTCAAATGAATCACAGCTCTTACCTCGTTCCGGTCGGATGGGTGCACTTCATAACACCACTTTCTGAGCGGCAGGAATTTCACGTGACTCTTGCAAAACTCGTGACAATGAACTTGAAAACAAACTAATTAATAATCACTTATAATGCCTGCACACATTCAAACCAATGCTTTTATTCCCTCAAAGATAACACAGACAGTTACCATAGATAATTTATGATGACATAAAATATGAACATCACGTTTGCGCTAACCGTAAGTTTAAATAGTTTTGGTCCGATATTGACACTACTTTTGCGTATGACTATAGCTTATCTTGTTTAATATATCTTAAATAGTATTTCTGACAATATGGATATTAATATAGCGACTAGTGTTAAACGTATGCTTTATAACCGTCCAAAAATAATTAGATCCAACTTCAACAAAGATTTTACTAACTCGGTATAGATAACAGATGCATAATAATAGACCTCTTACCACAGTTTAAAAATCATACTCGGCAAAGCATAGATACAAATTAATTTGCAATGTAAATTACGTTCTTTAAAGGACGTGAAACGTCATAATATAAACTCCTTTTTATTTCCGCACACTTAAGTTACTTTTTTTCTTTTATAATAAGATACACATCAACTACACTGAACTTTAAATCATTACGCCAAGATATACACATGATGACGACAATAAGCATATTGTAAGAGCCTGTTCTTATAAAGTTAATTATATTACGTCCCGCCGTACAAGCTCATAACTTGCAATACAAGGAAGTGCACGGACTCACGGAGCCGTCAAACGGCCAGTAATGAGAATGTGTTGCGAAGGAGCTTTAATTGTGTGAAGAACCACGTCCGGCATCGTTTCCATTCATTTTCCATCGACCCCTTGTTTTTCTCATGTTCGCGTGATGCAATTGCGGATGTGTCTTGTCTTCATACTTATTAATTATTGTTGACCGAACAGGAATCGTTTAACACGTTTTTTTTTCGTTTGATAGTTAATGTTTTTTCTATAATCGCTTATTAGAACAATGAATGGTACGTAATAATATCATTTATTGTAAGTTTTCTCAATGAAGTATAACTTACAAATAATCAGAAATAATGTTTTAATTTTAATCATAATAAAAAGCTTATAAAATAGAATGGAATATCATAAACTCTATAAGAAGCATAAAACATATTATACTGAGCAAACGTAGAAAGTCGAGACCTTGGCATTAGCCTTGTGGAAAACGAACGACAACGATGAGGAAGCGTCCGCGCATTGTTTTAGCGTAGATCAGCTATTGCGGAAAGCGACGGGGGAGGGTTTAACGTCTCCTATTAAAAGTATGTATTCATAAAAATAAAATCGAAGTGACTACTTTACTTGTTACATCAAAATCATGATTTTTCTCATCACATCTGAAAGTACACATACAAAAAACACAATTTGTAAAATTATGGTCTGTCTGTTTATTCCGGTTAATCTCTAAAATCTGACTTAATATTTATAAACATCATCACCATCATCATGTGCCGTATACATCGTTCTGGATTTCTTAGTGACGTACAGAGCAGACACAGTTCTGTGTCTGTTTAACTGATTATTTTCTTCAATTTTCGAATCAAACGATTCGGGATTGTAGTCAGTCTCTGTTGTCCTTTGCGTTATGATTGAATCGTAAAAGTCAAATTATTGTTTTCATTTTGGCAAATGTAAATTGTATGAAAGTAATTTTAGCCATTAAAACTCGGTAATTGCTTATAGGTAATTGCTTATATATATCCATGCATGAGATAAATAATGCATATATAATAAATGGTAATCGGAAAACAATGGCTTCATAATAAATATTGTTATTTATTGATTTTGTAATCGTTACCTGTTTGCACGTGCTTTAAATTTTTGCGATAATGGAAGTCACGGTTAGTGGAAATGCTAAGATCGAGCGTTATGAATTTATGAGGAAATATAAATTTAACCTACCTGCGATTCTGTTGCTCTGACATAGTACTCAGGTAATAAGTGTTTTGATTAGATTAACTTATTGCAAGATATGTATTTGGTTCTCAATAAAAAATGTGGTTATAATTTTGTGTTTCATTATATAGAGATCAAAGACCACATGAAAGCTCTAAGACATTTCACATAGCATCAGTGTAAATTGTAAATAATATAGAGTTGAGCCCTTAAGACATCGAGCGCGCTCGTCTTGTATTACAGTGACCGCAACGCAACAAAAACAAAATGAGAGAATGTCCTCAATCGTGCGTGTCCTGCTCCATAGGGTTTTCAACAAAAAATATTTCATTTTCTTATTTTAAAAAACAAAGACCTTACCGAATTGACGATAATGAGTCAGGTCCATCAAAATGTTTACTATCAAAATTTAATGAAACATAAAGAAAAAGGCAACGTTGAACGTAGAAACATGTGTACAAGAATTAAGCACAGCAACGATTAATGATGATATTATACATTTTTAAAAAGTTTCCACAACAAAGAACAGCTTGCGACAATTATCTGTATATTCCACATGACAGTACTCACCGAAGTTTTCATTTGATGCTTCTTAAGTGAGCTGAGGAATCTGTATTTGAAACTGTTACTAATAACTAATAGACATCTTAAAGCAAATGCTAATTGAAAGAATATTTAACCATTATATTACACTACTAAACTGTTTGTACATAAATATTTTTTAAATAGCAATACATCTACACTATTATTATTTTTTATAATACTTTGTAATAAAAATAGACAATTTTTTTATTGAATTTGAGAAAGTATCAATCTGTACCACCAGCAGCCCTAGGTTTGTTTAACCCGTTGCGTGGCGCGGCGTGCGGGCAGGGGCAGGAAGCCGCAGGACATCCGACACGTACAGGAAGCGAAACCAGTTCCAAAGCCTTTGTCCCTCAGCTCCCGCCGCATCCCGCACTCCGAGGACCCAGTCCAACAACATTCCACCACAACCTCTCGCTGCTTGCGCAGCGTTCAGATATTCTACAAATCACCGTCATCCAACACCGACTCATTTTTATTTTCGACGAGTATGATTCATATCATAAATGTCTAGAAATTAATCAATGTGTAGCTTACTATAAATCCATCGCTGCATATCTTTTGGACATTTAATAGGTTTAATGTCGATACTAATATAGAAAAACTAGCTGACCCCGCAAACGTCGTTTTGCCACATAATAATAGGGGTTGACTGTAGAGGGGTGAAAATT
>JAOSYY010000002.1:1945494-1959017 GCA_025727935.1 Hebomoia glaucippe | reverse complement strand
TAAATTTTCATAAGGTTCGGTCGAACCGTTTCGGAGGAGTTCAAGTTCGAACACCGTGACACGAGAATTTTATATATAAGATAATGTGCCAATTGGCAAATTACTCGAAATGACGTTCATATCTCGATGTCATAAAATTTAATAAGAATTAAACACCTCTATTGACATTCAGCATCCGTGTGGTCACGATTTCTGATCAAACAATTCACATAAGCAAAGGCAAATAACAGTGCGCCAATTTCTGCAAAGTCCTAATCATTCTTAAGTGGATACTTTTATTAAATTACATTTTTTACTGTTCAGAAAAACATAAACATTAACAGTATACAGGTCATTTCAAAGCATAACGTTGTATTTTGTCGTGTAATATGGGAGACAAATGACCAATATGCTCAAAGCGTACCAGTCAACGATACAGACAAAATATGAGTTTATAAATAAGTTTCGAGGCGATTTATAACTATTAATATACAGCGATATCGTCAAATGTATGATTAACACTACCGATGTCTGCATCACCCAGCGGAAAACGTCGATTCCCAAAATAACTGCTGAATATTTCCGACTTGTGTTCCGATGTACTTGTGGAAATGATGTCTAAAGACGGTCGGCGCGCGCGCAACTTCCGGAGCGCAAGTAAACATGGCGTCCACGAACCAACATGGCGAAGTTTCCGGTCGTGCTGATTCACATGTGATTGCTGGCTCTGACTGGCTCACTGCATTTCTGTTCCGTGATTCAGCCTTACGCAACAACTAGGTAGGTGTCCACAGCCAAAGCGTTTTGGAATTCGTTCGTCTGGCAGTAACTCAAGGTCCCGTTGTTGATTTCGGATGCCTGCTAGTCTGCCCGAAACTAGCAGACATGAGTGTTATACAATTTACATAAACCTGTTTATAGCAACGTCGAAACTTTTCCGCACGTTATAGGAAAAATAAATATTACCTACAGGAATTAATCTTTTCACACATTGCTGCGGAAAATTTTATCTCACCGTTGTAGATGTGAAATTCTCAATTTAATATTAAATAAAACGCTTAAAAATTTATGTATATATTCACTTAATAAGTTTAGGAGCAAGTGAGGCCGTTAATCAAATTTATAAGACAATATTTTAAATTTCTCTTATGTAACTGATTGATGATACTATGAAATTCAAACTATCAAAATATTTAACTTATTTCGTGTAGAATATATCTACGATAAAATTTCATTGTAGTTGTCCAAACAGACTGAAGCGTCAAAGGTCTGTATGGTAGTTTCCTTAAATACTTACCATATGGTCTACCAATTATTTGAAGTCTATTGAAAGGTATGACGCATTCACAATTGAATTCGAAAAATCGTTACAATGTCAACTCTCTACCAAATCACAAATTTTTCTATCGTTAACATGTTTTAAAATTATACGGAAGGAAGTATAACTAAACAGCGATTTCTAAAACAGTAGATATATTAGACACATTTGACATTACGTTTTAATGAGATTAGCGTGGCGAAGGTAAGCAAGCAAGGTTGTCGCACCGGTGGCCGTGGCACTGAACTTGCTTTCTTCGACACTTCCCGCGACTCGCCTCGCCTCCCGCTTACCGTGAAACCGTTTCATTAACAACTAGCTGAGTAGCGCAAATTCGTCTGCGATACATAAATTTGGTAACTATTAAAAAAACACTGTATTAACTCAATGTTAAAAGATAGACATGTGCTAACGGATTTTTTTAACTTCTTAATAGAAAACATTCCATTATACATATCTACTATTCTTATGTATCTTTAACGGTTTATGCAGCTCACGTAACGGAAGCTTTTAAATGTAATAATTTTACCCTACTTTTCCAACATTTTTCATCAATGCGTTTCTTATACGACAGGAAGGCAAACATGTATACAGTTCGTCTTATTAAGCGATTCCTGTCACCCATGGACACCTCTAAGATCAGTACACCTAGAAGACGCGTGGCTAACCTTAAGGCTTTAGCTATATTACATCATTTGTCGTGTATAGTGACGTTCTGCTGCCGTCCTTATTTATTTTTATTTCAAGTAATCATAGGCTGAAATTGAAACGCGCAGAGCATTTCATAACTTTTCCATTAATGATCTATATTCCACTTCTATAGAAGGCAGCGTGATATACATGTAGCCTTCGACAATAGATGAGCTGTCCAATACTATATCAATATTTCAATTCGAACTAGTAGTTTCTAAGATTAGCGCGTCCAACCAAACAAAGAAGCAAATTCATCAGCTTCATTACATCTACAGACTTAAAATTTCTTTAGGAATCCTTTTAACGATACATAAAATAATTCAGCATGTCCAGGAGCATGAGAAACCCTGGAAATGCTATCGTATTGAAAAAATTAAGATTCGTCCAACTTATTAAACAATATTTTTTTTCCAACTTCATTTAACGCCAACGATCAAGAATATAAGAGTATCAAGTTTCAATATTATATCGGTATATAAAATACCAAAATCGCAGAGACTTGCCATACTGGATATCAACACAATTAATTGACAACGGAAGTTGTAAATTAGTAAAAATATCTATTTATACATCCTGATACAGGATACAGCTAAGATTCTTAAAATAATATATACGTATAATAACAATAGTTTGACTTTAAATTATTAGATATTGTAATTTGCTAATTTCCGTAATGTTTTCAGTGCGGATGTATTAGAATGTTACAAAAACGGAGTATTTAAGTAGGTATTGAAAACATTAATTACTTGCGAGGACGGCAAAGGTTATATTTTGCTCAAGGTCAGTAGTTTTGTTCATAGTAGACTGCATAAATAATTTTATTTGCATATCAATTTTTCTATAATGTCATATCATTGTTTTTATTTTAATTTTTCAGAAAGCCTACTACATAACTTTATAAATAAAAATCGCAAATTCTTAACGTACATTCCTACAGATTACCTGGTAAAAATCTTCAATTTATTTTTGATCTTTACAGAAAATAAAATATTTCTAGTATAGATAATTTAAGAATTCTCTGTAAAATGATCTCTTGTATTGTTTAATAATGACATGTCTATTATTTAAATATTTAAAACTCTCGTCCCATCAAATAAGGTTCTCTTAACGGTACCTATTTGAGACTCCCGCTCATAACATCATTAACTATTCAATCATTTGCTTTAAAACCATTTCTTTTTATTTAGAGCATTCGGAAATTCCTATACTGAAATCAAAACGTTAGTACGTGACGGGCAGAATTAACTATGCAAAGTTTCTTAGAAAATCCTTTCAGCTGTTTAACAGTACAAATATTGCCAGACTTTAAAAATATAATATAATCAGTTTATAAAAAATTGAACGAATATAATCTAAACAACATTAAAAATAATCTCATCTATAGATTTAACTTAAAACCGATTTTCTTAATAATTTATTTAAAAAAGATATATAGCGCCTAAAAACAAATAATACATATTGTTTTCATTTTTTTTAATTTAAACCAAAACAAGCTGTTACAGTTTGAAAATCTTGTGTATATTAAAAATTTAAATTATTTCATTATTTCCTACTGATTTAGAATATTTGACAATCTACGTGTGTGGTGTATAAAACGTTTTGTCTGTTTAACTAAAAGATTAAGGTAATGTTAATTATTGTTATTAAATATTTCTTAATAAAAATAAAAACAAACAAAACACTGCGCTCGTAATGCGCCGCATACTGTGATGTAATAACATAATAATGTGTAATGTAATCATCTACATAACAACTAGATAATTACACGTGGAAATATAAAGGGATTTTAATGAGTACGCTGATAAATACAACTTATGTAATACTCAAGAGAAGCCAATTAAACGATACATCATAAATATTACCTACCTATAATATGAACCTTTCGATATTTGCATTTATGACAAATATGGATTGTAACCAGCTTTCTATTAAAACATACTAAGTATGTTCTAAACTTTATGATTCCTTAAAATACTAGTAACGTCTCACGGTTTCACTTTTATTCCTTTCCAAAGAGGCTTGTGTGCTACACGCCAATTTAAAAAGCGCCACGTTATCTATCATTTTTAATTTTTCTTATTTGTTATTACCGTAAGGACCGTAAATAGTTAAGTACACTATAAAAAAATATAAACGAATTCAAGTTATAACGAGACCGAGGTAAATAGGGATTATTTTTATTCACCATATACGGATAAGATAAACAGACATAGGACTGTTGACAATAATAAATGCCGTTAGATATATTTCATTTGAAGACCTTTTGAAGTGTCCATAAGGCTATTTGAATTTAGGCTTGTCCGCAATCCCACTTCCGCGTAGCTCATCCCGCTGCGCGACCTAGGCTCCCGTTATGAACGTGCCCGTTACGTTACGCGGCTGACCCGGATCCAACGCGACGCCACGCACCTAGCCGCCTTGATGGAAAAACGCATGAGCTGTCTATGCGACATTACACGCTCGATGCGTGTGAGCGAATCAGTTGCATTATAGAACACAATCGCTGCAAACCTTCATTACACCTGTCAAAAGTGACAAAATATGAAACAATCCAATATTTTTGACCACAAGGAAAGTTACTTGAGCTCTTAGGAAATAAAATACTTACTGTATCTTATCATGCATAGGAAGCTTTGATTGACGTAACTAACCTCCTAAATGGTGTAAGTTAACCCTATAGATGAGCTAAATAAGTGAGCTACCTATAGAGCCTATGTTATGTAATCATATTTAGTATTAGTCCGATTTTTTTAAAGCAGAAAATAGAACATTTTTACTTTGAATTGAAATTAAAATGTGCAGCATTGTTTAGTGTATAAGAAATAATTAAATGTAATGTACAACTAATGGTTGTGTATAGTCGCCAATAGACGTAATTAAAAGCGCAAGTAGAGTGCAAGTGGTACCGCTATGGCGCAGACAAAGCGCGACGGTGTCACAGCAAGCGGCTTGGAAGAGGTGTTCTATGAAAAATGTCGCTGCTCCATGCTTAGAAGCTAACTAGGTGAAAACTACATTTAATTATACGTCTCAAGCGCTAAAAACACTAAACAGCGACGAGAAAATTACGACGATAATGAATCTCTTAGACATTATTACCCTAATAAATCCTAATAAGGAGATTAATTCCACTGAAAATTAGTGCAAAGCAAATCATATACTGTATAAAATGTCCAGCTTGTATGCATAATTAGAAAACAGAAAAGATTAATAATTTATTATTTAGAAATATAACATATTAAATGGAATTGTTTTTTGCACGTGTTTGTTTGCAGCGTTTATTACTTATCGACATCTATATGACTACAATTTGCGTCCGTAGTCATTGTCTATATAACGTACAATATGGTATCAGTGTAGGTAACCGTCGCGCCAGGAAGTGCGCCCACGCTATGACTCCGCAATCCACGCATAGTAGACTTATGCCAATAAACATTTTGGGAATGAGTATTATAAATTCTGTAAGAATAAATTCGAAAATAAAAGTGCTTTTACATATGCTATATCTATGTTAGCTGTCCATTTATATTACTGTGAAGTTATGGAATACATTAAAGTACACCAAAAGTGAATATTATCTAAATTGTATTTTCATTTGTTGGACGCCTAATTTTAATTTCCATCCATGATCTTGCATTCGGTGTAATAAGTGATCTAACATACTATTTAAAGCAGTAGGTAAATTGCAACATGTGCCGTATGATGCAATTTTGCAATTATGTTTCAGTAAGTAATTATTTATTATTTATGAATGGTATATAAATAATCATTTTCCAGATTCCATTAGAATCTTTGTTGCGGAAAAGATTTTTTAACAATTTCAGTTTTTATTAATGTTGAAAAATTGAAAGGCTTACCTAATATGGAGAGTATGAAAATAAACTACACTTCACGAGGATTTCAATTAAAATGTAGACGTGTTAACAAAATGATATATTATTACCAGAACAAAATTTCAGAATTCGCGAAAATCGGAAAAACAATAAAATTGTAATATTGATCACAAAGGAGTAACTAAAATATACGTAAAGTTGTCTATATTGGTTTCCATATGATTTTTTCACTATAATGCTTGAGTTGAATTATTGTACGATTTACAATAATCAACTAGTCTTTCAAAACAATTGTAAATTAGGATGAATTAACCATACGTCCATTCAAATGTAAACTAAAAGAAGTTCATAAAAGTGAACAATTGATGAGAGTCAATCTTGTCAGACAGCATGGAGCAAAGAAACGGGCATGTGACGTGACAATGACTTCGGTCAGTTAGGAAAATTATTAATTGGTCGTACAGACACAAAGAAACGGAAATATAAAACTTCTGCGACAGACCCCCGCAGTGTGAGGCGCTTTACCTGACTCTTGCCCTGGCATTGTGTTCCTATACAAAGAAGGTTTACCTTTGAGACCCTGTGGGAAATTGCGCAACGATGACGGTTATACCTTTGAATCCGTCATTTTATCGAAGGCTGTATCATCGCAGAATTATTGCTTACGAAGCGAAAAGTAAGCCTTTTTACAATCCTTTCAATTATTTTTGTATGGTTCAAATAATTTTATTCTTTAGTGATCACGAGCATTAAACTTTTTTTATCATCTTCATTGTTATAAGTATATAAATAAACCTCTATTTTCCTTATCAGCTACTGCATTATAATTGAAAAATTTATAGGATTGACATAAAAATTATCTAGATTGTAGATTCACACCTCTTTGTTCTTCTGACGGCACAACTTCAAGTGGAAGTCCGGATTCGGCGAAATGCGATGTGTTGGACGCTCTATATCTCACAGATGAGTGTCAAACAAATCCGAGGATCTTTCCTAGAAAGGACCGCGCGGCGCTTTGGACCCTTAGTTTTTTTGTTCATCTAAAGATAATAAATGATGTACTTGAAAAAAGATCCGACCTGTTCATGAGATAACGATCGGGAATGATTTTTATGGAAATGTGCACCGGAATTATAACGATTAGGATTCCTTTGGGATGAGGTGGAGCAAGCAGACAATGCGTCGGCAAATGTTAACTTAAAGAAGACATTCATAATCATATCTGATCGATGATAATATAGGGCTTCGTTATCGCTCTTTTATTTTATATATTATAATATTTTATCCCTGTGCAGCTACCCTTTTTTTAAACTTAGCAGAAGCTAAAAAAAGCAATCAATTACTAATATCCATAAATTCATAATTAACCCAATAATAAATTAAATAAGTTAAAAAATCGTTTATCATAGATTAACTGCTTTGAAGATTTTAAGCTGCATTTTAAGTTAGAATAGAGATAATCATCTACAAATATAAAAATAACGCCGGCGTCTACTTAGGACAATAAACAGAATGCTAACGTACTGTCCGTTCCCAATCTTTTGTGTTCTACAAATAATGTAATTCCCACAAAGTACTTAAGTCTTTTATTTCCTACTTTTACAATTGCACTTGAGAAATGAATGTTAATATCCTATTAGAGTAGAGTTTGGGTTATTTCTTCGAAAATCCTTTTAAATAATAGATGAATAGTCTTCAAACAGGATATAATAACAATAAAGAATTATTATTATATACATATATTATGTATTTATTGAAACAACTTATAATTAATTATTACCTCCTAAAACTACGATTTTAAAGTCGTTTGTCATTCCATTCCCTAAAATCCGTACATAAAAATGTTTCGATTCAGATGAATAAAAATTGTATCATTATGCGATTGGAATTTTTTCACGCCTTGTCAAATTCTGCTAAAATAGCAACTCTTTATTAGATATAATTCTTCGTAAATGAATAGCAATGAGTTTTTTGATTTTATTAAATTAAAAAAATGCCATCACAAAAGGAAAATAAAATAGTTTTGGGTATAACTAGATAAATTGTAATTTACCGATGTCCATAATATATTTATTTATTTATGTCAAGACAGTAGGTAAATTAAAAAAAAATATTTAAACATTATTAGACATAATTATTAGATATAAATGTATTCCAGCCATTTAGGCGTACAGGTTTTCTAAAAGGCAAACTCAGAATTGTTGTTGCTCACAATGCCCGCCTCGCTCGGGACCCGACTCGTAAGGGAACCACTGTTTACCACTTCGTTTTTCATTCAACCTATTGTTCGGAAGTGAAGATGTGCTTTATCCTGGAAATATAATGTTTCCTTTTGTGCGAAAGTTAATATTTTAGACCGAATGAAATTCACTTCTATTGTATGCCAGAACGTTACCTGCCTTCAATAGAATAAGCGTGCGGATTGCACACTTATTATGGTGAAGATTTTGTAAATAGTCGATATCTTAAAACGTCTCTTAGCTAATGCAAAGTATGCATTGCAAGTATTTTATAAGTGGGTTGGCCGTTGTAATTGATCGACACAAAAAATTACCAGTCTTTCATCGGATAATAAAAGGACATTTTAGACAATTCATCACAAGATAAAATTGCAAAAGAATTTTATCATTAATATTAAAATGAACATATGAATATAGTTTTATAAAAAATATGAATTGTATCCTTCGTAGTCTATTTTAAAAATAATTATAATAAATTTCGTAGATACTCAACCTTAAAAATAAACTGATCAATGCTAAAAATGCATCTTAGATATGGCCTTATCTAACTTCATAAATACACTAAAAATACTCGGATAATTACTAATAAACGAACATACACGTATACTATTTGCTACTGGATGAACATAGCTCGACGCGTTGTTGACCTTGAGTGACGCTAGATCGTTTTCCTCACTTCACTTCCTGCTCGATGCCATCTTGGTCAAACTGGACCCGTGTTCGCTTACAAACAAATGAGTCGATGCCCATTCACACTTCATTATTGCGTAGATTGGTAAGATAATTACAACGGTCGGGAATTTAAACTCAAAATGTGAGCGTTGTCGAAATCTAAAAAAAAACCTCAAGTCCCGAGATTACATAAAATAATTATTATCATAATAATTATTTAATGTAATCAAGAGTAATCTTTGAAACTCAACAAAAACCCCGGAACAGACAATAATAATTTGTCACACTTCGTACGTACAAAATATTTATCATCTTTTGATAAAAGAAACTGATGCGTTTTCCGGGTTGGTAACGTATCTAACTTACAATTATAAAAATATAATTCATTTCGTAATTCTTAAAATCACGGCAGTCATATACAAATCCATTACTGATATCAAGAGACATCTTTATCTTTTAAACAGATAGACACTTGTTTCAGTTAATAGATTGTGCAAGTACGATAGTTTTTAAAGAAATGTGTGCACAAAAATAACATGATATACGGAGTAATCTCAGTAATGGCATCATTTACCTTCCATTTCCCAGTTAAACCGTTGTTTAACCCCGTTGCTTAGCTTTGTGTCGGGAGCACATCTTCTTTCTCTAGAAAAATGTATACTTCCTGAAAATAACCATGAGTATAATGGTTTCTGGTAACAGAGACGTGTCAGGGAGGAACAATGTATCAACACGAGTGCACCCATACATAGCGCTTCGCCCTGCGCCCTCGCAATCTTCCTAATGAGTGAACCCTTTCACACATTGGACAAAGTCGGGGTTTCACGGGTGATATGACATGTATTCAGAGCATCTTTCTTTGTTACTTTTAGTTAAAATGAGATTCGTGTGTCTAAAAAATCCTGGTTGTAGCATGCGGAGCCTATACTTTTTCTTTATATACTTATTTATAGTGCACTGTTTTATTCTAATAATATTAGGAAGTGCAAGGCTCTTATCAGTGTAAATAACCTAAGTTATATTATAAGAATAATTATATCCTCTTAACTGTCTTTTTTCAAGGCCACAAGTAGATCTTAATTGATATTTAATTGATTTATTTATGATTAATCTTATTGGGTACTACTAACTATTCAATTAGGATATCTTTTGTTACCTGGACGAATTTTTAAAAAATATCTTATTTTGACATATTTTAAAAACATCAGAGTAAAAAATAGCACAGTATTTATAATTTACGAATAATGGTTATTATTTAAAAGTATTTCCGCCTACACACTACAGATACTTCTAAAACAAACACTTTTGAGAGTGGTTTACGTGCAGATGAACGATGTTATTTTCAGGAAAGATTTACAAGCCTCAAATAACTGAAAAGCTCAAAAATATAACGTAACTTACTTCTATTTTCAAAGATGAACATTGAAAACTTGATTTGAATGGAAAGATAACAAAGTTATACAGTATGATCAAAGTACATAAATATCTTATATTGAATTAAAAATGGTCATGTGGTATTCGTGTCATCTGTGATTAATTCTATCAATTGAGGACTTGTCTTCACGTGGCCGGTCTTTAGACGCCTAAGCTATTGATGATGGCTTCCCAGTAACATTCTTGAGAAAAAACAACGATATTAATTGGTTCTAGAAAAAAGGCACCGACGCAGATAATATTTGAGGTGGCGTGGGTGCCAGTATAAAGTTTACAATATGCGACGGCAAAGTTCACCAGCTGCAGTTTAAGCCACTATTAAAGTAATAAGTTAATTGAGTGCTCAGTATGCTCATAGACTACAGTCATCCATTAAGATCAGAGAGTTATCTTTTGTTTTTATGCGGTTTTTTCTTACCTAAGAAAACTCTAAATAAAATTTCCTCAAAGAAAACTCACTATTTATTATTACTACAAACATTCTTTATAACATATTTGTATAGAATTAAGTTAATCAAAACCATCTTTCACAGTGATTTTGAAGTGAAAACGAAAGATACTTGTAAAGGGTGAGAAGGGCGTGTATTGAAACGATTTTACACCTGCATTGGCATCTTAATGAAGGGTGATCTTGATTCTCACGCTTTTTGAAGATAGTATTTCTGATTATTAGACATTCTTACTGGTTTACCTGTTACCAATAAATAAAATTGAAGTGTCTATTTCTAATTGTTCACCTGTCAGTCTATCTCATAATTTAGTCTAGTCGCCGAAATAGTTAGACCAATTTTTACGGGACTGTCGCTGGTATATAGCCTTATATTTAAACAAATAACATAGGTTAATATTTTTATTTTATCATTATCGTCATTATAATAAACTCTAAAAATGGACAACATTAATACATAATATAAATTTACTCTTCCCAGCTACACCACCATACACCTAACCAACTACAAGGTTTTAATTTATTGAAGTGAGCACGCCTATTGTGCTCAATATTAAATTGAAATACGAACGAAGCTTTTTAGATGCTGCTTTCAAATCTGTTGCTAATCTCGGGTTGTGAAGCCAAACAGGTGCCACTGCATCCTTTCGAGAACGCTGTGCGTAACCGTCACGTAATTACATTATGCCATTATTTACGTCGACGATTACCGCATTGTAAATAGCAACCAATGGACTGCGAAACTCCACAACCGTAGCATCTCTTGTTTCCATTACCTTAATACTATTATTTTATAGTCTTTAGTGATATTAACTATATCATAACGTCGACATTATGTACCTACTTTATCTTTATAATATCAAAAATGTATGACAAAACTTGTGGTACACATTTAAATATATTAAAAGTGAAGTTTATCTTTTTCAAGTAAAAATGCTAAAAAGAAATCCCATAGAAATACTAGCTATGTATCCTTTTAGAATATAGAAATGATCGAATGAGTGCTGGAAAAGCAACAATGTGTGCATTTAGTCGATGAAATGAATCGGCAACCCTTCGCTCAAACACGAATCAATTACTGACGTTTGTATCTAATCCACAGCTGATAGCGACAGATGTGAACGACAGGAGGGATTTGCACTAGAAATTCATATGCCTCCCTCCGGGAGTGCGATCAGACCCTCCCAATTCTGAATTATTGTGCAAACTACTGCTTATAGCCGCATCTGTCCACTTGCGCTGTTTCGCCTAATAGGGCTGAATACAAAGTATCGATATCAATTATAACAATTATTTCACAAATTTCTACCCAATAAAAGCAAATAAAATAAGGAATAATATAAAATATATTATTATTAACTACATTAATATTTAATACAACCAAAATCTACGGAATCAACAAAACAATTTATTCAAAATTAAAAGTAAAACGAATCGATCAAAGAGCGTTCACTTCCTGAAATCGCTAGTTTTGCAAACAACAGCGGAACTGGTATTGTTTCTTACCAAGAACACTATGCTTGATACATTATAACGGTTGACGCTTCCTGTTGCCAGTGAGAATGTAAACATGAGCTCTTTGTTTTATGCAACTGTATTCGAGGTCGGTGCTGAAGATTATCCTGACTTAGCGTAATATTAACGTAACGTTTTCTATTACTGCGGTAACAACTAACAATATAAATGCAAACGTGGCCATACGTTTTTTCATCGATAACAACGGAACAAGAATAAAAATGCAATCCCACCAAAAGCAAGTAATCGGACGCTGCACTATGTCCCTCGCTGAGATAAAGTCGCCCTAACATTCAAACAAGTGGCTAACACACACTGACACATAATCAGGAAGTACAATGAAGATTAAAAAGACTCGACGCACACACGTCGTTAATGTAATATTCTCGTAGATGTAGATGAAAATAAATAATAAAGCTAACGCACACAAAGGAAGAATTTAAATAAAGCATCTCGCGCGTTGTACCAGGAAGTAGCAGTTCACTCACACATTGGAATGGGTCGGCGGCGATACGAAGTTTGTTGTGGCGCTCGCGCACACTTGTGTGTCAACTACGCGTGGGAGCGTGCGCACATGGCCCGATTGGGACATACCAAGCGAGCCCCTTGACGATACATTTTTTACGACACGTTGGTATATAATATGTCACATAATATTTGAAATCGACTGGAGGTTATGACGTGAATAAAAATAACCGATGAGCTCATCTTAAGCTTATTTGAAAATCACCGATAAAATACCAAGTAATAAATCATTAGTCAATTCTCAATCAAACTTGAATGTTGTGAAGTCACAATAATTGTCAATACTTTAATGGCGTTAAATTTAAATTGTAAGACGTAAATTAAGCAATTTAAATATTATGCAAACTTAATTAGTGTCGACTTTCTTATTACAGGTACTGGAACAAGTATTTTTAATCCAGTTTTTTATTAAATTAAGAACGTTTCGTCGAACATTCTTGGCCCAGGTTTCGAATAAGGTTAAGCACGTGAACCTTCTCCCAAAACGAACGCGGGTGCATTTCTAACCCGGTTTTTTGATCACATTGCTCCCAAATCGAGAGAGGGTCGCTTTTTCATGCGACACTTGTATGCGCAAAGCTCGCCTGGGGATGGTATTTAGAATCCTATAAATATATATTTTAAACCCAGCTCTGACTGTTATAAAATCATGCTTCAATAATTTCCTCTTTAATTCATTAATTAAAAAATATACCTGTTAGATAAGTCTAATATAGTATAGAATATAGATTAATAAGATATTACTAAATTAATGACCTAAATTATTAAAGAAGCATACCATTTATATATTATCACTAGCTGACCCCGCAAACGTCGTTTTGCCACATAATAATAGGGGTTGACTGTAGAGGGGTGAAAATTGGGGG
>JAOSYY010000002.1:1925798-1944989 GCA_025727935.1 Hebomoia glaucippe | reverse complement strand
TACGAAAATCGGTCGAGCCGTTTCGGAGGAGTTCAAGTTCGAACACCGTGACACGAGAATTTTATATATTAGATATAAGTAAGTATATCTTTGGTAAGCCTTTCGCATGAGAAATACTAATAATACTATCTGAATGACGTTCTTCGTTATAAAAATTTATGCGTGTGTTACTTACTATGTAATGTACAATATAGTTAGCAAACTTTTTACATAATAGAATTTCTCACATAACCTTGATACTTATATAGTTACATCATTCGATATGCCGCATGAAAAATAACAATGTATGTAATGCCTTTATTCAATATATAAACTAAAAAATGAACATTATGAAGAAATATAGCGATTTAAACAGTAGAAATTCTGGTTGATAGGATCTTATTTTTTTATTAAACATACCTGTCTCGCGTAATAATTAAATCTATAATTTTCAGATAGTTCATATAACACACAGAAATTCGTCTACTAATGAAGATTTGAAAACAAAGTGTATGAGTATTCCTTTTTCTTATTCTTAACGCGTATGAAGCGTCAGTCTAATTCGGCGTTGTCAGCGTTCTAAGTTATATACATAAAAAATGTAAGCAATTTCAATTAGCTATATTATGTCTGCATAGCTCATGTCACAAACTACAAAAAATCGATCGGAGAGCAGGTTATTGTTTTTTAAGTCTAATTTAGAGTTCACGATAAAATTATATGGCCACATAGCTTAAAGGCCATAGTAATTAATAAATAAGCCATCCAGCCAGTGTAATAAAAATCATTATTAATGAGTTTATATCTATAGCAGAGATTTATTAAATTGTTAGTTCTTATTTTGGATAAGTGAATTAGAAATTTTGTGACGTCAATCTTAATTAGCAACGACGCGACGCCATATCCATACTTTGGGCAGGCTTATAAGTTTACTATTTTATAAATATAGTTTTTATATTTTCGATAGATATTTTGTACATTTACTTTGTTGGCGTTGCGATGGTTCAATGTGTCAAAATGATTATACATATAGGCTCTCTTTGACTGATATAATGAAGATATACAAAGCGAATTAAATGACAAATTTATCTCAAATTAATTCAGCAAATTTTAAGATAGAAGTATAAAGTTAACTATATGCAAAATTTATTTTGTGTTTTTTTTATTTACGTAACGAAATTAAGGGCAATTTACCCCGCTTTACTTACGCACTTTCAGTAGACAGTATTAATAAATTTACAACGATCGTAAAATAATAGTTTCTGCGTACACGTCATAAGCACTGTCAATCTCGATTGTATCTATTACTTACAACTTTGGTTCACAGCTAATGGCGCAATGTTTTGGCGTGACATCGTTGCCTAGTTTTGACTAACACCAAATTATGTAACGACAGAAACAACGACTGAATTGAGGTCGTGGGCTGCAAACGAAGGCTCGGAAGTGCGTGAATAATAACTACGAAACTTTGTATTATGAAGTTTTCTCTCAACTATTGCATTGCACAGATATTACGTTGTCCACTAGTTACTACACTGAAACCTTAAGAGATCAAAAAATCCAAGACATTCCATCTTTTATGAAATTGAATTCATGTCTCAGACTGTAATTATAATGATCTATAATATAAATAATTTGTTATATATTTATTTATATTCTGTTAATAAAAGTCTCTTAATATTATATACCGACATTATAACCTATACTATCTCAAGAATGTTAAAAGTATTGTGATCCGGGTCACTTCACCGGAAGTACCGCTATTTCCATATGATCGCAATTTCAAATGGAACAGCATCCGGTCTAGACTTCCGTGATATGTTGATTTCTAGACTCTCAACTTTCGATACTAGTCCAGGAAATTTCAAACTATATATTAACTGTTCATTTTAAAGCGTAACACATTTACTTATATTTTTCTAGATAACCGAATAAGGAGAATACGTATAGACAATAATTATCGCTTTAGACGGAAATAGAGATGTTTTTACGTCAATTGCCCTGTCTAGAATTAAAAGATACATGTAACATATAATAATAAATCAGCAAATTCGGCTTGCTACGAAAAGATATGCAAGGTACAACAATAGTTGTATTGGTATACGTACGAGAATTGGCAAGTTTTAAATAAATGTATGGCATATATATTTTAAATATTTACGTGTGAGAACAGTGAATTAATAATTTTCGGTACACACAGATTTTTTATGTGATCTCATGTTACTTCCGATTATTAACTTACAAGAATATGAATATGTTTTATTAAACCAATGCAATGATTAGTCATAAAAATATTACATGTTTGTTCGTAGATACCTACATTTACATAATTATCTTACTGTTTCCTTCTGACGTTATACATTATATTGTTCATTATCTAGCATTCATTTACTAAAACTGAAAAAAATAATTACTCTTGTACCTAGTTACAACTTTTTTTTTATAAACTTGCAAGGCCAGCACATCATAATTTCTTTATTCATCTAATATTTAGAAATCGATAGAATAACAATATATTTTGTATAAGAAATCTGGTCTCACATTCATTTTATTAATGCCTTAAAAATACATTTGTGGCATGACAGAGTTAATGAAAATATTATTATTACATTTTTCATTATTATTAATTATATATAAATTATTAAAACAATAGAAGAAAGAATATAAAAAAAATCAATGGACTGTAACAGACCAAAATTATTGGCATATAATTCGTGAAGATTTATATGTATATAAATAGGGTAAGGTAAACCTTCTTAAGTTTCTTTTATAATTAGTAGTATTAAGAAATCAATTTCGACTATACCTTAAATTTTAATACAAGTTTTTAACTACAAATATTCTACTATAACAAACGACTAACATCTAATTTCATAATTTCTTAACAGAAAGTAGTGTTAAGATACTGAGATGTACGGTCACGGTCACGATCAACATGGCATTTTATTCTCCAAATTACTTTACAACATGAACTTATTTAACTAACATCGCCGCACTTCACATACGCCCAGCTTATCGTACGCGAAAGAGAGGGACGTCTATACGAGGGAGTGAGGTGGGGTAAGGGAGCAACAGGTAAAGATTCCGAGGCCACTTCCGCCTTGGCTGCCGAATATTTCTGTCTCGAACCGGTAGTGGGATGGCAGCCAGGGAACTTATGTTTTATGTTTCTTCTTACTTCTTATGATTAACTCCGGCCCGATCCTCCCTGCCAAAAACATGTATCGTTAAATATAACTGTAACCAATAGCTTTATTAATGTAAAATGCCACGAATTTATAAAATATGTGACGCGTTAAAGTATTTTATTATTAGATATAGGTACAGCAATACTTAACGAACGATTTAAAACCGGTTATTAGCCGCTCATATTGTCTCTTTATAGGCACCAGGAAACGGTGATCCAAGTATTCAATAGCTCAGATATTTTCTATGCCTGCATTATCGGTAGAAATAATGTCAGAATAAAATATATTAATAAACCACATTGAGTTGATTCGAAAATATATCTGAATAAATAAAAAAGGTAATCCAAGAGTATATCCTAGTAAACAAAAAAAAGACTTCATTCCTTCGTTGACGGAGTATGAAAAATTAAAGATAACTGTAATTTTAAAACTGCTATTGCTTATTTAACGTAAATATATTTATATAGTAACAACGATTAATAACTTTATATAAAATCTAAATTGTCTAACTACAGAGAATATTTGACATTTAACTCATTTTACTTTTATTTACATTGCTTAGTTAAGTATTTAAACAAGGAAACTACGAGTTATTAAAAACTGGCGCGCTGACGTAATTCTACCGCACAAGTAGTACTTCCGCATGCCCTAAGCATACGCAATTGTTTTATTATCGATACAGTCTTATAGTAAACATCTCTATCAAGAAAAATAAAACTTTAGCCTTTACTAACTCATACACCTACTGTTCCGGATATATTAGTAAAATCATAATAGTATGATTAAAATGGGACTCGGATCGTCTGGCTCCCGAACTCCGAAGTTTTATCTTATTCTCCACAATGTGTGGCGCGCGATGTGGTAAAGGGTGAGGGGGGAGGTGGGCGCTCGCGTCCGTCCGCACTCCGCCCGCACCCACACCGCATCATCAGTTCGCGTCGGAGACTTGCCCGCGACGCTTGTCTGCGAAGTCGATCCCTCAGATACGCTGCTGGTTTACGGAGTGCCGTAACACGACACGTTTGGAGGGACCACCGCTGCTACGCGTGTGCTGTGCTCTTGTGAACACTGGATATTGTGATTTTTTTGTGGTGTGATAATGCGTACGTGCTAAAACTACTAATTGTTACCAAGCACCTCTTAGGATTTTTGACGACGCAACCAGTTCCGGATCAGCTCAGCCGGTAAGTAGCGGTGCTTATCACAGGCCACGCTATCTCGACCGCACGCATTTCCGACCCCACCCGATAAGGCTATAAAGTGCACCGAACAACTTACGAATATAAATTAAAGCTAATAATAAAAGTATTATGCTTATGTTTGAAATATGTCTTTAAAAAGATACATTATATTTCGGATTATTATTTATTTCTACATAATAAACAGGATCCCTATAACACGTGCATCTAAACTTACCCCACTTGCCAATTTTACCGTGAAAAAATAATACAATGATACGGTGTCCCCTTTCCGGAACAATCGCATTTCCCTCTAAAGATAGGGGCAATCAGATGTTAACCCTAAATGGGAAAAAATTACATTAATAGAAATTAATTCTTTAGTCTTAATATAAATAAGACCATTTATTTATAAGAAATTTAAGTATTTTATATGTCCATCAGATACATACGTTTTACCCGAAAAATGTACTCATATTTACCTAAACATTAGTTATTATAGTGATTACCACATACTCTTTTACTAAGAACTCAAAGTTTACTCAAATATTTGATATAATTACTTAAATAATTATTTAAACAAATTTTGCAAAATTTTAAAATAAAACGTTTATTGGAATTAACTATCTTGTATTTATAGTGAAAGAGCAAGTGTTACTTCATTATATCATTTACCAAAAACTGCAGAATAGGGCGCCATCTATTGTTACGTAGCAGAATGTTCTTTAATATTAAGATTTTTTTTGTTTAAATTATTTATATAGGATTTTTCGGTTCTTACAGATTGTCGTAATGAAAGTGGTTAGTTTGCAATTACCATCGGGACCAAGCATGGAGCGGTTACCGCTGCCATTTAGCCCAACGGAACTTCTATGGCGATATCCATTACCATGGGCACCTCCACCTCTATCACCTCTTGGAGACGCCAAAGCTCAGTTGCCCGCTGGACTCCCACCAGAACCCAGATTATGGACTAGAGAAGATGTATCAGTCTTCTTAAAGTGGTGTGAAAGAGAATTCGATTTGCCGAATTTCGATATGGATCTTTTTCAAATGAATGGTAAGAACGGCATTAATAGTTATAAAAAATATTTTTACCTAATCGTAATGCTTGAAAGATTCACGAGGAATTATTATTTTCAGGTAAGGCTTTATGCCTACTAACAAAAACTGACTTGGGCGAACGTTGCCCTGGCGCCGGAGATGTCTTGCACAATGTTTTACAAATGCTTGTGCGCGATGCAGCTCTATTAGGCCGAGTCCCATCATCACCCGTGACACCTACGGCGCGTAATGCTCCGTATCCACCTTCTCCACACTCCCACCCACCAACGCCAACATGGGCCGTTGCCGACGGATTCCACCACTTTCACAGTGCAGCTGCTGCTGCTGTTGCTCAACCAAACTCCGTTACCTTAAGTCCAGCTCCATCAGTTGACAGTTCGGGAAGTCCGCAACGTGGCGAAACCATGAGTTATGTTCCATCATACGCGCCTACAGTTCCCACACAAAATGGTAGTTCTGGAAGTAATCAATCCGATTCCGACGAGGAGGCGAAATTCGCTCCTCCGCCTCATTCACCTAAAGACAATCCTCTTCCCAGCCCAGCTCCCCAGACGCATGCCGCATCGCAACATTCTCATTTTAGGACTCAACACCGAGAATTTTTTCCGAATGATATGCCAGAATCCAATACAAGTAAGTTTCACACCAAGGAAATCATATAACAGAAATTTATAAATAAATTGTTAATTGTTAAATAAGATGAAATTTATTTAATTTCTTTTTTTTGAAAGGTACTAAAATCTACATCACCAAAAGTTGTTTTCTATTTGAGTTTTTATTGAAAGCCGTCTGTTTCTATTCTAGATGGAAGACTGTTATGGGATTTCTTGCAGCAGCTACTTAATGACCCGACACAAAGATATACAAATTATATAGCTTGGAAAAATAGAGATACGGGTGTATTTAAAATTGTGGATCCCGCTGGTCTTGCTAAACTTTGGGGTATTCAGAAGAATCACTTGTCAATGAACTATGATAAAATGTCTAGAGCATTGAGATACTATTACCGCGTCAATATATTACGCAAAGTACAAGGCGAGCGACATTGTTACCAGTAAGTAAATTAATATTGAATCTGCTTCCAAACTGTTCAACTCACTTTAGAATTTTAGATCAATAACTCATGTATTATATTTTTACAGGTTTCTTAGAAATCCTACGGAACTTAAAAATATAAAAAATATCTCGCTATTACGTCAACAAATGAGCCCAACACGCGTAGCTCAACAGCAGCAGCAACAACAGCAGCAACAACAACAGCAGCAGCAACCCATTGTTAAGGCTGAAATGAAGGAAGAACGTTGTGAAGATGAGCATGTTGAAGAAGATATGCCAACAGATCTGAGTATTACAGCGACTGAACCTTGGCGGAAGCGACCGCGATGTGAGCCAGCGCCGGTCCCATCGTCACATGACAAACATTACATTAGTACCTTAATTGGTGACAACATGATGATGAAACCAGATTCAGAATACAATTCTGAATACTATGCGCTAAATTTGAAAAGTGAAAAATGCGAACAATGACTTTTGTCAAGGAAATAGCCATGTTTGTGTGCAGTGTTTTTATAAAGTGTAACTCTACTACTAAACTCCAACCGATATATTTCTAGTCAAATATCTCTCAGTAAAATATTTTCAGTCTTCCTTAAAATAACTACATACATACTTACAAATGTATATTAAAAAGAAGCTGAGAGTGCTTTGTCAGATATAATACGGTATTTGGAGTCGAACAGGGTATGGACCTTAAATAATGCCTTTGTGCCACGTGATTTTTATCTGATAGTGTCAATTACATATAATTTTATATATAGGTATAATTTAGTTAGAAAAGGGGACAGAGATTATTTGTGTTAATTCATAGAGACTTTGATTATCGTATATTGTGCAATGGACCATAAACTGCAGACTGACTTCTGGCAGTTACAAATGAAACATTATATTGCCAAAAGAGTTAAATATAGTGTAGCGTATAATCAGTGTTTGTACGCGTTGATAATGCATTTTGTTAATTTAATTAGATTGTATGTATAAGTATATTAATAAAAATATTCTTCTTTATAAATATAAACAGTTCAGATATAAGGCTAACAAAGATTTAATTATATCATACACACAATATTTGTGTCTTCCATTGGTTCTTTAGGCAAACTACTTCAAGATTGTAGCGGGTGACATAATTTGTTCCATAAAAGCTACCACAAATAATAAAGAGTTTGAAAACAATGTCTATAGTATATTTACATAAAAATATTATAGGGACAATAAATTCATAACGTAATGCCTTGAAACCAATTTAAAATTCCTCTGTGATAAAGTTGTAAAGTGGTAGACTTAGTATATGCTAGGCTTTTATTCAATTATTTCCAGCTACAATTTTCTGTGATCTCTTATCAATATAGGTAAATATTGTCATAGAGACTAAAATAATTATTGTTTGTAAATATTAGATATAAATCGTATGTTAGACTATAAAACAGTATAAAGAGTGTATGATGTATGATTTGTCAAACAAAATGTGGAGCTTTATTAAAGTACCTAGGTATCTGTAATTACGGTTACAATTGAGTTTGTATTTTTACATTTATTTCTACGGGGCATATAAAATGCCAACACTTCCAACTTGTAAAGAGTATAAATATAATGTTTCAAGAAAAACATATTGTGTTGAATATTGAACCAAATGAACCTGATAATATCCTCTTCTACTTCCTTTTTACAAAAAAAGTGGATTGAGCGTGCAATAACATACAATAATATGTGTTTATCGAATAAAAGAAGACTAAATGGTATTTTCGTTGTCGATCTGGAATTATAAATTTTGTATCATTAAGGAAAAATATTGAAACAATACTCAAAGATACCCATTAAAATTGATTCATGATAATCTGATACTGAGTTTAAAAAATAGTTTGAATGAGTTTCTTAGTCTACTGTGAAGTAAAGATTTGAGCTACACCAAGCTTGCGGGTGTAATTTCCGCTATAACTACATATTGAAATAATGTTCATGCATGGTATTAGAAGCCTTTTAGTAATTCGCCTTATCATTTTTTATTATATTGTTAGGAATATTTAAATTTTAACTGATCAACAAATGGAACGATCATCGATTTTAGATGATTAAATAACAAAGATGTTATTTGATGTATCATTGCTACGGATACGTTGATATGATTTTAGGTATTTAGACACTCAAACTGGATCTGAACAATCTTTACCTTTTTTTTAATAATATATAGTTATTAGCCGGACAGTATTGCTAAAATATTCCTTTCATCAAATTATTTGCCAGAACATGACTAGATGCATAAATAATGTGCTTATAACGCACACTATATTTGTAATCCTTTTCAGTATTAGATTAGAACAAAATACCGCAAGTTTTAATTTTCTATCATGAGCTAAATTATACGACATAAGTATCTCATAGTTCCTAACCTAAGCTTTCGATTCTTAACCGGAATTTGATTTAACAAAATGAATTGTTTTATTATATAAATGGAATTATACAAAGTTTAATTATTATTTTTGATTATTACCCTAACTGTCATACGCCTTTTACTTTATACTGAGCAAAACGCTAAAATGTGTTCGTAATTATTTAACACAGGAATATTTACAAAACGATATCGTTTCTTTAAATTGTAGATAAGTATAAAGGTTATTAATTTTTTATTATTCCCAAAAATTAAATAAACTACAAAAATAATAAAACATGAGTTTATTGATACAGGTTTTATATTGCATATTGCAGCGAGTTGATCTATTTATCAGCATTAACAACCATTTTCCCAGTAATATCATACTAATCTTTACAGAAACTGACACAATACTAATAACTTGGGTAAAAACCACACCATTTTTTCAGTTATTTATAATGTTATTAATAAAAAACAGTTATAAAAATCATAGCTTAACTTTATTATTATTGATCACTTTGTTAGTTACTAAATACTGCTTCTATTTCTCGGCTTGACTTTGAAAGAAAATAATATCATCAGCTATTACAGTCGAGGCTGATCTAACTTGTCCATCATCTAATTTAATTTCTCCATATGACAATTTTCCAGTAACATATACCCTTTGTCCTTTCTTAAGAAATTTATATACAGTATCTCTAAGTCCTGGTCTAAATACACTAATTCTGTGCCAATCTGTCTTTTGCAATACATCGCCTGATTCATATTTGTAGCTAAAGTGCGTTGCAAGAGGAAAATTTATAACTGGATGATCTTCTGTGCCTCGTTTCTGTGGATCTGCACCAACTCGCCCAAGTAAAGTAACTTGATTTAATGCTGCAAATTTAAGAAAATAAAATAAGAGACACCCATTAATAATTTTACATTATATGAATTATTAAGAGCATTCAAATTAAGTTCAAAAGAATCATGTACAAATATAACAATCACTAATAGGAAAGTAAATAAAAGTAAACAAATTCATGGTAGATATAGGCAATAGAAATAAAGATCTGGTGATTTGTATTACTTGACTTGAGAGAGTCTAACGCAGGTTTACCAATTTTACTAAAATACTATGATATACAAACTTTTTTCAGTAACTTGTGCGTCACGCTGAGCAGTAGTTGTATGTAAACTATTTCTTGCTAAAAACGGCCGTACCGTATTCTTAACCTAAAACATAATAGTTACGTCTTATCAACACACTTAATAATAGTCATAATTGAAATGTGCGATATATTCAGATGAAAATAAATTTACCACACGACGTAATATCCCCTGCATCGTTACAGAGTGTTATATTATTTAAATAAATTTAAACTTATATAAAATATAACAGATTAGAAGTGAACAGAAGACTTTGAAGTTTATTACTGAATTAGATTTACAAAAACCGCATAAGTTTTATAATCAAAATACTGTTTTTTTGTAAGTATTAATCTAACAAAATATACCATTAGAAAAGTTTTGAGGTTGTTGAGGAAAACAGATTAGTTACCATAAATAAAAACTCTATAGTAAGCTAACAAATACAGTGTATAGTAATTTACAAAAGAATAGTCTATAGTTAATATAAAAATTATTGAACAAGCTAAATAGTCTCGTTGAATTAAAGTTGAAAAATACAAAAAAGAAATAAAAAAGACTCCAGGCTAGCCAAAAGAGTTGCCGATATTGTCAATTAAGTGTAGAAGCAACTTTTGTCGAGACTCCATTGCTATTATAGATTATAGACGCAAGATATTGTATAGATTATAAACACTAGGCATTGTTGTAGATAGTTTTTGTCTATTCAGCTACCACCATATCCAATCCAGAAGAAGTTGTTGCCTGTGAAGGATGCCTTCAGCTGCGAATGCAAAGTCTGAAAAACCAGCTTCTTCGGAAGCGGCGGATAATACACCGATAAAACAAATTATGACGCTTATGGAACACAAAATACGCAATTTGGAGAAAAGAAAGGTACGTACCTACATCATAATAGCGAAAATGTTTGTTTCTACATATTTACAGCTTAGATAAAAATACTTTGTCACATAATAAATAAAGATAATAGATGGGTTGTTTTTAAAGAAACAATAGTTTCTCAAAATGTTATGTATTATGGTTTATTCTTTATTCGTGTAAATAAATTTGCGGTGAAATCGTTGACGCCATTTTTATACATGTGCTCCTTGGATGTTGCATTAAAACTGACGCCTATTACAACGTAATGTAAAGCTGTAAGAAATTTTAATTCCACGACTCTCCAGTATAATCGAGATATTTCTTTTTTTCTGAAGTACACGGAAATTTTCATGTAACTGTTTTATTTTGTATACATAATAAATGCCGCATTTTTATTTTCCGTAATTATTTATGGTATATCAATAGCATTCGCATACTATTTATTGCTATTTTAAAACCCTCTAATGTATAGGTGGTTGAACTGTTCAAGATTAAGTTTTGCAACAAACTTATATCAATAACAAAGCACCTTAATAAGAAAATTTTATTGTGTTTGTAGAGTAAGTTATCGTCGTACCGAGAACTACAAAAGGCTGGTAAAGAATTGAATTGTGATCAGAAGGTTGCCGTTGCCAAATATGATGAGGTGGCACAGACTTTGGAGTTTGCTAGAGACCTTTCTAAGCAAGTTGGTTCTATTGCTGTCTCTGCTGAAAGGGAAGCAAAAAAGCAAGCTAAACGGGTATGTGTACTATATCCTATATAATTTCATTCTATACTACCTTTTTTAAAAGTACTAATTTTAAACTGCTTTCAAATTTAGTGGTATGTAGATTCTGTTCTGTAATGTTACATTGATACTCTAGGAGGCCTGGGTTCGCTACACAGCAGACACCAATAAAATTCGAGAAGTACTTCTTGTTTTGGATTGTCTTGGGCAATTGGGGAACCCTGAAGTGCGTGAAGACTTCCTCAATGGCACCAATGGAGCTGCCAAACTTACTGAGGATGATCTGAGAATTTTGGATGAGTTGTGAGTATATAGATGAATAATATTACTAAGCAAGTCTTTATTTTATAAAGGTGAATTTAGTGCTATCATATATTTCAAAAAAAGTTTCATTTGATTATTATTGTTGTATTTTTTCAAGGTTTCCTTGTCATCAATGCTGTCCATTTCATTTTTGCATAAATAATTCAAAATTCGACCTCACCAGTCCCATATATTGTATTTTTTTTCTAATATTTTAAGGTTTCCTGAAGTTACTCCCAAACATGAAGTCAATGAAGAGGGTCAACCTGGGTTTCAAGCTCAAACCATCAAAGCTGCTGAACATTTATACTCCATAATTGATGGTAAACCAAAGGAAGTACTGGGCACAACTTATGCCCACATCAAGGAAATAGTGACAACTGTACATGAATGTGGATATTTTGAGAAGTCCCCAGAATCAGCTGTATCTGAAGCTGTGATTGAAGAAAATAATGTACTTGAAGAAGTTGAAGAACCTGTTCAACAGGTAGAAGAAGTAGAACCAGCAGCCCCGATGTATCCACCACCTATGGGTATTCCGACAGCACCTGCACCCACAGTGGTGCCTACTCCAGGATATCCTCTTCGTCAGTTGCCACCAATCACTCTACAAGAAGTTGAACATGCTTATTTCTCACAACAATACCCTCAACAAAGACCAATCTCTGAAGTAATTGGCTCACAGAATTTCTTTTTCCTTCAAGAATCAGAAATTGACAGCCCAGTTCCTACACCTCAACCACCAATGATAAACCAGGGATCCCCTCCTGCACCAATTCCCACTCAGACATTCACAAATCAACATTTTGTTCAAATTCCTCCAAATTGCATTCCAGAACCAGGAAATATGCAGATGCCGCCACAACCCCACTTTTCTCCCCACCCTGAGCACTATACTGTGCCTATGCCCATGCCAGGTCACCCTCAACCCCACCCACAAGCAACACATCCAATTCCCCAGCAAGCACACCCTCAGCCTATGCTCACACAGCCTCAACATATGCCTCCACAGGGAATACCAATCCAGGTGTTGCATCCTGAACCTACCTTGCCAAACTCCATTGAACAAAGCACCACAGAAGAAAACAAGCCTCCTGTACCTGTAGAAGAGAAGAATGTTATGGATGATAAAGAAAGTAGAAGTCCGGAACATGAAGATGGTGAACGTAAAACGCATGGCCAAGGTGACGGACAAAACAGATTCAGGAGATACCGCGGCAACGGCAGGGGTGCCCCGCCTAATGGGTACCGTGGACGCGGTAACTTCCAAAACAGGCAAAATAATGACGGATATAATAACAGACATGGAGATTATCAGAACAGATCAAAAGATGGATATCACAACAGGCAGTACAATGATAGATATGACCAGAATAGGCATAAAGACTACCAGAACCGTAGCAACGATGGTTATTATGGTAATGGTGACACAGGTGACAATCATCAGCAGAATGAAAACTGCGGCCGCGACAGATACAATGACAACTCCCAAGGTTATCAAGGAGGCTTCAAGAGCCGTGGCCGAGGTGGGCCCCGCGGCAACCCCCGTGGTGGGGCCAGGCTACCACGGTCACAGTACAACCGAAAACAAGACAACGTTGAATAAATAACCCTACAAACAATGGAAACTCGGCTTCACATAACCAACTATTCTATCGGACTAAATCATTCGTGGAAGGCAAATTTCACCGGCAACAACGTGCTGTGGCAACAACATAAAGAGATTAAGATAATAATAAAAAAAAAATAAAAAAATAATAAAAAAAAAGTAAAATATTAAAACTTGAAACAGAATAAAAATAAGTTACTTGAATTTAGATGTATGATATATGCAATTATTGTAAGTTACGTTAATTCTAGATTCATGTATAGGTTATTGTCACGTGTGTGACTCAAGTGACGAAACGTTCGGAAGGAGCTCCCCGAGCCGCCTGCGGCTGTCTTCGCTCAGTACCTCGTACGTGCCTCGTCCTCGTGATAACTTAAGTACAGGATAATATTATGCACATAACGATAAATTCACTACTGGGACCTTTTTAAATCTCGTTTATCATTGTGTTCGAAATAAAAATATAATTCAGTGACCTAATTTACGTATAACTCATTGAATACTTTCTGGACTAAAATAACTTTTATATGGTTCTGGCGAAACTAGTTTTATATCAATATTAATTTCATAGCAATGATTTTTTGATATTTTTTTATCTTATGAATCAATACCAAACAAGCGACATTGTAAAATATACGTATCGTGTATCGTCGCTATTAGATAATTGTATTTTGGTCCAAGCTTCCTCGGTTTCTTTCAATATGTTCTAATAGGCTGTGTGCGAGCAAAATAAAGTATTCTATGAAGGTTTTAATCTTTTATTTACAAGAATGGATTTTTTTAAACAGCCAATCGGCATAAAATAATGTTTGATATTAATAGAATGTCCTGTTTTAGATTAAAAAGTGAGAAAATATATAATACTAGTTGACCCAGCAAACGTCATTTTGCTACATAAATATTTAGGCGTTGACTGTAGAGTAGTGAAATTTTGGGGTTGTATGTATTTTTATATGCTGCATCATAAAAAAATTAAAAGAAGAAATGTCCAAGAAATAAAAGAAGATATTTAGGGATAGACCACCCTTAACATTTTGGGGATGAAAATAGATGTCCAATTCTTAGATCTACTGAATATGCTTATAAAATTTCACGAAAATCGGTCGAGTCGTTTCGTATGTGTATGGGAACGAACACTGTGACACGAGAATTGTATATATTAGATTTTAAATATTATGTTCATAGCGGTTTTATCATGAATCTTATATTTCACCGATAAACCTTTTGAAACGCCTTTCTTATAGATTTGCAATTAATAATAAAAAGCAGTTTGTAAAGTAAGATGTTTATTTCGGAGAAGTCATTGTGTAGTAAAAATAGTTATACAAATCATAAAATTCCTGATCAAACCAGTTTTGGCTTTACTGAATATACGGCTGTTTTACGTTAATTCCGCGTAGAACCTACATGCTTATACCAGTGTCTATAAACCATTAACCTATACAACCCAATGCAATTATACAAAATATCGTCTACTTAATTAACATTAAAAATAAAGGTAATATTTTATTTATTTGTTCGATTAGTGATCAGTTTCCTCAAAAAGATCCATCCACACTTTTGATGAAATTTTTATAGACAATGCATTTGAGAGTAAGTTTTTATAAATGCAGATTGAATAAGGCGTCAACGCAGTATAAAAATATTGTCACATCAAATTCAGTTAGGAATGTGAAATACATATACCAATGTAGTTTCATATTACAAATTTTATTAATATAGAAAACTGAATCGAAACGACAAATATTTATTTTCATACTAAGTGATAACTACATACAAATATATATATGACAGCATTTAGGAAATTGTTATGAAATTATAAAGTCGTCAATATAAATAAACAATTTTTAACTTTTTTACGCTATAATATGTATTGTACTTACATATTAAACTCGAAATAGTATCGTTCTTAAACAGCATTGCACACGAACATTAAACATATTTACAAAAATTATTGCTGTTTTACCTACGTATTTTATAAGGCTTTCGTTTCAGTTTGATTAGACCTAGTAGAAATAGGCATCGAGGTAACTACAATTTGTAACGATCGAACTTTGTTTAATACAGTCAGTTCGCTAATGTTTACTCAATAAAAGACGTCATTAACAAATTTATTATCGATTAATTTTAATACGATTACAATTAATTTCTTTTTAAATTATTGTAGTAATTTACAAGGAATATTTAACGTTAAGCTCGTAGAATTTTAAACAATTTGTAAATATATACCTAAAACTTTGAAATTGTTACATGGATACAAAATTATAAGGGCGCCACAGTAATTAGCTATCGAAATACCATATATACTACATATTATGACGAAACTAGTAGAATTTACATTACTGTTCTTGTCTATTATACGCAGAAATAAAGTATTTCGAATGATTTTTAGTAAAAAAAAAAATTATTTTTTAATGCTTAATTTGAAACTGGTTACTATCAAATGATTTTAATTTTTTTTGAGTTAATCAGGAATATAAGTTTCATCATTAATTAATAAGCTAAATGAAATAGAACATTAAGTTGAGGAAAAAAAACAATTTGAAAACGAATATGAAAAAAATAATTTGGCAATCGTCAACAAAAATGTAAAATGATTTAACTGCAATTTTATACATACTACATATGGATATTTATCCCAATACAGACCCGAGCGTAAATAAGCAAATTATGGAAAACTAGTTACTTTAAAAATATAAACTATTTTTAATGTCCGCATACAATTTCTAGTAAAGTGGTATGGAAATAATAATTGTTTCTTATGAAACTTTGCATATTTGGTTAAAAAATGTAAGTATCTCATTCGTCTTATAGGACTTATGTCGATGCAGTTTATCCACCCGTCTAGATTTCTTAATAGAAAACTGGCATACGGCTCACCAGATGGTGATCACCGTAGCGTATAGATTACCCAGATGCTATAATACGCATCGCATTATCAACTTTTATAAACTGGATATTAATAATTTAAAAGTTTATTGTTACTTTACCGCTTCTTATTTAAATTATCTTGCACAAACAAATGTATGAAATTTTAATATAGCTTTTAAGTTTTACAAATATAGAAATCGAAACAATATGATACAATACGATTATCATAAAAGCAAAAAAAAAAAAATTTTTCGATCAATTTCATTTATTTACTGTATTGGAATGAACATGCCATAAATTCAATAGCTTTTTTGTTTCTATACAAGAACATAACATTAACGAACTATACTGTAGTATTCAAAATGATGATTCTCGAACAATTTAGAAACCTTGACGTTTTCGGACGAATTCTGGTTCCAAACGCGTTTACCTCACGACGTCCTGCTAAAGTACGGTTTACAAAAATGGCACCGACACTACCAGCCAACTGATACTAAGTAACAGCCCATCTCAAAAATTATTATTAAGTAAAAAATTAAATATGTGATGTTGATAAGTGACATTCATATATATAGATTTCAATCAAAACAATACAGGCAGATCACAATGTGATGGATACCGTGTAATTTCTATTTAATAAATATCGTAATACACGGCGTCATGACACCTGGCTTACCATAGTCTATTGTACTGTTACAAAATTATGTTCAAAGTCCATATTATTAAGCTAATTAAATGCTAGCCTGCAAGACGTATAAAAAGAATGAGATAAATTTAGCACATGTCACAGGAATTAAATTAAATAATCAATTGTCCATGTAAAGTGTATTTTGAACAGTACACTTGGGGTCCAAACGAGACAGCTATATTGAATGTTAAATCATTTGTCTTGACATTGCGTGCCTCATTTTTCTCTCCCAGGACTCCGCCTCCGCCCATGAATGTCGAACGTCGCGGAATAACTGAAACATACAAAATGCGATTTAATACTGAATTTATAGACGCCAAACCCAAGACTTGGCGATGACTTATTATTCCTTTAATTATTGCTAGATATACGAAGTTATTTTCTTATTCTATACACAGAACAGATATAAAGATTCAATTCTGATATTATAGACTATTATTTATAATTTATTTTTCACTTTACTATTTTGTTTCTTCTAATTGTGAAACATTTGTTTAAGATGTATGTGTTTCTTCTATGACTAATGTCTATTGTATTGACATGTCTATTTAGTTCTAAATAAAATTATCACTATTTTTTTTTGTACTTGTTTACGGCAAATTTGCTGCAACTACATTTAGTTCATAATGAAGAATACATAAAATCGATTGAAACCACGGGTTGCTGTTAATTTGTACTAAAATTTAGCATTGAAAAAGTTAAGTATAGACGTTTTGTACGTGTTACCTGAGAGAGCCACGGTTCGTCAGCGAGCAACTCGTTGAGAATAGCGGTTGTGTCCTTGCTGGGGTTCTGCATGCGCTTCTCTGCGACGCGCTTACTGCATTCAGCGTACATTAGGTACTTCTGATGCGATATCTTCGAGTAGAGTTGAACGCGCCCGCAACAGGCCGCGCACACCAAGAATTCCTACAAAGAAGTAATTTGGATTACTTATTAACTATATCTATCGTACACATAACTTAATCGCTAATTTTAATAAAATATTTATATACCTTGTCAGGTACATTTATGTCTATATTATAAGATCTGCTTTAAAAGAAACTGTGACGCAAACTTTATCATCGGGAACTTATACTTTAGGGATGTAAATAGTGAAATTACGAGGTTTTATTAAATAATTAAGGTCTGTAGGCTGACCTTTATCTGAAACCGTACACTTGCCCTTGAAACTTGAGTCATCTAATAGCAATGAAGTTTAACGAACTTGACAGAATACATAAATTATTTCTGAATGGCTATTGGTCGATTCAACTGAGAAACGTAAAAGTTGCTTTTTTTATTTGTATCGGTCTACGGATTGTTGGTTCTTGGACCCGTACTATAAATTTTAACATATAGCGAACCTTCTCATAGGCAAGCCTGGCGTCCGGTTGTACGGGTTCGAGTGTGGCAGGGTTGTACGGTTGTCCGTAGAGAAGTAGACGGGCAACGGCCGGGCGCACGCATGCACGACACACGCCATTGCCCGCAGCGACGCTGAGACCGGGCCACGTGCCCACAGCCGCGTCTAGCGAGCGCGCCCCACCACCTGATACGCTACTCGATACTCGCGACCGCATCGTCTCCGTCACCTCATCCACAGTCTTCACATTTGACAAGAAATATTCATCTGCAAAGTCAGTTATACTACTTGATACTTAATCTATAACGCAGTGATTCTTCACCTTTTTTTTGTTGCGGCACATATTTAAGGAACTCAAAATTTGGCGGCACACAAAGAAAAAGATAAAAATTATTTACTTACTACAACACACTGCGTAAATAGTTTATGACAAAAATTTGGCGGCACACAAAAGTGCCGCGGCACAGTGGTTGAGAATCACTGCTATAACGTCTTGAACGGTTACAATTAAATAATAAAATGTCTCCATTAGGCTACTGTTAGTATAAATTCATTTCAAAGTCAGTAATTCTTTTTGTTTTTGTTTTTTATTGATTTAAAAGTCGACTCAATTACAGGAAGGCGATTTTGAAATGAATAAAAGAAATAACTTCTATGTATACACCAATTTACATATACTTTGACAATGATCTCTAACATTTGGATTATTTTTCTATTTATCTACAGACAGGAAAGATGTTAATTATGTCCATAACAGCTGAAAATATAACTTGAATGTTATTTTAATAAATAAATACTTTGTGTTATATATCAGTGTAGATA
>JAOSYY010000002.1:1915613-1925698 GCA_025727935.1 Hebomoia glaucippe | reverse complement strand
CAATATGATGTCTCAACAGATTATGTAAAAACAAATAATGTTTTTACAAAATTAATTCAATAAGCCATACTACCTTGCTCCTGAAATATTTCCGTGAGGAAATTAGGGTCTAGTGCGTGTGATATTAACGTCTGTATGTACACTTCAAAATTTTCTTGATACATTTGAGTCTCTAACATTCTCTTTTCTATAAAATGACAATCGTCGCCCTGCAAATCACTTCTTATTAATTCTACTATTGTCTCCAAATGTGTTTGAGAGCGAATCTTCACTTGCACTTGGGTATATAGTTTCTTATTTTCGGGATTCCATACGGTATACTGAAAAAATCAGTTTACATGCATATTATTAGGATATCGAAATAAATGATTAACATTTTGAAATTGTAACAAGAAATTGAAAATTACCGTTGATATATTTCTGTACAAGACTTTTCCGTTATCTTCGAAAGGTTCGTACTTCTGTAGTAACGTCTTTCCATCCACTCTCCATATCGTCGGCCACATTTCCGCGAGTTCATTTTTTAACGCAACAAATTCTCCCGACTGAAATACATAAAAAGTAAATTCGTTTAGATTAAATAAATATAAATAATAATTATAGCCACTCTTATCGCTAATCGTTCCTAAACTAGAATTGTTCTAATTAAATTGAGGTTTTACTTAAGTTTGACATGCATTTATCTCAATAGGCTTTATTTAATTGATTTTGATGTCATGTATGTAAATTACTATAATATTATATTATAACGCCGTTTCTCTGTTTATAACTAAGTAAAAGTAATTTTCCTTTAATGTATTACATTACTATAAGCCAAAATAAAATATTCAATATTTCTACTAAAATTCTGAATAGCGATATAGTTTTTATAAATAATTATTAAACAGTTTTTATAGATGTATCCTTATTAACATAATTGATTACCCTAGACAAAAGTCTAATCATGTTAACTATTCATAACAAGTATAATAACTACCTGATAAGGCATTTCTTCTATAGGTCGCGTATTATCTATTTGACCCGTGTTGGGAATCTGCTGATGGGATTTAATGTTATGCAATTTCCTGTTCGAGTTAGCGTCATTGTCCGTGGATCCATACACTCCGTAGCCCAAGGCAGCCGAGTGAGGACCTACTAAAGTAACCATTCATTTCATTAATAGAATTTCACAAGAAAACAAAAATACTAATAAACACATTTTACCTGAATTATCCAGTTTTTAAATAAAATTTTGCTGATATATATATGTCAATTAAAAAATAAAACTGATATTACAGTGGCAGGACGGGTCTAGGAAAGGGATGATGATGAACTATTCACCATTGCGGATAACATGTGCACATTTCGAAACGGAAATTAATAAAATTGTCATAAAGAGGTTACAAAATAAAATAAAGAGCATTACAATCTTAAACAATGGACATGTTATCCCTAAATCGGCGAATTGAAGGGTGCTACCAGGAATAATTACAAACTAAAATTATGTAACACAATCATCAGTAATATACTCGCATTTATTTTATGTTTTTCCTCCTATTATACAAAAGTATTTACATAAAATATTGAGAATTGTGCATAAACAAATAACAATTAAATAGAAATACAAAACGTATATTCCGGGCATGACATACATAATTATTTTTTCATAGCTTATAACTGTCAAAGTATTATGCATTTCATCTTCCTTATAATATAAAATCACTTTAGCTAACAGCGAAATATATGAATACACTATCATAATAAGTACAAACTAAACCAAATACTGTAAATACAATACATTTTATATTTACAAGACACCCACTGGTATCAAACCCATAGAAAAATATACCACATTTTTGGAATTATTAATGGTAGCACCCCTTCAATAGCGAGTATGACAAGAGTCACAATTTCTACAATTTACAATTAAATGGCACTAATAATGTGTCATCATAAACAACAATTATTATGGTGAAATCTTGTTACAGACTAACCCTAAAATATCAAACTCTACTAAGATAGATTACATCACATTTTATCATAGAAATTATATACAATTGTCAATAATTATTATAGATTTCATCTAATAAAAAATTTACATATCTCAGTTAAAATGTAACAAGTTTTCACAGTAAACTGCCAGTATGGCAGCTAGCTTGCTCCTGTCATACAAGCTTCAGGGCTAGTTCTTCACCATCGCGCTCTACTTCTCAAATGGAAATCTAATAAATTGAACGCACCTTCTTCGGGTTGGTGTTGATAATAGTACTGTTGCTGCGGCGCTGCCTGCAGCGTGGCCACGGGCGCCGGGACGGGCGGTCGTGGCTTCTTGGGCGGGGCCGGCTGGGGCGCTACGACGGCCGACGGCGTCGCCTTGTTTACCGCCGTATTTCTGCCTTTCTTCGACTTATCGTTTAAAGGCGTACTAGGCACGTTTAACACGGGCTTATTTAACCGTCTCGCTTCCTCCTCGGCGTCATACGCAGGTTCGTCTGAGCCGTCATACTTTCGTTTTCTTTCTTTATTCAAGTGATAATATCTCGGATCGTCTATTTCGACGCCCTTCGCTTGTGAACCGAGAAGATTAGACTGCGTTCCGTGTAATTGATTAGCACCCAATAAGCCAGCGGTGTTCATACTGGCCGCCGGACTCATGACGGGGTTACTGAGAGACATCCCCGTGTTTAAAACGTTTGTAGAGGCCATCGCACCGTTTGCACTTTGCTGTGTCGAGTTTGCTTCACATTGGTTTTTTGTGACATCGTTTGGATTGTATGGCTTATTATTAACTGTATTACTATTAGTGTTCGTTCTCGACCACGTTGATTTCCTAGCGCCCCGGCCGGCCGGCGGGGGAGAAGTGTCACGTTCTCCTTGTAAAAATTTCAAATAAGAAGCCATGAAGCCTGAGCCCGGGCCCGTGACGGGAACATTGAATTTTTTTTCCATAATTTTCGAAGTAGTGTCTTGGGAGGCACTGTTTAGGTTCTGCTGCTGTGAAGAGGGTGCTACCGTCGACGTAGAGTTTGCTCGTTGTTCTGCAAGGAAACCAAGTTCTTCCTCTATATTGGGCACTACCACCTTAGGCTGTTCCTCTTCACGAGTTTCAGGCGTTGAAAACGATGACGAGGAAGCCGAAGGTGGAGTTTCACTAAATGACGATAATGGTGTTAACTCCACAGAGGACTGGAAATCTGGATGAGGAGCTAAGTGAAATGGGGGAAAATAAGTCAATGCATGGCCATGTTGCATTGCAAGAGCTTGATGTTGATTGGCAAAATTACTGGCGTGTAAGGGACCTTGTGAACCAAAAGCTGATGTGCCAGGAAACATTTTTGGTGGTGGTGGGGGAAGGTTCCATCGCTCAAAATCGAAAAAGCTACCATTTTGTTGTTGGTTACTGGTTGAACTGTGTGCAGGCGGTGGTATTCTACTTGCTAAATAGTCCGCCATAACAGCAGCATTAGAAAGTTCATTTGAATGTGAAATGGGCTTTTCTGTACTTTTTCGTCTGGTAACTTTCGCTGCTGGAATAGCAGTTGCTACAGGAGTTTGATTTTTGCTTGTTTTTGACTCTTGTACTTGACAGCTCTGTTGTAAGCTTTGTAAATTCTTAACTATACTCATAGGGTCACCGCGACAACTAGACAGATCTTGTAATGCTACATTATTACTATCAAAGCAATTGTGTTTATCACTTAAACCTAGTGTTCTATCCATAGAATTTTGAGGTTGACTTGATGACTTTTCATTATGAGTATTGTTTTCAGATATATGACTATAACTATTATTAGAGCTGCTATTAGGATTATGACTACTACTAGCGTATTTTCTTTGTCTCTCAGACTCCCAACAGTTCGGTGTAGAGTTCTGATTACGATCATAGCGATTTTCGCTAAATGATTTTGCTTGTTCTATGCCTAATGCCCTAGTGATAACTGAAGGATAAGCAACTTGACTGTTTTGAGATGGTGGTCTTGAAATAGATGCATCTAAGGGAGATCTAGGTGCAGGATTAACTTTACTGTAATGCTCTCCATGCTGTTGTGGAGAATTGATTGAATTCATTGGACTGTGATAGATGGGATATGCAGGGCTAGACCTATGACCTAAGGGTGACGTTTGTGGGGCTGTTTGTAGAGGACTTTGTCTCTTACCTGCACCTATACTACAATCAGGGCCATTTTGAGAACTACTACTAGAATAGCCAGTATCAGTACTTGAACTGCTTTTAGCTCTTACATGATAATCCGTTTCAACATTATTACCGCTTTGATAATGTCTAAAACTGGAAGTCTGCGAGGAGGAATATGGGGAGTTACCTATTCTATTTGATTTGGAGCTTCCATTAGTACTGTTAAAACTTAATCTCCCAGGTGCATCCATAATAGAATAACTTATAGGGGAAGACTGTGGCTGTAGCTTATCAATAGAATCACAACTCTTTCTTTGTTCATTAATCTCAGGATAAACTTTACTTTGAGCTTTAGTCTGAACCTGAGGTGGCTTAGATGTGGGTGATACAAAACCACTACTACTATTAGTGGGACGAGAAACCTTTTCACTACTGGTACTTTTTGGCGATTGGGAATTATAGATTGATGCTGATGGGCGGGTGGTACTGGAGGATGAGGAACGATAATCTTTACTGGGAGGAGTTGGTGACGAGGTTACAGGTGGAGTTGACACAATACAAGATTGCTGGGAATGAGCAGTGGAACTTGCAGAACTTGAATATGACTTACTTCCCGCATAATCCTGTTGTGATGAAAGTCCACTTTTAGAACCACTTGTACTATATGAATTGTCACTTTGATTTCCGTAACTTGATGGAGATTGAAAAAACGTTGAAGCTGCTGAGGATACAGGCTGTTTAGTAGCGGTTGCTGGAGATCCTGATCTGTTTGTTTGCTTACCAGCATTGGTAATTTGAGAATTAATATGATTATTCAAACTTTGAGCGGCAGCAAAATGAGCATTAAAATTTTCATAAGTAGCTCCTGCTTTTGTGGTAGCTGGACTTGGCGATGAGGGCACAACACTTTCATGAGGTAGAATTCCAAATGGACTTGGCAGTTGGTTATTGCCTTGCCAACTTAAGCCTGCTGTACCACCAGGGGTGGAGGGTTGATCAAAAAATGATGTTCCTTGTGCAGGAATTGCTTGATGAGAATAGTTCTCTCTTAATGATGAAAGTTCTGTTTCTACAGATGACTGCTTAGAAGCCACTGCAGCTTGAGCTTGTGCTATGACTTGACGATGTTGTAAAGAAGAACTATAGTGTGCCGGTTTAGGGTTTGCATGATGAAATAACGGTGAAAATACTGCATCATAGCTTACAGCAGGCGGCGAAAGAAAACTACCAGGATTAAAAGGTGATGCAGTTGTCGAGCCCAATTGGCCTGCCAGTGATGCAGTTGTGTGAGCTGCTTGTAGTAACAATTGGCTTGTGGTTGATGGCACCGATTGGCTGCCTAGGCCTGTTCCACTGCTTGCCAGGTGGTGATGAAAATCCCCACTTGCAGTACCAGCCTGAACACCAGCTAGCCGATTGTATGAAGCATATGCTGACCATGGTCCTACTGGATCCATTACCACCTCCGTCTTGTTAGGTTTTTTTAATATATATTAATATAAGTCCACACTTTCATCCATAGTTTACAAAACAAATGTAATCTGATCAAGTACCACTATACTGGAGCACATGTAATCATCTTTCAATTTTAATTCTTCTTTTTACATGGATTGCACTCCTGAAAAGAAACAACAAGCAATAAATAAACAATAACAACAATGAACTGCATCTTACAAGTACAAGTTGCAGTAATTTCAGGTATTAAATAAACTAAAAATGACTGTAGCTCCAGAAAATATGAGTAATGATCTCTTTTCATCAAGTAAACAGACCGAAATGATAAAGATAATGTGCCGCTCATACAGTAGCGTCAATGCGCTATAACATAGTCTCTACAGTCAGGTTAAAGGACATTCAATACGAAGGAAGTGTATGCTTATGGAAACGTACCATCTCTTTCGTTTTGAAACAAATTATATCAATGTAGTCTAATAGGACGCTCACACAACAGATAACATCATAAATATGGCCTCGACTCTTCTAGTGCTCGTGACGACGGGTTTTGTCTATTGTGAAACGAAGAACCACTTAAACCGTCTTAAATTACTCACAAACCTTCACGTATTAACTACACTATAAAACAAAGACGTCTCTCAGTTTTGATTAAGTTTAAACGTTTAAACAATGCTGTTACTTTTATTTACAAGCAGAAAAACGACAACGTTTCGCCTTTCACATTAATCGCCGCCATCTTACTTGTCTTATGTCGAATGAGAAATCGGACAACAAGCCGTACAGCGCCCTCTACATGGCAATGAAGAAGTGTTTTTTAATTTTTTTGTTAAAGTTAGGTCTACTGATATCTGTGGAGAACTTTACAGATTCAATATATGCAAAGATATATGTCTAACGTTGCCGTACGCATAAAACAGATTTACTATTGTTATTTATATTCTGTGCTATCAGTAATTATTAATTTATATGATATTTCAAGGATAAAATGTGATTCGTTAAGAATTACAACAACCAATAGAAGACATTATTTGAATAGTAAAGAATAGACATTACAACCCCTATTCGTCCAATTAAATGGATAAAAAACAGTATGTTCACTTGTAAAAATTAAATATTTGATTAGTAAAATTTGTTCATGAACTGGTTATTTACTTATTGCCAGACCGATTGCATAAAATTGTTTTCTAGGTAAATATATTAAAAAAAAGAGATTACTATCATATCCATTTATTATAATTATTATTGTTTTAGCCAGTTTTGTAATAAGTTATAACTAGGTATGTTCTTTGGTATAGACAGCAAGATACATAATATTATTATTTCGGAAGACTTAAAACCAACTTACTAATAGATAAAATGTTTAAATAAATTCTGTACAAATTGCTATATGTTTAACGTTTTTAATTTCAGACATGCAATTTTCATGACAACAGAGAAAAAAAGTCTCCTAAAATATAAGAACAAAATATATTTCTTTTGCGTAGTCAAGACAAAACTACTGTTACTACAAAGTTTAATGACATAACATTTTAAGAAATCTTTATTGACTAATAAAATTGAATTTTATATGTATTATATCGCACCTTAAACCGTGTTGGTTTGTCACTAAACACTCATTAAAAAGCAAATCAGGCGTGAGAGCCATACAAAGATTCTGAGAACCATAGTATGTATATCTTTTATTTTTTCTAATGGACGTCTATAATTAATATATGTCTATAAAGAATATTGATGACACACTTTAAATAGTTTGTACTGATGAATAGTCGTTTTGAACATAAGATTTATCCGTTTTTTTTCAAATATATCATAATGAACACGTGTTCATCTAAAAAAATGAAGTGAAAGTTTTTTAATAAATTTCGTTTAATGACGTCATTAGATTTAAAGTGCGATATGTAAATAAAATATAAGTAATATATATTTTAATAGATTTTTCTTCCAATGGCACAATTACAATCACGCACTACAATAACTACGGTCACAGTATGTGAAGATTTGTAAATGGAAGCAGTTGACAAATTATTTCCTGATACAATATAAGTGTACGTAAAAATTAGCTAATCGTTACAAAATTTCGTCGTATACAAATTATTCCTTTTTGAAATCCTACTTTTAAAGGGTAATCATACCATTATTGTATTAAAACACCAAATATGAAGTGAGATAGACGGTTCGCATATCAAATTAATAGGAACCATCAATTTCTTTGGAGGTTTCCAGTTAAATTTTATATGTATATAATGCAGGTGGAAATTATTCTCAGCTTAAGCTTTTAATTAAAATACGCTTTAATAAGATATTTATTTTAGAAGTTCGTAATCCTCCCTATGTCAGATTCTGAAATTATAACTATAATATTATGCGATTTATAATGTTATTACAATTAACGTAAAACATATTTACTTGGATCAAATATTGAAAATATAAATATTTTTATTGAACAGTATCGCATGGTTATTAATTAGAAATATTTTTTTTTCAAGAAAAAAAAAATTAGTTAAATCGGAATTCATTTCTCAATATGTATAATTTGACTTTCATTTCTAAGCCAAAATCTATGAAACGATCTCGATAGTAACTTATCACATTTAAGTTTTTGTTAAATATAAAAGAGAAATTTGGAATAACCTGCTATTAATACCTATGAACTATTTATTATAACCGCTGTAACTCAAATTTTACTAGGGTAGAAATTTTATTTCAATTTGGCACACGTACCTACGAAAAGAAATGGAGAGACGGGTATAATAAAAATAGCACTAATTGTTTACAATAGTTGTGCAGGACGGTACTTAAAAACGACAATGATTAAACGTAGGTATTTAAACATTCCAAAGAAATCTTATACTTAATCTGAGGCAATACATTCTATGAACCAAGTTTACAATTATTGTTAGATGATTTTTTAATTAAGCACTATTAAGAAGAATCTGACCGTGAATATATGAAAAATATTTTTGCAAGAGAAACTTTAAAATTAAGGTTCTAAAACGTTACTTAATTCGCACTCTATACTTGAGTATTCTCGAAATTTCTAAATATAAAGAATTTGACAACACTCATAACGTGATCCAAACTTAAGTCACGTGTTAGAACTCTGGCCGAGATGTTAATTTTATCTTGAAAATTATAACTAAAAGTTAAATCATTGTTCTTACTGTATGGAATAATTGTAGATGCACAATTTACAAAGATAACACAAAAGATTTAAAAATGCACGAATCCGCACTCAAGTCCATCGTAATAATTATGTATCTTGTATACATTCATTATTTCCGTGATTATATAATATCAATAATGCAGTGCCTTCATTTTTTAACGACAAAACAATTGAGTATTTTATATATTGGTTTATCATTTAGTGCTTTTTATATTGTGCGTATGATTATTACAACTTTATAATAAAGTTTCTGCCTCCACTAGCGTTTCAGTACTAATAGACCTGTTGATATTTAATTATTGCGATATATATGGGATAACATAATTCAGTGATATCTAAATTACGGAATGTCTTACCACATTATATAAACGAAAAGTAGCTAAGATGTAATTTAGTAAAGGAAGTCATCAATATTTACAGAATTGCTGTATTATAAAAGAGAAAAATATTTTTTGGCAAGCATTTTAAAACATAGTTTCATTAATTAACTTATTAAATATTCTATACATAGATTATAATCATCACATTATAAAGGTAAAAAAAATCATAACAATTAAAAAAATATGCACAAATCTTTGGAGGAAATTCATGGCAAGTAACCAAAATATAACAATAAAAAAATAACACCCTGAAATAACAACAGCGCTAAATTCATAAGTTCCAAAACATAATATATTCTTCTTAAATCTAGCTCAAGAGTATTGAAGACCATATTATTGTATAATATCCATTTTTTCAGAAAAAATACTATATTACTTTACATATCTTTTTTCTCAAAATATAAACACGTATTTGAATCTACAGCTACTTATCAAATCCACCAAATATGAGACGAAACGAATTGATTAAATCTAGTAATAAGGTACGAAAATATAAACAATGTCATGATATTTTTCAATAACGGGACATTTTACTTAAAAATTAATGAATTCTACTTAAAGTGCATCTATTACTTTGGTTGAAGACTAAGATTTATCAAACGATCAATGAACAGTTTACGTTTTGTCAAGGCAAAATCGCTTTGAAACCTATAAAAAATACAGAAGCCAACTATTAGTTTTATTAAACCATGAGTACTTTGTTTTTATTAAATTCGAATTTGGTTTGTAGAGGAAAGCTATCCACTATATCAAAATTGTCATGTTTAGTGTTGATTGAAAAACTAATTAACATTTCCGAATTAAGATTAGAAATTATACCCTAATGTCGATGATCTTGCCTTCGTTACTAAATATCAGACTATTATATATATTTATCTATATCATTTAACACATTAACTGCCAGAGCACAAATGACGAAAATCACATAAAAAATATTTGAAGCCAATTGATGTAAGGGTTTTAAATTTTAGGG
>JAOSYY010000002.1:1905482-1915513 GCA_025727935.1 Hebomoia glaucippe | reverse complement strand
AGAAATCCAGTAAAAGATTGAATTGTGCTTCAAATATTATAACAAATATGAAGTTTAAAGCTCACCACTGGATCTAAGTAGCACTTGATGTTCTAAAAGAACACAAGTAAATAGTTGCACAACACATTCAACACCCAATGTACCAAACATTACCCGCAAGGGATGGTCAAGCAGTGGTAACTCTTCCGGAGGATTTGGCATTCTTATCACCTACAATATTAATATTATTTAATTATAGAAACCTCTTATTTGGTAGTCAATGGTTAAGTTAATTAGACAGGTATTCCAATAGCAAAAATGATATGAATCTAGGTTCAAAACTTGTTGATCTATTTGTTATACTTTAACTTTTGACATTTATATAATGCTTAAGTATAGAAGGCGACTTGATATACGTTTCGTATCATTGGCCTTGTCCCGAAAGTATTTAAAAAAATATTATAAAACTGCTTTTCAAAATTTTATAATCCAATTAAGGAACTACAACTACTTGTGACCGACAATGTTTGCAAAGGTGTGACAAACAATATTACTCTAGGCTTAGTAGCTTAGGAAATATTTTTGCCTATAGACAATCTTAAATACCTCAGAGCAGGTTTCTACTCATTAAAAATAGTATTTTTAATTAGAAAGAAAGAATGAAAGATTACCATTTTAGACGTCATAATTTTTGTATAAACATTGCAATGAAATATATTTTCTATAAATTTTTAGATAGGACAATTTTAAAAGCAAATTCAACTTACAACTGGTATGGGATCAAGGTGTGGTTCTGGTGGGGGGACATAAAGCCGCAAGGCTTGTCCTGGTATTGGTACTGGCACTTCATATAATAAGTTATACACATATGATTCAGGACTCAAACCTGGTCCGGGCTGACGAGGTAATGACCTACAAGTTAATATATGATGTGGGTAAAATTGGTAATAATAGATGCATAATTAAAATACACTCAAGTATAGTAGCTCAAACTAATTACCTCGGTGTAGTGTATAAGTCAGTATTTTTATTTAATTAATGTTTCAAATTATAAGTTTAACTCACCTAAATAAATTCTCTAAAAATAATTGTGCTACTCTTATAAAAGGGTATTGGCATATGAGAGCTATACTTTTGGCTACATAGAGTTTATCTTTGGTAATATCATAATAAGTAAGAGCAGATCCTGTATGAGGTGCAAGTTTAAATGATCTTGGCAGGGATCGGGAGCTTTCCTTCCCAGAGTTCTTCCTATGGCCAGGTGGTGTTTGACCACTTGATAGTTCTGTTATATACATTGCCTGAAAATTAGTCCAGAAATAAAATTTTCATAAAAGATCCAAAACTCATAACTTGGTAAGAATAAGTTACTAATGAAGTACAGCAAGATTGCATTATCTATGTGGGAACTATGCATATTAACATTATTACATCTAATAGAAGCATGATATGACCAGATTATATAAAAATAAATATAATAAATTTTGAATCACATTCAAAAATTATAAATACTGATGAAAATAATATTTAAGAAGAAAGTATTGAATACATATGACCTAGTGACTTTTATGCATGTGTCAAAGTAGTTGGTGCTTTTACACAAAATAAAAGTAGTCAACACTTCATGATTTGAACAAAATATTTTAATTTCTTGTGTAATATTCCATTAATTATGTATTATATAAAGAATAACCTGATTGATGATAACTTTGTTAGCAATTCAATGTTATGAATATAATTAGACGTTTATTATAGAAATTAGCAATTAAAAAATTTTCACCTGCAATGTATGCATTGCACTGCATATATTCCGATTTCTAACTTCCTCATAAAATATAAGACTAAATCCATAGTATCTTGATGCATTTTCTCTAGTCACAACAAAGCTATGAAACTTTGGTTCTAAGGAGTGTTTCTGTGTACGAAATTGCAGCCCGGCAGGCAAGCAAAGCTGATAAATAAACAAAACATTTTAATGTGATATTTTTGTAGCAACAATGCTATGTAATCAAATCTTAGTTTTATTCAAAACCAATTATTAAATCAGTACTTACTGATATTTATATTCTATTAAAAGTATATAATAAAACCTACTTTCTACACTTTCACATACATTATTGTCACATTTGAATAATAAATAAACAAGTTTTATTTGAACATAGTAAAGAAAAATGAATATTAGGGATATTTTCAGTGCTAAACACTATCAATTTTGAGTTAGATAAAAGAATGATTATTTTAAAAATCAGTTTATTAATTAATTCAAAATCATTATAAAATTATACATATTAAAAAGAATCTACTTACCATACATACAGCATGTTCATCAAAGGGATTGCTATGAATATTATCAGGATAGTGTGCAAGAACCTTTCCTTTGTATGAACGGTCCAATGGAGATATGTGTAAATTATCGCCTGAAAAAATAATTTTTAATAAATCAAAATGTTTTTTAAATATAATAAATAGACTAATATTAGTCTAGTATTTCAATTAAGGTAGTCTGAATAATATTTACCCGATAGTCGATCGGTCTCTAAACCAGAATCAAAGTCTAAGCCACAAATCGCAAAATAGTCCGCAAAACGACATCCTACAGATAAATCCGTGACAGACATATTCATATCGACCAGGTATTTACTATTTGAGATACTTTCTCTTCCAGTTGCAATCTTCGATCTGGTATAGAATTTTTAACATTGTTAGTTTTACGGCCTGTATGTAAGTAACATGGTGTATTTTCTTTTATTTAGCAGAAGTTTTAGTCTGACTTGCTAAATTAACATTATCCAATCCTAAATACAAATTATTAATAAATTTTAAACACTACACAAAACAGCATAACACGCAAGTCTTAATCACAGATAAGGTTTTCTTGTCATTAGAGATAATGACATCTCAAAGCCCACAGGTGATGATGAGACATTTCAGCTATTTATCATGGGTATACACTTCTTCTATAATATTCTGTACATGATATGATTTTCAGTTAAATTAACAGAGAATTCCTTGATCTTTGTATATGTATATATAAGCAATATAGCAACTGGGAGTTATATAAAAAGTTGTATGTAAAATAAAAGTTATAAACCTTTGTTAACGTCGTTTGGTATTGTCGCAAGTTAAGCCTAATAAAGGTCAAGGTCTTAATATTTGTAGACCAAAATATCAGACAAGATTTAGATAATCTTCGTGCGTTGATCCACATTTACAATACATTAATTTTTGTGTACAATTATATTACTTAATAGTCTGTTCTCATTTTGTAGTCACTTTGATTACTTTATTATCTATGGATAGAAATGAACTATAATGTGATTGGATAGGCTTTAGCCTTGCCTAAAAACTGAACTATGATTGGATCAAACTAAATGTCAAGGGTCTTCTACTACGCTATGAGCTATCGAGTGTGTGGGTGTAGTATTCTGGTGTAGCGTTATTATTTAATAATAAATCAGATTAGAATTATATAAAGAGTTTATGTTCAATAAATGTAATTATAATTGGGCACCAACATTGGAACAATATAATTTATTTAACCCAATTTTCAAGGCAAGTCCTATTAGTCATTAAGTTATTTATTAGTCATTAGTTATAAAACAAAAAATAACAAGGTTAGGTTTAGTTACTTTAATTTTTGTATTACATTTGAAATGGTATAATAAATATATGTACACAAAAATAATTAATCGATAATTTAAATATTGATATTTACACTCGTAAACATAAAACTTCTTTTATTTCAGGATGTTACGAGGAAAATTTTTGCACTTGATGCATTGTATATTTTTTTTGTTTTTCATATTCTTTTTCCTGGTATTTGCGGGTGCGATAACTTTAAACAGTAATGAAAAAGCATACATTGATCCCATAGAGACCTACGGATTATCTGGAGCAGTAATATTGTATATCCTTAGACTACTCACGTTACTCACAATACCCCAAGTTCTATGTAATTTTGCTGGATTAACATTATTCAATGCATTTCCTGGCAAGATTAAATTAAAAGGATCACCGTTATTGGCGCCATTTATCTGTATTAGAGTAGTAACTAGAGGAGATTTTCCAAAATTAGTAAAAAATAATGTAACTAGAAATATGAATACATGCCTAGATGTAGGATTGGAAAATTTTATTATTGAAGTTGTTACTGATAAAGCAATAAATCTACCCAATCATAGAAGAGTTAGAGAAGTAGTAATACCAGCAGAATATAAAACAGTGACAGGAGCATTATTTAAATCTAGAGCTTTACAATATTGTTTGGAGGATAATGTAAATATATTGGGTGATTCTGATTGGATTGTTCACTTAGATGAAGAGACATTATTGACTGAGAACTCAGTGAGAGGAATATTAAATTTTGTTTTTGATGGTCAACACCCATTTGGACAAGGTCTTATAACTTATGCTAATGAAGAGGTTGTTAATTGGTTGACAACACTGGCAGACAGTTTCAGAGTAGCTGATGATATGGGAAAACTAAGATTTCAATTTTATATGTTTCATAAGCCACTTTTTAGTTGGAAAGGGTCATATGTTGTAACAAAAGTAAGTAATTAGGTTTATTCCTAAAACCAATGTCCATCTTTTTCTGTATATTTATAAAAATTAAGGAATTGTAAAATTCTGTTTATATCTGAGTATTGATGATTTGTTACTTTCTTCTAGGTTAGTGCTGAAAAGTCTGTGTCATTTGATAATGGATTAGATGGTTCAGTGGCTGAAGATTGCTACTTTGCAATGAAGGCTTATAAAGAAGGTTATTCATTTAATTTTGTTGAAGGTGAAATGTGGGAAAAATCTCCTTTTACATTATGGGACTTTATGCAGCAACGGAAAAGGTGGATACAAGGTATTCTTTTAGTAGTTCATTCCAAAGAGATTCCCTTTCTTCATAAAGTATTCTTAGGTATTTCTTGTTATTCATGGGTGACACTGCCATTTTCGACAAGCAATATATTGTTAGCAGCATTATGCCCTATTCCATGTCCACATAGTTTAGATTTAATAATTGGTTTTATAGGAGCTGTTAATATTTATATGTATATATTTGGTGTTATGAAATCTTTTCCCATGTATAGATTTGGTCCTTTAAAATTTGTCATGTGTATTGCAGGGGCATTAGCCACCATTCCCTTTAATATTGTAATAGAAAATATAGCTGTGATTTGGGGAATATTGGGGAAAAAACACAAGTTCTATGTAGTTAACAAAGAAATAAAGATTCCTGTAACTGTATAATAGGTTTTGTATTATAGCGAGTAAACAATGCACAATTAATATTAAGATTAGTAAGAGGCAAGGCAATGGTTAATCTATTTAGAAAAAAACTGTTTGTTTATTATGATCCTTATCTTATGTAGTACAAAGATACATCTTCGGTGGCCATACAATTTTTAATATTCATTTTGTTGTTTGAGTCAGTGATTTGAACAATATATGCTTTTTGTCTTGCCTTTATTTCGAAATTATTCCTTTAAAAGTATTATTATGTATATGTAAGAGAATGTTTTGGTTTTGTTACATTACTAAATGCCAGTCCTTTGTATTATTTTACTTTATCATATGGGCTAAAGGGTACTTATTAATACTTAAGAACTTTAATGAATAAATGATTTATTTAAGATGGCATGTGTAATCTTATAAATCTATTATATCAGTGTGAATAACTATAATAAGTATCATGCCGTGGTAGTATTGAGTATTACATATATAGAATATTTGTGGTGCAAAATGTAGTAAGATTATCAAAAAATCAGAATAAAGTGAAAGTATAGAACAAATATAAAATAAATTACTTATATGGTTACAAGTTATCAAACAATACAAAAATTTGCATTTCCTAGTGTACTTACTTATTACTTTATTTAATAAAACTGAAGGAAAACATTTCTATTTCTACAAGGAATTGGCATTAGGTAAATTAAGAGAATATTTTATTTTGTTATTTTCTAATTTGCCTATATGATATAGATATTGGTACATTATATACTTGCACATTATTATAATTATGCCTTAAAACATGAACAAGTAATAGGTAAAAATAGTCAATTTTTTTGCTACCAAAGACTTAAATTATTATTCATAGAATTAAGAAGAAAATTTGTTAATAATAATTTTATAATCCCATCTATTGTTGTATTATGTTAACTTAGTTTACAATTTTGTATTTTTATTTTGAACATTGTAGACTTCCTAAAATTGAACCATTTTTTTGAATTAAACTATTGCTTCAAGTGATCTTATAATTATTCAATATTTCTAATTTGTATGTATATTAATACTATTATGATATACACTAATTTTCCACCATTGGCATCAGATAAACGCCAGCATGTTGAATAGTTAAGGATATCAAATGAGGAAAATGCAAAACTGGTTATAATGTCAAAGATTCTACTATTTATAAAGTTTTTGTAGAATTTTAATTTAGACTGTTTTTAATTTGTATTTATTTTCTGAAATAGTTATCGTTTTAGTTTTGTATCTTAAATATTTTTTACGTATTCATACTATTCTGGACGCTTTGGTATATCCCGATTGTATCCCCACGCATTAATTTAAAAATCTATATACATATTTGTGTTATTATATTTTTTTTAATGCTACATACTGTTTCGTTCTATTACACGCCGTTGACGAAATAATCCGAACTACATATCTTCAAATTGAGGAAATATCGTAATATTTAAATTCGAAGTGCATAATTTTTAATTCGGCATAAAAATTGTATTATTTACATTTTCAATCGTTACACAATTGTGATATTTAATTTTAAACTGTGATTTGAGCTAAACCAGTGTGTAATTTCATATACCTGTTCTATTTAATTATAGTTCTTGAAGAAGTAAAGAATACACTTTGGTTGAATCGTACTACGATTAAAATATTGAATATAAGAATAATCACTCCATACTATTTCGAATTTAAAATCACTACTAGGAGCCTTACTTTACTCTAAATTAATATATTGTGTTTTCTTGAGCAAGTTCACGAAATGTTTTTACTAAAAATATATAGGAAAAGTATTGCTGTATTTTTAACATTTTCACCTAATATTTTATAAATAATAGTTATAGTGAAGGCAATATGGTTTGCTGCAAATATGTTAGTAATATTTAATATAATTTGCGATTAATTATCACTCGTGCACATCCAATGGACCGTAACTTTGAACAAATAGACCATTCCCTAGTATTAAAGTCTGTTTTAGAACTCCTACTCACTACGCTGATATCTTACTAACGTATTTGCAGTTACATATATAGAAGAATATTTAAGCTATTAATTCCTTGTCACAATCTTTGTATAAAAAGTATACTCTGGTCGACGTGTTTACTGATTAATGTCTTGTTGAATACAAGTTTGTGATAAAAGTACAACATTTTTATTATAGAATTTTTAAAAAATGTACGTTATCTTGATATAAATCCTAGTAATGTAAGTGCTACCGGTATTAAGTAACAGTAACGTTGGTTATGTATGTAAAAATATGTTTAAGGAAAACCAACAGCGTCATGGATGTATGTACTAGCATTATATGCAACTATAAAATCCTGTCGCGAGTATTCCGTCGTATTCAATAACATTTGTGTTCGAGGTATGAAAATTCGATTTAAAGCATTGAGAAATAGTGGAACAAGGAAATTGAAGTATAACATCGTTCTCTTGTAAGTTACGAAGTCCGCGGAAACGCTTTTGCTAGACCTGTTATTTCACAAAAAGAACGTCATTAAAACAGAGATGTTCATATATTGAAACATCACAATTTATCGTGTTTCATTTATGGCTTATACTTAACTGCCAATTAAATATTCCAAATATAATTTAAACGACAATTGATTCTATAACTGAATTCTGAGTAGGAGCAATTGAAGAATTGTATGAAAATTCGTTTGTGTGATGTGGAACTTATTATTTCATTATCATATCTATTCCTAGTCATAACTGATAAAGTCATGTAGTTAGAATTTTTTTTATAACACACGATACTGTAATGTATGTTTCATTTGAAATAATATTTATTATGACATCTTATCTTTGAAGTTTTATTAATAACATGAAACCCTTTCAAATATTTCAATCATATAATTATATTCCTCCATTTCAGAGTCGTAGACCTACTTTGGGTTATTGAGCCCGATTGATATGTAACTAATAGGCATAGCTGGTAAGTAAATTGTCTATATTAAATAATAACCGTATTATCTACTCAAATACTTTAGTAGGTATTAGGGAAATTGCATGACTAGAAGGTAACCTCTATAGGTTTATAGAAAACCAATCCAAAGCAATTACTTAAGAGCCAACGTGGATAATTTATTAAATCTATATGTTCACTAACAATTCCAATTGATTGAACCGTTTAATTTTCTCAATAAAAGTTAGTTTACGTCCCATTTTACCTGTCTCGCTGCTTAGATAAGGGCTCGGTAAGAAGCTAAAACAAATTCTTTTAAGTTCGACGTTTGAACATTTTCGATGGAAGCTTTTGTAATTAAAATAGTTTTTATCATACATCCAGTTATATGTCTATATTTTGAAATCAACGTCAACAAATTTAGTTCTATGATAAAAAGTATTAAATACCTATGTGAATTTTTGCTGTAATATTCATAGATTGTCATAAATTATTGGTTCTATTTTTCAAGTGAAGAAAATTCGTATTTCACAGTAGATATAGATTATAAGATTGATATAATTACTTTAGGAAATTAATTGTGTTACTGTGGCGATAACATAGGAAAATTTTAATTAATTAACAAACAAACTAGTTCCTAATCTTAAAAGATTCAAATTGTATTCGAGGGCTACGTGGTAAATAAATTCAATAGCCGTGAGGTTAATGCGTTTCTAACACGGGGTTCTATCCCTATTGATTAAGCTTATTAAGTAAAAGCCCAGAATAGACAATACACAAAAGCTTTCCTATATAAATCATTATAGGCCATTATTATTTACTCTGAAGAATTATTTCAACATCTAACAAAATTAATTATTATCAAGATTTTAATATAATGTACTGTATTCATTAAAGCTTTTGTTTACCTCATGTTAATTATTGTTCTTCGCTTAGTCGTATGGTACATAGTGGGTATATATACAAAAAATACTTTTTGAATAAATTTATTTTGGGACCAAGAGATGCCCGATACCCTTCATATGAAATTCTGTTTCGGAACAAACTTTCACTCTTTTTAGAACTGTTGCGAATTTAGTTTTGTATGGCTTTCCTTATTCAGAGGGTATAGATTTTATATTCTCACCCGTAGGTGTAAATAAATGCATATTATGTAGGTGTTAAGGTATAGATAAAACATATACGAAGACACTTAAAAGGATTATGCAGCGAAGCCCCAACTGTGCGTTCGTGACCCGTATACAATGGACGGCGCATGCTTATGCTTTATGTCGTACAAGTTAAGTTCGTTTAATTTAATAATATACTTCATGTACTCGTAATTTTTTACCAAGGGCGATCAGTCTACGGTATTGGTCTTGCAAGACTTGGTCGGGTCATCTGTCTTGCGAGTTACGAGATAAACTTAAAGCTTTCGATATGAGTGCAGTTCCGGATGTGTTAGTGGAAGCTTGCAATGGTGTTGATGAAGATGATGATGAAAATGATGATGAGGGGTATGTTTTTACAGTGATAGATTGCTTGTCGTTCAGTTCAATCTAGTACCCTAAAATTTTTACTCAAGTGCGCAAACAGGTGGCGAGTTTATTTAAAAAAACATCCGAATTTAAATGTAATATAATGGTGTTGTATACGATAAGTTATCTTAAGGATTCGGATACTTGTGGTATATGAAAAACTATGCATTCAAATTATTTTCTACCAACTTAATGTAACTAAATCGAGTCAATATTAGAAATATACGAATATCCGAAACATTGGCAGAGACAAAACTAAATTTTAAATATTGTTTTACATTATCTGATATTTCATAAAAATTTTATTAAAAGGGTATCATTAAAAATAAATACATCTACCGGAATAGGAAATCACTTTTTACACCAACATTCATTTTTTAAACCTATACAAG
>JAOSYY010000002.1:1854846-1889777 GCA_025727935.1 Hebomoia glaucippe | reverse complement strand
CAAATTGTTTAAAAAATGAAAAGTAAATGTTCGGGGTGGACAACCCTTATAATTTAGGGTGATGAAAAATAGATAGTAGCCAATTCTCAGACCTACTAAATGTGCATATAAAATTTTATAAGCATCGGTTGAGCCGTTTCGGAGGAGTATGGGAACGGACATTGTGACACGACAGTTTTATATATTAGATTGTATAAAATTTTAAATTTAGCATTGAAAATAATGAAGCAGTCTTTTCAAAATACTGTTTACAGAATTAAAAAAATATGATAGCCATCAGTGACAAATCGAAAACAAAGAATTTGTCATACAATAAGCATTTGTCGACTGACTACACTAGTTTTTTTTAATTTGATAATTAAATTAGTAGAAGGGATTTACATTTTCGAATAATATTACGGGTCCAAGACGAATAAATTGGTGTTCATTAAACAATGTGAATATCAATGATATAGTTATAGTTGATAGGTATAAAAACAAAATAGGTAAAAACAAGTTTCAATCACGGTCGTAAACATTTACTTGCGGTAGTTTTTACTTATTCAACCTTCATAGCGTAACATTAAGGCATTAATGAGGTAATAAAGTATTCTTTTCAATCTTACTCAAGATGAATTTGACGTTTAATATTTAATTAACGGGTAGCCATCCTTCCCGTAAAACTATACAGGGCGACCTTAATCCACGGATTTGAATGCGATCATTATATTGTTTTGATAGTACTCAAACTTACATATTAACTTGATACTTTATAATTGCGCGTAGATTGCAGCGATTATACTTATTTTGTGCTCTTTGTAAAAAACGCGTAATACGAAATCTTTTAGTCTTAATATGTTGCGAAAGTTTTTATAGATTTATTGGAGAATAATATTGTATGGAGATATTTATATTTATTCATTTTATTGACATAACAAACTATTTTCTTCCGTTTTGATTTTAAATTGAAGACAAAGTTATGAGTGAAGTAAAAGGGAAGATGAGACAGATATTTTTCTTGAGATGGAGTGTTCATTACTATATTTACTTATTTGTCAGTATATTCAGTGTATTTAGATCACAGAGTGAATCAAACTGTGAAGAGTCAAGAGAGTGGGTGGAAGATGACCTAACCTATACTAATTGTAACGGATTTTATGGGTCTTGGTTATACTTAAGGATGTCTAGAATGCACATTTAGCTTCCATTATGGAGTAAAAATCTGTCATATGATAATAATAAAAATTTGTTTTCATTATATCACAGACAAAACAGTGTGCGGAAATAGTTAAATCAACCTTAAGTCATAAAAAGTATTAACTCGCAGTTGTTAAATTTTTGGATAAAATTTATATAGCTCCTTCTTCTCTTTCGGAACATTAATGAAATGAACAAAGATTTTTGTCGCGCCCGCTTGGAGAAATATCTTTGGCGGTGACGTGATTTAAAAATATTTACCTATTTACTGTCCAAACGGTTCGCGGACTAATACGAAGAGTTTGTCACTGATTAAACTACTTAATATTTACTTCTAAGATTTACATGAACATCAAATAAAATATAGACACGAACATTAAGAACCCTTTACTTCGAAAAAACACTCAAGCTTATTTGCGTTCTATTTATAAACCTTATAAGTTTTTAAGTTTTTAAAATTTATACTAATAAATAAAATTAAAGTGTTTGTTTTTAATATGAATACTATACTACTGTTACATATTATAATACTATATTGACTGACGGATTGTTCTTGTTATATTTTGTTGTTCTTTTTCTTTCTTTTGCCGATTTTTGTGTGTACGTGTGTGTATAATGTATATAATATACACATAATAAACTTGTGCAAGGTCCTTTTTTGGTGGATTGACTGGGCCCAAGTCAATGCAATGTGGTTGTAATAGTTCATATTTTGTGCATTATCTTTTGTATTGTCATCCTAGTGTGTGAATCGAATTCAATAGAATGAAATAAAATAAATATAATAGCTTTTTTTCTAAACGAATTTGAAAGTAATAACGATTTAAAAGGAATACATTAAAAAATCTGTTTATCAGTCTATCTCTTTGTTTCAGCACCAGTAAACAGCTGCACTGATTTTATCTGTACTATAACTGTTAGATAGATGTTATAACGAGTAACTTATGCTACTATTATTTCGGAAAAATAATTAGGGTACTGCACAAAATCGTAAAATTCATGACATTTATTCGATAGTTTTACAAGGAAAACGATTAAATTTATAACATTAATTTGACACTAAAAATAATTTATACTTAAAGTAATCACTAGTTTCTTAATAATTATTTCCCCAGACGTTCAGATATATATTTATTAAATCAATACGTCTTATATTCCACATTAACATACTATATAATTAAGCAGTCTTTAAGTTCCCACGGTTACACGTCAGAGCCCAACAAAGTAGTTTTGATATTGATACGTATAAATGATACAGAACAACTGCATACAGTGGTATCGTGAATTACTGTACCGTGTCGTGCAACGCATGTGTCGCGCCATAACAGTTAACTGGTTACTAACATCACGGCGCTCGTGAATCGGCTACCCACAGAGTCCTCATAGTCATAGCACAGCTGCTTGTCGCAAACCACGACCGCTTAGTCACGGCGCTCGCGCCGCTGTAACACCACCTGCGTTAAACGCGTAAATTACCTTAACCGTTGTGATATTACAAGCTGTGATATTTAAGTGATAATGGGATTTTTAGACGTATCGTTCTCAGTATTCAAGAAGTGTCCAAACTTGAAATTTAAAAGGAAATACAAAACTCAAAAAAGGTTTGTTGGAGATGTGCATGCACTTACCTATCGTAACACATACGTTCATTGATAATGTAAAGATGTGATAACACATGTTTATATCTTTTATCTTTCATACTTTATTCATTCGCAGGAAGATACATCGTATTGCTCAACACTTCTTAGCTATTGTATCCGTTATCGTAATATCTCGAGCTGTTTCTATAGAATTTATATTTACTTAATGCAACAGAGAATAACTAAATAAGGACTTGTTTTATTTTTCTTGTACTTTTTTATTTATTTGTTAAACCGTAAGCGTTATTAGTTTTTCGATACTTACCTGCTTATTGGGTAATTTAGGGACATTTGGTGACTATTTAAATGGAATAGTGCATTAAGGCATTATAAGTCGTAATTACGCCTGACACGCAAATTATTCATAGTATAGGTAATGCGCATTAGATTTTTAAATTAAACGTACCTCTTATTAGTAAGGAAAAATTAAAAAAGAAACAACACATTCCTTAATAGATATTATTATAATATAAACGTAAATTTGGTAAAATAGAAGTAATTTTTCGTAGGACTGGATGCGTTACTTTTTCATGTAATTCTTACACTGTTTGTTATATATCAGTAGTATATACAACGTTATAATTTAGTTACGATTTCGCTCGAAATCTAGAAACTACTTACATGAACTGTCTCTTAGAGTACCTAAGAATCATTTCCGTTGTTTAGAATAAGGGCAAAAATATTACACTATTATGCCTGCAATAACACAAAAATTTATTATCTGTTCCGATTTACAATAGATTTAAAATAATAGAAAACAATTAAATAGTTACGTCAGACGGGAGTAGCGAATGACATTCGGTCCGCGAGCAGCGAACCGGAATTCTCGTGCGGACCCTAACCTTGACGCAGACTGCCGACCGGTTGAATACTACGTTTATAAGGATACAATTATAATTAAAGGCACGGGATAATTTCAGTAATTACTTGATTATTTCATTATTTTTAAATTGTTGTGGCTTACTTCCAAATCATCTTGATAAATATAAATCTTACTTTTATTACATGTAAAAATAATCGACGTGAAATATTTGAACTCTAAATTTTACGATTAAAATCTTTTATGTTATTAAATATTATACAAAAAACAGTTTATTAAAAAATTCAAGAACCATTCCGATTTTGTCAGCTTTCAAACGAACAATGCATTAAATATATATTTGCATTTCATTTTTAAAATTTATTTCTAACTAACCGTGCACCGTTGTTTCCTCCTAAAAACTAAATAGCCTATAACGATATCCTGGATCACAATTATCTCCATATCAAAATTCGTAATGATCAGTTTATCAATGTGACAATATAATAAACAATCGCATTTGGAATAGTAATTAGGATTACTATATCTATCTTTATTCCTAGTATTTAATAATTATCTTAAGAGATATCGTTAATACAAAACGGCCGCTGTGTAAAGGAAGTACAAGCCTTCTATTTCAAGTAAATTTACATACCTTTTATATTATAATATCATTTTCTACCGTTTATTATACTGGATATAAACATATTAATATGTATTATATCTATTTAATGGAAACTTCAATGCCATTTAAGACATAATAGGTGCGAAGTCAAACAAGAATGACCGTATTATTGGCCTCGAGTTTATACGTAGCTGACAGTATTCGAGAAAAATTCCTATCAAGTCAAGTTTGTAGAGATCAAGTTTAAAAGTAAATCTTGTGTACAATATTGACCACAGTTATTCGCATTATCTGCGCGACTTACAACAGTGTTGAAATTTTTTATTTGGTATCCTAATATTAAGGCGTTATTAATATTAACTATATTATATGGTTTAATCTAATTATTGAACTCATGCGATATTTTGAAATGTTGGACAATTTATTTATAATAGTCGAAGGCTTTATTTAACATCTACACAGTAGCGAAAAGTTTGGTTCTCTTTAAGAATCTAGGGCGTACGATAGTGACATTTGGTATAGTTAAAGTTTGTATAAAGATGCGCCAGAAATGTTATATTCACTAACTTCCTCGTTCTTAACAAGATATCAACCTAACGGTAGAATTACGACTAATGCGTAATTTGTAGTGTTTGGATTTTTTTACGTCTTAAAAGAACTAATTTAGTCTACTCGTTAAAGCGTTATACAAAAAGCTTACATCATAAATTGCTGTAATTCCTTAGAAAGTCAGTGTTGATGACACTGATATTAGGCATTACCAGTAAATGTGCTTACAATAACACACTATGCAAAACCGGTGCTGACTAAGTTTATAGAGAGCCCATGATATGCGATTTGTTAGAGACGTTAATGAGGTCAAGTGGTCTCTGGAGGCCACTAATACAGGCATCATATGAAAGGGCTTTGTTTTTACATGCATTTTAAAACAATCCAGCTTTTAGAACAAACTAGACATATTTGAATAAAAACTGGGACACATTTTCAGAATAAACGATACGTGTATATTTATATTAGCAAAGCGATTCTGCTTAGGATGTAAGATACTAAGTGCAATCGTTCAATAATACGTCAGTGGAAAAGGCTGGATGACGACACCATTGATTTGCAAACTTTTTGGAATCTTATCGAGATGAACTGTAAGCGAAGCGTTAGTACAAGTGTCAATCTTTTTCGTATAGTTGCTTTAAGAGAATAATTCGCTAGAACAATGACTTAATGAACATCTAAAAAGTACCAAAAATAAGGAATCCAACTCCACATAATATAAAAGAACAAAACAGGATTTGTAAACATTTTATTATGGTGATAATTTACTTACAATTTCACACGTTTACCAAAAATTTATACACGAACAGGTGCATTAGCGACATGGGGTGCTAAGGCGTCATTAGAGGAAGTCTCACAATGGTAGCATCTCCAACTATTCGTGCTTGCTACCAATTCTTCACTACTCACGCATTCCAGGTGGAATTGAGAAGCACAACGGCTACATCTGATAGAAGCGCATCCTTCAATGGTCCGCTTGCAATGAGCACAATCCATTTCCTAATAAGTTTATTAATGTCTTTCGAAGAGTAAAATAAAAATGGCTTCTGGTAATGTTCTTCGGAAATTAATCTAACTGAAAACTCCGTTCGCGCAAAAGTTGCGGTTGAAATTTTCTGTTTCTCAATACTTTTCAATTTTTATACTATTTTAATTTATTGACCGAAGAACCGTTTCGTTCAAATTCAAGCCAAAGAATGTTTTGAAGAAGATATAAAGAATATTAATTTTAAATTTTAAATATTTTATTTTAAATGAACACTTTTCCTAAATATGCAGCCAGTAACGGTACAATACAACTACGAAAGATAAGTAATTGATCCTCCTTTGAATCGTGGTTATGGGGGCTTTCATTTTACAGGGAAAATTGCAATGTTTTTTCCGCTACAGTCTGCAGGCGTGGTAATACTGCAGCCACACGTACATAACTGTGAAATTACGGCAATGTGTGGTGGCTATAGTAGTACGTCTTAAATAATTTTTACAAAAGTAAGCTAATACTTGTTTGAGTAGGATATTTTCAAAAGCAAATATTATTAACGCCATTAAAGTAATGTCTTGACCGATTTCGTTAAAATACCATAAAAATAAAGTTCTATGAACTTCGATGAATGGGTTTATTATATAGTTTTAATACTTACTGTATACTGTTACTAACTTACTTATATCTTAATCCTGTATTTCTCATTATTGTAATTTAACATATTAAACACTTTAAAAAGTATATGACACAAATACAGATAAAATGTGTATAAATCTTTGAAGTAGCTTAAATATTAAATTTTGGACATTAAGTTTTTCCGTTAAAAAGAATTCTTTATAGCTTGAATAGTAAATATATTATTTCTATGCACCATAATAAAGTGTAAATTATATACATATAATACATAAAATCTTTAAAATTTACTTTCATAAATATTACCTATTTAAAAGTAGATGATATATATTTATATTATGACTAGAATAACATAACCACTATGGAATAAATCGTGTTTGATAATCTGTATCTCGAACCAAGGTATTAAAAAAATATTTCGTATTTAAAAAAAAAATTATGTCACAAATTTGTAAATTTACCTAACCTTCAATATTTAAATATAATGAAGTTTTTGGTATCATTATATTAGGAAAATAAAGTTGTATTTATTTTATAGACGAACAAGTGACGGCACGACTGCTGGACCCCGAGTACTCCGTTCTACACCAGACTGGAGTGAGACTGCTGTCAGTGGTGAGCACCTCTGGCAACCTACTTCAGTGTCTGGTGACTGCTGTTATGTTGGTGATTCTGAGTGCCAGGTAAGAATAAAATGGGGATAATATCGAATACAGTTATTGTAAAGTATTATCCATTGGGGATTTTCGTTAAGACTTTTTATAAAAACTGGATAGTAAACGGACATAACACACAGCCTTCTAAATAAGTTTCTGTACAATAAATGTAATTACGTTCATATTACCTGTACACGCTGCTATACAAAAATAACTCAGCTAAATTCAAAACCTTCACGCTCGAAGTACGGTAGCTGTTTCAGTATTTTGCTCAATTTCCTACTCATAATAGAGAACAAAAGCGATGCTTTGTAAATATTTTTATTAAAATTATGTCCAGACGGAATTATAAGCAACAATAGATTCAAAAGTTTAAAAATTTATAACAAATAAATACAGATTATTTTTTTTTCTCCTTTCATGAAGCCATTCATAGGATTTCTTTTTCAAAAATTGCTTAGAAACCATTTTATTTTCTGCCTAATCAATACTTCCCCTTGAAGGTCGGTATTTAATATTTAAGGACTTTGGACTTTCCGAGTTCTTTCGCAGCCGTAATCACACAAAAACTGAAATAATGTTTATTGTACTGTACTCAAACGTGACTAGAAATCAAATACATACTCAAATACGATCCATGTAATGATGTCTACGTCATCATTACTAACATTATAATTAAATACTAGCTTTTTTTTAAATGTATTTTAAGGCATATATGGTAGTTATAACATAAACATAATTTCCAAAAATGTTGCCTGTCCATTCCGGCTAATCTAGAAAACGGTTGTGACGGATATATCACTAGCTACCGTTGTCGTTTGAAGCAACAGGGATCGTTCTAACTTATATTTAAATAAAATATGTAGGGTACCGCACAGATTAAAAAAACATCACAATTTACTGGTATGTAAATGTTTGAATTCGTGAGGTTTCTTTTAATATTTAAAATAATTTATAAATAAATCTAACGCGGGTGAAACGGCGGGGCATCGCTAGTGTAAAATAAATTTAATCGTTGTTCATGCGATACCTTTATATATTTGCTACTTAAATGTCATAACATCGTAATAACAATTTATAAAATATCTAAAGCAATATATCGTATGAAATTGTAATTTCCCCCACAACCATTACCGAGTATCTATTGTAAGGGTGTTCGCGTCTGTTGGGCGTTAGTTGAATGTAAGATTAATGAACCTTTTCCACCATTAAAGCAGCAATGACTTGTCACTGTCGATACAAAGCCTACCACGACATTATATTTACTAATTACTGTAGGTTTTATAAATTCCCTTAATGAGAAGCGTGAGCGTTTTATGTGACACTTTTTGTGTCTGACCTCGACAGACTGGCATGAGGTGGGTGTAATTTCAACCACATTACATCATTAATTATTCAATGAAAAGTTGTAGACCAATATATTTGTGTTATCTAACATTTAAAAAATTATAAACTAAAATTGAAGTAGGCTTGACTGTCCTCTACTACGTTTTCATAATCATGGTTCATGACCCAGATTCAATTAAGTTTACCCGCCTATTTAATGTCAAATTCCAATGAAATCAATCCTCATTATTTAGAGACGTGATTTCAGAGAAAAACTGCTTAATAACTCCACCGTTACAGCTGGAACATCACTTAATCAGAACACAAACGGTGGTACGGTATAATTTGTTCTGTCTACATTTCTGATATTCGAAAGTTTGTTAATAGAACGCAATCAATCCCGAACCCTCATAAATTTAACCAGCTTTATATTGCTTCCACCATGAATATCACCTGTTGAGCCAAATCGTGATTTAACTGTTACGTATTATATTAGACAAAATGAAGTTTCTGTAAGGGAAAATGGATTTCTACACCTATAGGTATCTATTCTTAATTATACTTAGTAAGTTTCGCTAGCCACACCATTACGTAATTAAGTTGCTACTTATTACGATTTAGAGAATGAAGACACTGCTATTCAACTTACATGACCACTCAATTGAAGAAATTATATTAAATAATTTTGCGGTTGTATGTATTTTTATGTGTTGTATTAAAAAAAACCAAAAGTCTTGTCCAAAAAACAAAAAAAAAAATTTGGCGTGGACCACCCTTAACATTTAAGGGTATGCAAAATAGATAGTATCCAATACTCAGACCTACTGAATATATATATAAAATTTGATAAAACCCGGTCAAACCGTTTCAAAGGAACAAACGTAACTAACATTGTGACACGAGAATTTTTTATATAAGTAAAATATTAAGACTTGCATAAAGGATCCATCAACATGCTCTAACTTATTGGCTGTAATATGAAAATATGAACTCGGCATTTCCTGAAAATTTATATAAACAGAAAATACTTAGCTTCGATAATTTAACGCTACGTAGGCTACGCAAAGCAGCTACGCCCCGTAGGAAACTACGTTACGAATTACATCCGGCGTAAAATCGTTTATTTTTAAAAATAGACGCTGACTTCTATTTTTATTCACCCGACTACTTTATAAAATATTCAAATTCCCGTGTTCTTACAAATCAATCTGATATATTTCTATATCTGCTTTCCTTTAAATTTATTAAAGATATAACGTGATTTACTTTTTGTGACTACTAATTATTTTTTTCTAATGTTTAAATGAAACCACAACAAAAGCTTGATGGTAAAATATCTAAAATTTCAATAATAACACATAAACAAAATAGATAATGACATGATGTGTAGATCAAGAGCATATTTTTCTATCAACAGAGATTGTGTTATATGACGTAGTTGCCGTAGTGCCGTTAAAATCTATTGTGTGATAAACGGTGTTGCGTGATGAAAACATTAATTCTGGTATTTGTTACGCCTTTAAGTTTAAGGTACTACATCATTTTATTGATTGTTGTACGTTAAAAAATTTCAACTGTACTGTCGACAATATTCGTCTATTATAATATTAATTGCGAACCCATTAAGATGTGGAAGCTATTCGATTATCATGACTAGGCAAAATACTTAGATACTAATTAGCGATCCTCGTTACAACAGGCTTATCAAAGATTTGGTTGTACCTTACTAATTAGTTAAGGCTTTTCAGAAAATTTTTAAAGTTATTTCTTATTAAACCTTTATTTTCTAACCACTCCAAGTTTTTTTTTATTATTTTACGGCTCATGCTTATATCTACTTGTATATTAAGAGTTTTAACACCCATATTTTTTATACTTTGCCCATTTTGATCGCTGCTTTCGCGGTAAAAATATTGGACGTAATACTTTTAGTACATATTAGATACGGGTGGAATGGGCGACGAGTTCTATCAGCAAAATATAAAAAATCGACAGCCAGGGTTCCACCTGCCCTTTGTAGATAGAGTGAAAATTGAATTAAAGTTTTAATGACTTGTATCGCGGTTGACTCGCGACTAAATAGCTTTCTTCGCTGAGTTTTAAATGTTTCTTTTTCTTAATTCTAATTGGTTTATCCTCTCCAACCTTCGCGAGCTCGCTGATATTTTTGTTGACCCTTTATGTATTAATAAAATTTGTTTTTTTCAAAATGCGTATTATTAGTATAAATGTAACGTATTAGTTGTGTCAAGGGATTATAAATGCAAACGTCTGCGACATTTTAATTATTTATAACTTAAGTAAGTTTATTTTAAGATTCATTTTTCCAGTTTACGGTAGTTATAACAAACGTAATTGTAAAATTATAATTTATTGTTATACAGAAACATGGAGCCCGCATGAAATGTTCTGCGTGCAAGATTGTGGCGCATACGGCATGCATCGATATTCTCATAGACCGTGTGCAGTTTACTTGTAAGCCAACCTTCAGAGATGTGGGAGTCAGACAGTATAGAGAACAGACTATCACACATCATCATTGGGTGCACAGGCGCTCCGAAAAAGGAAAGTGCAAGGCTTGCGGCAAGGTAATCGAAACAAAAAGGTTCTTACTTATTTATCCTTTTCGCTATATATAGTGTTAATTGGGCTATTTACACACGCTTAGCCTTGTGTTTGTAGTATAATACAATAATATTATCATTAATTATTTTCTGTCAACTTTTCTTTCAATTTTAATGAGGTTGTGACCGACACATTTGAAGGTTGTTATAAAGTACGTAATTTGAACAAATATAAGCCCCACATATTAACTGACCCAAAATATTTCGGCCGAATTTCCAACGTAAACAAGCTTTTGAAATAGAGCCTCAGAACTTCCCACATTTAGTACATCGCAAAATTTCGAATGGATATTAAAATTGTTACTTCAAGCTTATTAGAAATAATTAGCTTCAATTGTGTTAAGTTTCAGTGATACAGTTTGTGAAATTTATTACATAGGAAAATGCAGGTGACACTGTAAGCTTGTTTATAAATTACTTTACTGAAGTAGTTACAAGAGCGTTGTTATCGGATAAGTGGTTGAAACTTTGGGGCCTGATAACAGACGACTTTGTATGTCGCATGTCATGTGTCCCGAAACCGAAGGTAACGCGATATAACGAGGAAACTAATCCACGTAATAAGAGTTTTAACGTAAATTATGTTACAAATTTGCGTAACTAAAACTATTAAATTAAAACTTACGGAAGTTAAAGTCATTAAATGACTCTTTCTATATAATAAACACGTATAGGCGATAACATTTCAAAATGACTATACTATAACTATGATTTATTTTGCGTGTATATAGTAATAAAATGTAATAGTATATAAATATCTTTATTATTGAATTCGTGAACAGCTAATAAATGCAATAAAGCGAGTGCGTCATCTGTTCTAGTTCTTATTGGTTTTATGATTTCTTCGTAGAAAATAAATCTTCTAAATATCCTATATTTTATTGTGGTGCAACTTATATCCATTTTACCAATCTCAGAAAAGTACTTAGTGTAATCGTAGATTTCTATTTCTAATTTTAATGGAATTATAAGTTGTGATGGCGTGGTTTTGCTCATTTGCCAACAAAAAAAATGAACGTTTTGTTCCATTAAGTGTCTCGTAAAACTTAGCTGCATTATGTCTTCCGTAAATATGTAAATCTTACCAAAAACATAAACGTAAAGAAGGACAGCCAACTTCAATACAGAAATTATGCTTGGCTATGGGCTTCGCCCCAAATAGGATGGATATCTAAATGAGTGCTAAGTTCTATGCAAAATCCAAATATATATTTGTAGGAACAAAATAACATTATGAATAGCTGTATTGGATACCTATAACAATTGCTGTTATTTCAAAAAATGTGAGATCTTAAAGTAGGTTACATTTGACGTGTGGAGTTTTTTTCAGAATTAATGTATATATACATTGAATAACTTTATAAAATGACTGATGCGATGAAACGAAAGGAACTTCGCCATACTCTTTTTCCAGCGAGGGTTAAAAATCGGCGTTTAACTCGACATTTTGACTCGACAAAAATATCAGATTAGACGGTCCAAAAATTGACTTTTCACACATTTTAATATACTAAAAGCAATTACTTCTTAATTTTGTTTTAATAATTTTTATTACAATATCTAAATTAAAAAGAGTCCTTGGCCCTGTGTGCAATTATGTCCGTTTTATTTAGGGCATATGAATATTAATGGCATAGTTCGATTAAGCCGTGTTGCAGACAAAGCTGAAACTAATAATCCACCCTGATGGGTCTTGCTTTCACGTGGATAATTATCTAGTAAATGTTCTTCAGTTGACCTACCATCTGATCTTTATTCATAAAGCGTCTCCCAACCTCATTTGTTCGGCGCCTTTCCCAGTAGTCAGTCAGCTTGTCTTAAATGCATGAAAATCGGATTCTTATATTATTAATAATTACTTAAATAAAAATAATATATTTGTGTAACATTTTATTGATAAGGAGTAAAAACACAATATTATTATTTCAGGCTTTAAATATTATACATTTTTACAATTAGGTTAACATTAGATAAAATTGAACATCTTAGAATCGTATCAAGTTGATATCTTATTACAGCTAAGATTTCACAGTTCATACATAAATTCGTATTATCCAAGGTCTCTATACCTCAGTATCGTCACCTCGAGGTAATAACTAGTTCACGTTTATTTCCCATCCTATTTGATTAAAAATCCCTGATGCGGACGTATCACTGAGCTATATTCATGCGCTGACTTCTTTAAGGTAAAATATAGATGCATTAATGTGCTCACTGCGTCACTCCTACAAGTAAATAATTCACGTATACCGCGTACATCACATGGCGTCACAACTCACGACCCCAGAGAGAAATGAAAGTTCATTTTTAATGATGTGTTACCATATCACTCGTAACGTAATAGTGCAGCTAGCATTGTGTACAAAAAACCTATATTGGTTCAGCCGTAGTAGCACGAAACTCTCTGTGGAGAAGTTATTTATGTTGAGTTTTTGTTCCAAACTTGATCATAATTTATTCGTTTTACCAAAAACAACACTAATATTCATTTATAGTAAAGCTTTATTCACTGTGCCATAGGGACTAAGAACTTTTGTTTTGTCCAATAACAATTTATTATTTGTACAGTTTTTAAATTATTAGCTTGGAGCTTAAATGTTTCGTGTTCTTTTACACTTATTTTATTAATGCACTGTCTTCGACATAATATCAGCGATTATAACAAGTATTTTATAATTATGTTTAATTTTATTTGGACTATATATTTTTATTGTGTTTTGCATGTATGTTGCATGGTTTGATTTGTTGTCACAGTCATTTCGGCGTGGTTGCTGTGGGTGGTGCATATCCTCACATAAATCCGCAGAAAAGGCGGAAGTAAACAATGAACTAGGAGATCCAGTGCGTATACATGCTACTGCTAGGCTATTCACAGTTTTTTTTTAATTTGCTTACATTTATTACGTATTTTTTTGCATATCACTGTACTACATCGAAAACTTTATTATTACTTATGTGAATATAAATTTTGCAGTCACTTCAAGCGAAAATATCATTTAGTTCAAAAGAAATCGTTGCCTTGAGTTGTTCTTGGTGTAAGGATGCATACCATAATAAAGACAGTTGTTTTAATCTTCAAAGAATAGGAGAGGAATGCTCATTAGGTACGTAACATTATATGTTGAAAAACTGTCTTCTTAGAATTAAGTTTGAAATTGTAAATATTCTTAAAATGAATTAAAATTCATCCTTCATTCTTAATTAAAATTATTTACTTTATTAACTGTTAACGGTAATGGTAACGGTATTTTTATAAACAACTGTTTTAATTCAATATTAGAAACAAGTTAAAAGTTGTTTCTGTTAAAATTGTTTAATATTAAATGAGAGGTTAACTCAATGTAAATTTTTAGGTACACAAGCGAATATAATTGTGCCTCCATCATGGATTGTAAAACTTCCTAGGCGCGGTAGTTTCAAATCGTCACTAAGAAAATCACCAAAAAAGAAAAGCGCTGCAAAGAAAAAAGGAAAAGATTCGAAGGTGGAACAAAGACCTTTTGTTATAAAACCAATACCAACATCTAACGTTAAACCTGTGCTCGTTTTTATTAATCCGAAAAGCGGCGGCAATCAAGGTGTTAAGTTGTTACAGAAATTTCAATGGCTTTTAAACCCACGACAAGTTTTCGATCTTACTCAAGGTGGACCAGGACCAGGGTAAATATTTTATTTTATATTATTACACAATAACAAAAAAACAAGAATAACTTTGAATGATACGGCTTAAACTTCTGCACGTTGTAGTGCACAATCATCAGCTACATTTCCCAAAAATTAACCTATTTTTAAACATTTCCTCTAAAATCGTATTTGTTAATAGGAATTACAGTTTAAAACATAAGCGTCGCTGGAAATATACCCACATACCAGACACTTTAATCCAATACATTGTATGTAAATAATATATTATAATATCAATGTACGTCCTGTCCCTGCACGAACAAATAAAACTAATTGTCTGTTGGCAATGGTCTGTAATGAATACTCTACGTTTAACGTATTGTTAAAATCAAATGTTCTGATTTCACAGAAATATTTTCGATATTATGCAAATTAGGGTACGCCGAATTAATTATTACAGGATTTTTACGAAACGAAATATTTATAGGTAATATATATAATAGAATTAATACGTGGAAATTTTCCATGTTCAATATGGCTGCATAAATCAAGTAAACAATCTTATTGAAATAAATGCACCCCAATCACTTAACATTCAATAATGTTAATAAGTCATGGGTCTTTACTACCTACTACTGCCAAGTAAGACGATGATTTTCATATAAGTAAATTTCCTTTAAATATGTACAATATCCAATCATGAAAATACTAAAGGATTACTTAGGTTTAACTACAAATCTGTACAACGATACCTATGGAAATGGAAAATTACACTCAGTATATTTTTCTACCCACGTTGTACAATTTTAAACATTGCTTATTCTGTATAGAGCTTAGACTAACACTTACCTATCTAGCAACGTCACTACGACTTTAAACCTTACTGTAACCTCAATCTTCAAACAAAGATATCAAAACTATATAAATTCTATACAATAAGCTCAAATATAGGAATACAAATCGCTGTATATATCCGAAATAAAAGAAATAAATGACGCTCCTAGCACTAAAAGAATTTGACGTTATATACTGAGGGAATTGTGCAAATATTTTCTTTTGTATTGCATCGCGTGATCGCCTTGAAAACATTTTTTGCTATTGGGTATTGTCTGAAGCTTAGCAATTCCTTGGTATAGATAATATAAATTATAGTAATAAAAATTATAAAGGTCCGAATAACCTTAATAATATTTCCAACAACATTTAATAAACATGTGTGTTTTTCTCCACTTGAAAATCAACATCCTGCTAGTTGTTAAGGCCACTCGTGTCAACAACGCTCGTGTACTCTTATTGTTTGTTTATTTTCTGAGAAGAAAAACACTTTAAAACGTATATCAATAGATTCCTAGTATCATTATTTAGTAAGGATTCTTCATGGTATATTATATATCACATAATCTGCTTGCAGATTAGAAATGTTCCGTAAAGTACCAAATCTTCGCGTGCTGGCATGTGGGGGTGATGGTACAGTGGGCTGGGTATTAAGTGTTTTGGACCGAATCGGCGCACGCCCAGCTGTCGGAGTGCTTCCACTGGGAACTGGCAACGATCTTGCTAGAGCCTTAGGGTGGGGCGGGGTAAGATTAAATTTTATTTAAAAGAAAGTAAACTTTGCAAATATAAAAATATATCTCCGGTTATACCTTTATAACAATATGAAGTCACACGAATTTATTTCAACTATTACTTCTGTAAGGTTAAATCATTACGAAATATATATTTTTATACGAATTGGTTTCATCCCTAACAGTCATTAATTAATATTTCCAGGTAGGCAACTGAGATATGTATATCGAAGGTTTTCATTGTACAAATATTTGATACAAAAATTCTGCAATATTTATCAGAATCACATTTTATTTAATTGACGATCTTTCTCTGTTGTTTTAATTGATGTGATTTATTTTTAATTTATATAAACAGGTGAAATGAATCCCCTTAGTTGTAGGTTTTTTTATTTCTTTCATAGCAAATAAAATTATTCATATAACGTTTCTAAGGGAATTTTTCCGAAGATGAATATTTATATATAGTATATTCTTTAATTAATTTTATGGTACTGGCAATAACTTTTCAAAAGTAGAATTGACGTTTATCTAAATACAAATTAAAGTGAACGTATTTGCCCGCGATATTTTACCAATGTTGCCACTTACAGGTTTTCTTTTGCGGTATTTTTGATTTAAAGAACAAAAAGCATTAAAACGAGTAATGTAGTAGTTCTCATGTAAACTTGTCTTTATCGAAGTAATTATATAATAGTATCATGGTCAAAAATTTTCGTAGGGTTACGAAGATGAACCGATATCAAAAATTTTGGCCCATATTGGTGAGAGTGACACAGTACTGTTGGATCGATGGCAATTAACCGTGGAACCGAACACGGCGGCCTCCGGCGAGGACACTAGTAACGCTAAAGCGGACTTGCCCCTAAATGTCGTTAACAACTATTTTTCTTTTGGCGTCGACGCTCACATTGCTCTCGAATTTCACGAGGCCAGAGGTATTTTAAGCTTAGCCACAATTTTGAATCGTACCAACTCATATTAGTTTATTGAAGTAACATGTTAAAATCTCGTTTTTGCAAAGAGATTCTTTCAATTCTGTTGACCTCTAGTTTATTTAAAAATATAAAACAGTATTTGTACTTTTGCCTCTTGGTTATGATTTGCGAAAAGTAAGGTATAAATTAATATTCTCTATCCTATCTTATCCTAAGCTTATACTTGGAGTAAATTGTGTTGTTTAGAGAAACGTATTGTATATTTATAACACGTAATGTCAATTAGGACTGTTATTATTACGAATATTTACTGCTGAAATTGATGTTTTACATCGAATATAACTGTAAATATGGAATGGGCTAATTTATCTTATTTATTTTCAGAGGCGCATCCAGAAAAATTCAATTCTCGTATACGAAATAAACTATTCTATGGAACGGCGGGTGGTAAAGATCTTATGCAACGAAAATGGAAGGGCTTAGCTGAATTTGTTACTTTAGAATGTGATGGTAAAGATCTGACACCGGTACTAAGGGAGCATAAAGTTCACGCCATCGTATTTTTAAATATCCCTAGGTATATTTTCTTTATGTGTTGATAGTTTTTATGATGTGATAAATTTTAGGTTATTAGGATGGTATTACATGGATATTGTTTTAATGTAATACATATATTATTTTGCATAGTTACGGAGGTGGAACTCACCCGTGGAATAAATCTATGGGAGCTTCTGAGCCCTCAACTGAAGACGGATTAATAGAAGTTGTAGGATTAACCACATATCAATTGGTTTGTATTTACATTATATTTTACGCAGAATCAAGCGAACGTTCGATGTCTACGTTTTCATTACAATGTTATTATAGAAGTTATTGGCTTCTATAAATAAGTTATGTAATACTTACGTCATTATTTACATACTTATATAGTTATATGTAGACAGTAAGCAGGTATACTAATTAATTATAGTATTGCTGTAGCCACGTGGAGAAGAAGCCCCGTAATACGTAGGTTAATTCATGGTAAGGCCACTAAGTCTAGCTCTAACTTACCACTGTATTCTTTATTTACTTCAGCCTTTATTACAAGCGGGCGGTCATGGGACGTGCATTACTCAGTGTAAAACGGCAAAAATAGTGACTACCAAAGTGATACCGATGCAAGTAGATGGAGAGGCTTGCAGACTTGCACCGTCGGTGATCACGCTCTCCATACTCAATCAAGCTATCATGCTCGCCAAGAAGAAGCCAGGAAGGGTGCTGGCACCGTAAGTGAATTCAACTAAGGTGTTATTATTTTTATTTTTCTTAACAAATGTCTCTACTTGTTCTCGCTTCACTTACTTCTAAGACAGCTCTCGGTAGATTATTGCCACAATTTAAGAGTATGTAAATAACATAATTAGGTGGCTTAATTTAATTATTTTTCTCCCTTCTCATACACGAGATATTTATCAATAATTAAATTTAAATAATAATAATTTAAAAATAAATGTAAGAAATATCGATTTGTATAAATTTGACTGTTTTATAGCGAGTAAGATTGTTATGTAATCTTTATTATTGTCCATAGTTTGACAACACTGGACAAACTGTCATTTACCGTGAATCTCATAACCATGGCTGACTACGAACGTCACCACTACGACAAGGAGTTGTTAGCTAAAGCAGGTAATCTATTTAAATTTATGGTTATAGAAGGCTAATAAATATCAAGACAATAATACAGTTGTTGATTTTCTGAATCGATTTCAATTTAGAAATAAATTTGGCGATCTCAAGCTTTCTGTAATATTATTATTATTCACTTAATTTACATTGGAAAGAAGACTATCTAATTCTTTTGTCAGTACAGAAAGTGCTTTACTAACCCACATATACCTACAATTAGTCCTTTAGATAAAACCGTTTATATTTATCGGGACTTTCTATTCAAAGAGGTTAAAAAATATTGATTTAGTATATTCTTATTACGAGTTTCATATCAAATGAAAAAAGCTACGCCATTCATAGAGCCTTTATTCTATACCTACTTATAAATTAATAATAAAACATTAATAAAAGCCAGTAATATTAGGGGTTTCGTAATGGAATCGGTTTTAATTTTAGAACTCACTTGAATGATTCTATATTCTATCTTAATAATTGAAAAGAAAATAATAAGTTTTCTAATAAATAAAGTTATGTTTAAGATTCTAACACATCAAAGGTATTTTGGTAAACGCGCCGAGTAACTTTACCATCAGAGTACATTACATGAATAAATAAATACTTTATACCAACTCCTGAAACATTGTTCATTATTCATCATTTACTTCGAACATTAATTATTGACGCAAAAGTACGTGAGATGTGTGAGAAATTTACTGCAGCAGTGGACGATAAATCAGATAATGAACTTATTGGCTTAATATTCCTAATCGGTGTTGGATTTGGTATCTACATGTTTCGCTATAGGTATTTGGGTCATACCCATTTAACAGTGATTACATTTAAGAGCACTGAAGGCACGTCCACCTTCTAAAGTCTGCCATTAATAATTATAATGGAAGATTCTGTAATATATACAAACCTAAAATCTAATATAACCTTTTACGAAATTTTGTGGGTAAGTCTGAGAATCGGTCAATATCAATTTTTCATACCCCTCAATGATAAGGGTGATCTACCCCTAAATACTTTTTTATTTTTAGAATTTTTTTATATTTTTTGTTATTATATAACATTAAAAAATATATACAACCTTAAATATTCACATTTCTACCATCAAACTATTTAAAATAGCAATAGATTAATGTGACACAACGACGTTTGCTGGCTAGCTAGTAGTACTATTTTAAATATTAATTCGAATTAACTAGTTAAGTATTTATTGTTACATTATTATGCTTAATTTTCTTGAATTTTGTATGATTTACTAAATATCTTTCCTTAATTACGTGCATTTCTAGCCAAATCTCCCAAAATAAAATGAGACATTTATAGTCATTACACTTTTTTGTTTACATAACATGGATTAAATTTAAAGCAGAATGTGGATTAGGTCTCTGCTCCGTGCCTAAGCTGTAGAATAAGGTTTCACTTCCAGTTGGACAAATGGAACGAAGAACCAGATTAACTGCATCTAGCGTCAAGCAGTCAGTTGTAATCTCAGCTTTTAGTACTTTAAGAAATTATTTAAAGTAACGGCGAAAACAAATGATAGTTAATTTAAAAAAAATAATTTTACTGTATATAAATACAATAGACAGCGAGACAATGAGTAATAAATACCTGTATAATAAATTTAAGATTGTTAAAACTTCTTTAAAAATTGATAAGGCACAAGAGAACATAAGTTTTTACTTTGATTAAAAAAAGCAGATAGGTCTATTTGATAAAGTAAATTATAACGTAATTAATAACTGATTTCTTAAATGTTTGTATCTTACATTTCACGTACTACTATGTAATATATTGTTTTAGCGAACGTTATTGATCCACGGATCAATTATAATTAAAGAATGTGTATCTTGGCAAATTATAGTTATATTTACAGCATAACAGATTTCGTTTATACTGTAGTTAGAGTTCTAAATTGCGTGCAAATATTGTTTTATGTTAAGTCATTTGCGCAACGCTTATTAAAAACTACAATGCCAGAAGCCTTTTTGAGCCAAATAAAATATTTTTTCAGCGGAACGTATTGGCACCTTAGAAGTGAACCCTGCGACGGATCTGGAACAAATGCGGAACCTCGTTCAAAACATGATCAAAGAATCTCAAGCTTACTCGAACATTGTGGACTGGTGGTTTGTCGATTGTAAGTTTACACTCCACTACTCCAATTATTTTCACCGTTCATTCACTTTTTTTAACAATGACTACATTTTTTGTACATTTTCAGCTCTTTATGATTCGATATTATTTTTCAAGTATAAATGAACACAGTTTTAAAAATAAACTTACTTTGACATTTATATACACAGAACAAAATATTTATTTTGTATAATGCGTTTCCACGAAACTGGCGTATGGACCAGCACGTGACCCACATTTCAACGCATATAAAGCAGTGAGTATTTAAATAAATAAAGGAATTGTTTCAGCTGTAACCGCGGAAAGATTTTTCCGAATCGATAAGGCTCAAGAGAATCTCCACTATCCTATGGATATCGGTCACGAGAATCTGTACATCCTGGATGCGGCGCCTCTCACACCGGACACCGACACAACTGCTCACCCGGAAACTACCGCTACAGCATCTTTGGATCGTACTGGTCCCTCGGTGTCGCTTGACACTACTACAGGTTTATCCGTGTCTTTAGACATATCGCAAAGCGTGGATACACCGAGTGCCGGTGTCTCTCTAGATGTTCCTGAATCGCATGGAAGGTAAGCATTACTATGTAACTAGAAACTGGCCAGAACTTTTGCTATGCTAGAAAAATTGGGTCCCTATATAACAGTGAATATGTTTTTTCCACTGTCTTAATTTTATTTATTTCTGATGCTAGAAAATAAGATAAGGGTTGAAAATTTCAACAGTATAACTTTCAAATGAGAGAACATTATTTATTATTTAATTCACTTCGTTAGCTCCGTATAGACAATTTTCGACAAGTTTTGGTGTAACATAAACACAGAAATAATATTAATATCTTCTAAAACATAATAATATACATCTTAAATGTATATTATTTATTTGTGATATGAGCTATGAAATCCAAGTATTATATAGAGAAAATTGTAGTTGTGACATAATAATAATCTAGAAATCAATATTTTTTTTTTACAAATTCTTCTTTTTTCTCAAAAAGTGGTTGTTTTATATCCAACTACAACGGAAATGTTGTGATTTATTTACAAATGATCTTCGAACACTATAATTCTGATAAAATAAATAAGAAAACTTGTTTCCGCGGAAAAACTTGTCGCAAAGTAATGAATCATAAACCCGGCTTTGGCAGCCCGGCGCGGACGTCAGACGACGTTGTAACGCCGCAGACACCACCGTCAGCGGCAACTACTGCCACACCCACTTCCAAGTCGTCCTTATCACCTAAGCTCACCGTACCAAGAACGCATAAGACATCGCAAGACTCCAACTCTCCACCTTTATGTACGAGTCCAACGACCAAAGAGAATGAACCATCACAAGAATCTATAGCTCGTTTTAAAACGTGAGTTTTATGTTAACAGTCCTCCAGATCGGTTGAATCTTTTAGAATACATTAAAATGCATCAACGAGGCATATTTTTTTAAATCTATTATAAGCAAGAATAACCCTTTATAAATAAAATAATTAAAATTACAACACAATCTTATTCCTTCGTGTTAACAAATTATGGACAAAATAAGCATCAACAGGTATACTACTCTGAGAATCGACTTGTACTTCCGTATATTTATTCATTATAAAAATATTTAAATTACTGTTTGTATCTAAGTCAAAGTATAGTAATAGGCATGATAACTTTAAAAAATTGTGCTATTACTTCTACATAATTTTTAATTTGATATCCAGAGTAAACAGAATAGAATTATTTATTTGGAATCGTCGCAAATAGTGTATAGTCATATCTTACCTTTGACACTTTTATGTAGTCTTACAAATATACATATTTAGTAGAGACGTATACTAAATAATTCACAAGTGACATGTACCCTTGTCAAAATATTTTATCTAGACGCTCTAGACTCTACAGAAATTGTCGTCTATTCAAAATAACCAGGAGCGGATATACAAGTGAGCTATGTGGGAATCACATTAAAACTTTCAACTCGGTCAGACCATATTTTTAATTGTTATAGAATAATGATGTAATGACTACGTTACCTACATTGATTTTACTAACAAGACTTGTATACATGTACACATACATAGAGTACAATATAGTATGGAATACAATTTTTTTTTATTGTATTCATTCTAAAGTACCTAAAGATCCAAAATTCCCACTGACGCATTACGAATTTATCGCGTTGTATTGAATAATGACAATGCAAACGATAATCTTACGTAAAATACGTAAGAATTCGTTCAAAGTTAAGCTATGAGCTTTTTGCGATGACTTTTTAATAAATAAAATTGAAATAATAAAAGATTATCGTCATTTTTGTCGATAGGAGGATGCTTTTAGACACGTTATGTTGAATTGTTCAATTATTCATACAAAGCAGCGATAACTTTTTTAAAATATAGAGTATAATAATAATACTATGACATGAAAACGTTTTACTATATTGCATATGACGTCGATTAATAATATACATTTAGGTTGTAGACTGATGAGTGATAACCAATTCAGTAACTTTTGTGGTAGAATCACACCGACATGATTATACCGGTAGGATTCAACCCTGAAAATGAATATGTAATATTTTTCATTGCAAAAACTTAGCATCATAGCATTATGTGACTTGTCTTCCTGCACTTTCTATTTATTTTTAATTTGCACTTTCTTCTTTCATCGCATGCAGCATACATCAAAAGTTATTTGGACTTGAACAAGAAGTTTTCGGCTGTAGGTGAGATTATGTGACATCACTGTTATATAGAAAAGAATTGTACCGTGCCCTGGTCTTACGTTCAACTTTCGGTTTAGTTACAAAAGTTAGTTTTCAAACAACCTAACAGATATTAATTTGTTCGCGAGAGAGATAATAATACCTACAATAGGTGAAGTTTATTACTTCTAATTGAGGCAAGGTTATATGATACTTATTAATAGAGCTCGATTTGGTTTTTAAGTTTATGATATCAGAAAAAGTAAAATATTTTAAGTTATGAATTGTATTATATTATACAACATAAACAATACTAAGAATATTGTTTTAGTTTTAGATTTTGATATTACATAAAATCTTCTTGATTCAAATATCAGTTTAGACTATTCAGAATGTTTTAACGTATATTTCAGTTATTCAAATTACATATTTTATAATTTGTAATTGAGAAAATTCCTCCAAAAATACCTTTATATGTACTTTAAATCTCAAAATTACTTAACTTCGACCTGTTCGGTACATTTCTTATGTAGTGTAGAGTCTATTAGTATCTTGTATATAATCCTATTATATACTTTAATTTGTACTTTAGACTACGTTTATATCTTGATCGCCGTAGAAGGGATGTAGCACTGTCTATAACAAGATTTGGTATATCTAATAAACAACAGATGAAACATCAATATTGTTTCAGAAATTTATTAGAAAAAACATCTGACGCACTTCTCAAAGCTGCTAAAGTCGGCGACTTGAAAATGGTTCGTATAATAATATTGTTTCTTTTTTCTTACTTTCAATGGTTAAGCTTTTATTCCTTTTATTATTTGTTATTTTAATATTATGTAGATCAAAGAGCTTCATGCAGCGGGTTACTCGTTACTATCAATCGACGCGACCGGTCAGACGGCGTTGCATATTGCTGCCCGCTACGGAAATAAAGAGATCGTCAAATATTTGATAGCCTGTGCTCCAACAGCGATATTGAATATGAGTGATAACGAGAAGGGGCAAACTGCCTTGCATAAGGCGGCAGCTCAAAAGCGTCGCGCGATTTGTTGTATGCTGGTGGCGGGAGGAGCCTCTTTGACTAAACAGGACCACGCTGGACTTACGCCAAGGCATCTGGCATTGCGCGCTGACGACCACGACCTTGCCGCCTATCTAGAAAGTAAGTACGGCAACTTAAGCTAATTATTATCTCGGCCGAATATTTAAAAGTTAAAGTGACAAGTAACCATTGACAAGTTAATATTAAAAATAATTTTAATAAGTTATTTCATAATTAATTACAGGTCAGGAACATTTTCAATTAGTGTCAGAAGATTTGGAAACAACAGTGTGAAAAGTTATGGATAGGTACAACTCAATATGATATTGTTTTTTAATTATTACATAAATTCAAATTATTCCATTATTTATTAAATAAAAATGACGTTACTGATAAGATTATCTTGTATAATAATAGAGAAATTTTGTTGATAATATAATATTCTACTTTTAAAAATAAAAGACTTTTACTGAGCTTATAAAAATCTAACGATATTAAAATATTTGTCTCGTTCACACATATCCTTCAGGACTTTCTACAACTATACCTAAATCCTGCCTACATTTTAACGGATGATGACATCATGACGAAATATTAGATGTATTATCCGTTAAGTGCTGTAGCTTATCGAATTTCACTTCACAGCCGTAAGACGGCAAACCAGCCATATCGGTAATCTCACTCTATTCTAACTGACCTCTAATAATTAAAATACTGTTAATCTATATATAATACTATGTCTGAGTATATATAAATACAGACTATATAACACTGTAAAAGTTTGATTAATTTAATTTAAATATATCGTTGGCTTAAGAAAGTTACTGTAAAATATTAATAGGAAATTATTGAAAATATAGAAGTTTATCTCACAATATTGCAATGTAATTATAATATATTCAAATAACTCTATAGAATAGTTTAATTGAATTAAGAATTGTGTGGATATTTATTTATGTCATACTTATCGTCACCATCTAGTAAAATAATATAAGTGCAGCTAAGAAATTTCAAATTAGTAATGTATTAAGTATTACTCCATCTTAGAGGATCTGGTTGTGTTTAAAACGATTTTTTAAAAATTGTTTAATGCGTTTTATTTTAATGGAATGTTAATCTCGTTGTTCAAAGTGGTATTATCTAAAATTGTTACTTGTTTTCCTGTTATATTGCTTATAATATGTGAGTACTTTAAAAAAGTTCAGTTATATGTAGTTATTTATAAATGTAGATCTTTGCTTAAATATTGTTTACTTTTGGTTCCTCAATTAGTTTTGTTATAATCAATGCCAATAATTGTGTTAGAATGATCTCAAATTCCTCGCTTAATTAGTTTTATAGTTAATACAAGTAAAAAACTCGTTTAAATGTGGAAATTAAGAATATTCTTACGGTAAACGAAAGTCATGTAGTATTTAGCACTTAGTGAGAGTGTATGTGTATAGATTTTTTTATTTTCAGTATCTAGTTTCTTATTCTAAATACACACTTGAATTTAGGAGTTCAGCAGGTGATTTAGACGGGGTACATTAGATATAATAAGTGTATTAAATCATTTAATTATAACTGAATCTATAATCTGTAAACACAGTCAATAATATATATCAAATGATAGGCAGGCTATTACTTTGTTTGTGATTATTATATTGTCTGTAATGAAATACCTCTACATTTAGAATACCTAATTGTTCACTAATATTTATCTATCTAATAGTTTAGTCTAAATAAAATTTCGTATTCGTTAATTTATCGCTGTAATGCGGTATAATGAAAGACAAAGCTGTGAGAATTTTGATCATAATGTTACAAGTAGGTTCATTTATTGTAGGCTCGATTTGTGTGCAAAATTTTCTTTATGTAGTAGTGAGGGCGGCTATAAAGGATTCACTATATCTTTTAGAAATTAATTCTGTAGATCCAAATGCATTATAGAGGAGGGTAAAATTAATAACCTATAGCCTCCCTCTTGTTGTGTTTGTAAATAAGTAAAATCATTAAAACCCTACTAGTTAATAATATTCGAACCTAAATGTTTGAAAAAATCTTTCCCGTTCAAAAAATTAATTTTCATATTATAAATATTTTTAGTTCTAATTTCTTTTTCTTTTCAAAAAAGATATTTACCTTAAATTGGATACATATTTTGTTGTTATCTCATTTATTCAGAAAATCTTATTACGTAAGTTAAATATAATATAGCACTAAGTATTATGTACACGGGTGTTCTATTAGATTATCTTTTCAAAATTACACTATATAATAATTAATAGTACTTAATCTTCACTTTCCTGAGTATACTCTAGGTGCTTTAACTATCTTAATGAAAAATATAAACTATATGTATAACGAAGTCATGTATTTAGTAGATGATAGCAAATTTAAGAATCACATTTAAATGTTAGACGTCTATTTCACTTTATGTAAATACTGTACCTATAGTATGTTCTAATTAATTAAATTGTGGAGGCCTTCATTCAAAAATATCGATTAAATTGTAACGACTATTCTACTCCTAACGAATTAGGCTACAAGTAGTTTCATGACCAATTTCTATATTTACTAGTTTCATAAATAAATCATATTATTATATCACACTATAAAATTGAGCACTGATATTTAGGAACATCGATTTCGGATTATGTAATTTTAACTGTTTATTTTAAGAACTTAGTCGTACATCATCTATAAAATATTTTAAATCTGTTGAATGAACAAAGTAGTTTAATGAACTTAATGTAACTTTATGCTTAGGTTTCAAATTGTCTTGTTTTTATCGCGCCAATTTGTTACAAACGTGAAGAAACGTAATATTCAATATTAAATAACAATTCATAAAATTCCTTATAATTTAGAAATTGAAGTTATATCTAAATTACAGTACAACGTAGAAAATATTATCATATACTCACGCGGATGTCACATCCATAACACGTACACTTTAAACGGATTTGAAAATATTATATAATAAATGACGCGTTTCAAATTCGTGTAAGTACATCCTATTTAGATGACATTATATTATGCGATAGTTTATATTCACGTTTTCTTTAATCACAACAAAACATATGGATTTTTGCTGAAAACTAAGTGTTTTAAGAAAACAATTGACTAATTACGTTTCTTATTTTATAGTCTGTAAAATCATCAAATTTATTTCTATGTGCCCTTTAAATAAGTCTTTCGATGTCTTTGTCGATAGCAAGTTTTAATTTTCAAGATTTTAAGAATATATAATAGTAAATAAAGTAATAAGAAAATTAAATAAAATTATCTACAATGTATGAATAGGGGAGCACAAAATTATAAACATGGACCTATCAATGATTGACATATTTTAAATGACTTAATGAAACATTTACGTTTTGAATATTAAGTAAATGAAGGCAATTATGTTGTATCGTCATACTTTCGCTTGCTGTTTAGAAAGTACTTGAAATATTTGAAAGATATTCAATAAATAAATCAGATGTGAGCTTATAAACCAACATAAAGAGCTTTGTAAAATTATGACGATTGTATATTTTCAAAATATATATAATTATATATGTATAAGAGGGAGTAAGGCAGACTCCACGTGTTTGCATTTTGTTTAATAAATAAAATTTGTACCTAGAGTGTGTCTGAAATACGTAAAAGTGGACCGTAAATAATCCATCAAAATAAATTTAACTATGAAAATGTAATTCTGAACCTCGCGACTATTTGCCACTAATACAAGTGAACACACAGATTGGCAATCTAACTCCGCTGCAGATTAGTGGAAAGGCTTAGTGCCTTCTCACTAATCTGGTAAGTATGCTTTTTGTTACTTATAATCAATTCGTATATATCTATTTTTAAACTGTAAGTAACAAAATAACATGCTTTGTAAAATTAAATTCAGACTACTACGAGGTCGCTTCCCCATATTTAAATCTGTATCTTAAACCTGTCCTGATACAATACTATTTATTGTAAATTTAATTAATACAATGTACTTAACGAATGTATTATACAATTTTAATGTATTAAAAGCACTTATTCCATTATGTAATCCAAACTATTTTGCACTGAGTGAAGTCGCTATTTTATGGTATTTTAAAAATGATTATAAATTCTGAAAAACAATTAAATTTATCAATAATAACACTGCTTTTTCTGTCTTATGAATCCTTCTTACCCTGCGTCTCAAAATATGTAAAGTTGAATCTAGCATCTGTTAAAATTATGAGTGACCTGTGATACACTAGATCGATTTTCTTTGCAAAATCTGTATTAGAAGTTCAAGTTTTCCCGAACTGTTAAAAAAATACCTAATACTTGCCTATAATATAGCCTAGAATCTAGATCTACGAAATGTACAACTATCAGAATCGATAAAATTCAGAATCAATGACAGTACAAATATTTGGTCTACATGAAATACATTATCTCAGATAAAATGTAATTATGTTGTTATAAGCGAGCTCAAAATATATACACGTGAACTTATAATCCTGTCTATAAAATAAATATTTAAAAAACTAAAATATCCAACCCCCTCGCAAGTGTTAACCACGTTGTGTGCTACAACAACTCTAGTTATAGGTTAAATTTTACTACGTTTAAAATTTTAAAACATTATTATTTTTAGGAAAACGGGCAATTCTCTGTTATTACTGTACAACCTATTGTTCACACATTTTCAAGAATTGCAATTTAATTGCTTTATGGGAAATGTTTGGATAAGAATTTGCCATACGGGGAAAAGCTGTTATAAAACATGCATTTACGATGATGTTCAGATAATGTTTTATGGGCTATACGCTGTTAATAAATCTGTCCCTCGTAAAATTTTATCACGTAACATGATTGCCTCTTACGTGTTTGACATATTGGCATCACGTCATCATTTTTATAAAGATAACTCACATTTTCACGAAACATCTTTTTGCTAATCGGCTTTCAGGAGACAGTATTCCAAATTTTCAATAAAGAAAAGTCAATTTAATGGTTGCCTAGTGAAAATCTTCAAGTTCGCTTCTTAAGAGTTGTCTATGTTTGAGATGTTTTAAATCATTATACTCGTACTTATTACTATAATTTATAATAAGAATTCTCTGCGCTTCAAAAACGTGTACATATGATAATACGAAGTATAATTAACTAATTTCGTGATTATTTTAACAGAATTGAAAATTCCACTTTTAATCATATATGTTTTTTATAGAATTCATCTCCATTTTCTTAATATACCTTACAACATATCAATGAAGTGGGTATATTCTGCCCAACTTTTTATACTAATATGAACATACGGATTTAAAGACTACGTAATGCATTATCTCAGCTTTAAGAAAATATATATTATTAGATATTATTGTCCAATAATTATATGGCTTAAGATATTCAAACACCTCACGTGTTAATCGCATTATAATGGGTGGAACCTCATTGATATTTTTTGTAATCGTTATCAATGTAATTTATAAATTAGTGAAAAGAAATATATAAAGATAATTAGATTATAAATTGATTACGTGAATAACGATAATACGATTTTCTGATAATCATTATTGATATACATAAGTACATTTTATAAAAAAGTTAGTCTACTACGAATGAGTTAATGTCAATAAATGTCTCGGTGGAATTAAACTTAGGTTCAAACTTATTTTTAAACAAATTCTAAACGTTAATATAATCTAATAAATATTAAGTTAAATCTTCACAATTAATGATTTAAAGGGCTCTGAAGTCTAAATATCAAGGACAGTATACTTAATTGTATTTCCTTTTGCAATCAACTCTACCCTACTTAATTACATACTGCGCCCCCGTGTAGGAGTTTCATTTGCTTTTAATTATATTCAGATTACTAGATAAATGTAACATTTTATTAATAATACTAATTATATTTATACTTCTATAATAATATTAGAAGTGTTAAAAGTTTCGTGCTCGGACTTTATTTCAATAATATCACTTGAAAAACTAAAAATAAAACAAAATTTAATTCACAAATACAGTGTTAAATTAATTACAATTATTTCCATGGTACCCATACAATACATTTAAAATAAAAGTTTATTTAACAGTGTTTTTATTATTATACATAATGTAATTTCTGTTTCATACATTTGTATAGATCGACGATTAACACAAGACCACCTTTAGAATTTAACAAATTCCTAATATGTAAACTTGAGATATATCAAAATTTAGATCAGGTAAAACGCAATAATCTTCAGCGATTTGCATTCTGATGAGTCTGTCCGGCTTATCGCATTATGCAGGAAATTCTGTTCCACAAGTTTATTAATTAGTGACAGGTGCTAAATTAAGGGCCGAAATTTTACAAATACTTATAATAGGACAATTCTTTAGTAGACAGATGTTCGGAAAAAGTACATAAAACTTATCATTTTTATTACTAGAAGTAGGATTAGTACATTTAATAGTACAAGTTAGATATAATCCAGACACCTCATAAACTTACTACATAAAATAAAGCTATAAAATAAGCTCTCGGGTGCAATTATAGGGCCGTCTTACATTGAATCGACAGTCTAAGACAAAATTATATGCTTTTCCCTTCTATAAGCAATTCGTATTCGCAACAGGTGTGGGGAAATTGGCAATCTGAGCTAGTCATATTATCAATGTCATTTGAAAGTACGTTTTTGCTTTAATTTATTAATTTTCTTGATAAAGTGGATTCTTATGTGCACACGATGGAATGGAACATGTAAAAAATTATCATCATATTTCTGTTCCACTTTCTACACTGCTCTATCAATCTAAGGTCTTGCAAAATCAAATCAATTTCTTTGCTCCTCGCCTTATAAATGTTGAAGTAACTGTTAGTATTCATAAGGCTTTGGAGATACGAAGAAATGTAGACAGCCCGCCATACTATCTTGTGTTGTACCTGACTATTGGACTATCACTACCTGTCACAAGAACGTGGCTTCATCTGTCGATAATGATCTTAAAAATAATAATAAAATACAAACATTTTTAGATGTCTAAAATTGCTCATAATTTGCCCACGCTTTATTCACGTAAAAAGTGAAATAGTTCACGGTGTTAATCTTATCATAATTACTTATCCACATTAAAAGATAACATAATTAAAATGATTAGGTATTATAATTATGTAATACATTTTTACCCTATTTCTCTGAATAGAAAGAAAATGATTTTATAATTAATGATTTCTACTAAATAATACGCTTCCAATGCAACTTTTTAACATATCTTTTAACTTTCAAACAAAATTTTAGTGTAACATCATTAAAGTTTTCCCTTTGTAAATACGCTCGTGAAAATCTTTCGCATTCACTTTGACAATCTCTACATGAGAATTCTGCCATTCTTTATAAATACATTACAGCACATCTGTTCATAAAATACCCCTTTGAGAACTAACCCCATGCGATGAGATAAGGTGATTATATTACCTTATCTCATCGCATGTTCAATGCCTGTTGGATTTGCTAACAATTTTTTATTTTCAACTAGTCGTGCCGTGCGGTTTCGGTTGCGTTGAGTTAATGTACAAGTAATGCTGATAGTTGTGTAAAATATAACAGTGGCCCTCAATCACGATTGTAACAATGATGAAATAAAAGAAGGCTTTGCATCATCACTTTAGCTATCTATTAGGTAAAGTGCCATCGAAATTAGTTCAGCCGTTTCGGAGATTGGCCCAAATAACAAATAAATAACTTTCATATACATTGAAAAAACTTATTTTCATATTACTGTCTACATAATTTTAAATAACGAAAATACTTAAATTTCAAAGAAAAAAAGTGTTATTTATACAAGTGTTAGGTAGCGCTCCCAAAAACGAAGACACGTGATAGAACTAATGACACATTTGATGATGGGACGGAAAAAAAATCAATTGTGATTAAAAAAACATATTTTAAAACGTTCTTTAGCATTATTTACGCTCCATAACTAGTCAATGTTTTAATGAACCTTCCATAGCACCTCAAACACTTTATACATGCCTGCCAGCTCTCCGATGAATACAATTATGTACTGTAGCTAATCAATTATACGTGTTTAATAGGGTAGGGTTACTGCTTGCTCTGTTTTCTATACAGATAAATAAAATTAATGTGTCTGTTTGTATTAATAAAATAACCGCTTTTTACTAAATGCCTGTATACACGAAACATCTACAAAAATAATCCAGGTAATCTCTGAAATAGTTAGACCTATTTTGACGTGACCGTCACTGGCAGATAGGTGATATAATAAGGAATAATTTAGGCTGCTTTTATTATTATTATTTTTTTAGTAATATACATAATAAAATAGTAACTATTCTGATCGATCGAAGTCGCAAGTACAGCTAGTCTAACATAATATAGTATATCAGGTTAAAATGATAGTTAAATTGATCTTCAACATTTTTACCGTATTTCTGAAGAAGGATTAGCTATTTCATTGCTTTAGTGCAGTGATGCCCAAAGTGCTCCAAGTGCACCCCCAGGGTTCCACGAGAGACTCGATAGGGGTTTACGTTGGCATGACAAAGAAATGGGGGTGAACAATTAGTGGGATCTGTGAAAATTGGCATATTTTCGATAATGCGAAGAACTAACAATGTTGGCTTGACCTATCAATTTTAAAAAGTTAAGTTAGATAAAATCTTTTTTTTTTTGATTGGCCATTGAATTTGGTTTTCTGATATCCACGCGAAGCACAATAAATTGATCTCTTGTGTCCCAAAATTGAGACACAATGGATTTTTACTTCTGTCTGGGGACACGAGTGCATTACGGCAGTCTAGCGCTTAGTTAATTAACCAGTCAATTCTCACTTTCTTCAAAAACTTTTAGGACTGATCTTCACATTTTTTGTCGTGTTATGGGAATGTTATAGTACTGCACAAGAAAAATTTTGAAAGAGGTCTGTGAGAAAAATATTTGAGAACCTCTGGTTTACTGTAAAGAAAAAACAAACCAACATACAGTTTTTATTATTAGCGTAAGAAGTCATGAATTGAACACTTTCGCCTTATATTTCGCATGCTATCGCTACATGTTTTGTATAAATAATAGATAGTTCTGTATCTCTTTATCAATTAAATTAAACATCGATCAATTTATTAAGTATTTAAAATTATCAAAAAATCACATATCCTAAGTCAATGATATAGAAATAATATAAATACATCGTAAATACCAATGAGCACTACTGTCTCTTCATTTAGGTAAAATGTTAAGGTTCTTAGTAATAGCTACAGCTGTTTTTACAGCAATTGCTTCTTTACCAACAGAGTTAATTGAACCAGGGGACTTAGCTTTGCAACTAGGTGAAGAGGAATTCGAGGATTATTTAGAAAAATGGCTTGAAGTAGAAGAGCGAAAGTGGATTAATAGTTCCGTTAGCACTTTGGATTCTCGTAGTGGTAATAATTTTTATTAGTATTCTTAAATAGTTTTCTATAAGTTATATATCTTCTATCTTTATCATATTTTATATTTTGCCTTATATTCATTTTTAAGCCCAAAAAGTGAAAGAACTAGAGATATAAGTGTTTGTACAAAACAATATTAGAAAGGATTGTATACTGTTTTAATACTAAGTTAAGAAAGTACACTAAGTGTAGATATTTTTAGGTTATTTTTTTTTTATATTATTACTAATTGTACTAATTGTAATATTATTATTATTTTAATTTAATTTTTATTACACAGGTTGTAGTCTCCGCGTCAATGGCGATTTTTCAAAAACGCAGCCCGTCTTCATTCGTCAGAATACTAATACGTATTTGTATCCTAACGGCAATTCTGGTACAGTGCGCTTGAATTCAGGCGAACGAGTAACTGTTGCATGCACCGGTAGTGGTAGGGTTATTCAACACCCGAATGCCATAGGTAGAGTGGCCACGGCTGTAAGTTCACAGTATTTTTTCTACGTGTAAAAATAAAAAATCATAATTTTGCTTATAATAAGACAATAGATAAGTTCAATTATTAAGAAAAAAATATTGTAAAACATTTCTATTGAGATGTATGAATAAGAAAAATTATCAAATATGTCGTCACTTTCAGACAGTATCATGCGCAAGTGGGAACCAGGTTTCTGGATCTGGATTTTTAAGTAGAAATGGTGCTTTCGTCCAACTTACATGTAACAATCACCCATATCATGAAGCTCAAGAAACCAGGGAACGATGCTATAATAACAATGTAGTTATCAGGTGAAGTAAATCATAAAACCGAGTTAATTGTGTTACTCTCGAATGTAAAGACCACTTTTTGAATACAAAT
>JAOSYY010000002.1:1816663-1854746 GCA_025727935.1 Hebomoia glaucippe | reverse complement strand
ACATAGATGGATGAATACCTACCTCGCCCCATATGGGAATTCAGGACAAGTGCGCTTAAACACCGGTGATGAGGTGATCGTGGCCTGTCCTGGGAGCAGTCGTCAAATTAGACATCCTAATATCGCATCAACTGTATCAGTAGCTGTAAGTTTAATTTTCAACTAACTGACACGCATTTACACAACAACACAGATTAAGTAGGATTTTATTGCACCTATTATATATAATAGATGGCATGTTAATGAATTTTGCAGACGGCAAGATGTGTAAACAATAATCTTATTTCGGGAGCAGGTTGGCTAAACGGAAACCGTGCATTTGGTCAACTTACATGCAATAATCACGCTGTTCACGAAGCAGTACAAACTAATGACAGATGCCACAACAATAATGTTGTTATTCGGTAATAAACAAAATCTAGAAATATAACTATAAAAAATGTGTTTAGTTGGCGGCCCTAAATGTCGTGTTGATCTAGAATCCTCTGCGTAAAGAAACAATTTATCTATTCTAACGGCCAAAGACCAGATTTACTTTACTTTTGACTAAAGTGTAATTATAGAATTTCTTATACTATCTTAATTTAATCTAAATTTAATACATGTTCCAGAGTCGGCTTTGTAGTCCAAAATGTATTCCATCCAACGTACTGGGCATGTTATGATAGGAACCGTTTCGAAGTTTTGTATGTATGGTATTCTCAAAATCCCACTCATGCTGTCCATCAAACAGGAGTGAACAGACCCAGTTGGATTGGTAGGTATTTTTCTATCAAATTGCTAGAGACCGCTTTATGGAGCGTTTCACTATTGCAGGTTACTTAATATAATTTAAGTTAACAAAATTTAACATATTTTTCCATAAACTATAATGTTGAGTTATTTTCAGCTGGAAACTTTTTCCCCGGTGTAAATATTAATACTCTTTACACTCAGAATAGCCAAAAGCAAGCCATAGCTAGAGCCGTAGGCAGCAACATGGTAGATCGATACGTAACAAATCAACAGTTCTTGGCTCGCGGTCATCTTGTTGCCAAAAGTGACCAAGTGTTTGAAACAGCACAGCGTGCGACATTCTACTTCATCAATGCCGCTCCTCAGTGGCAGCCATTCAATGCAGGAAACTGGGTCAACCTTGAATTGGTAAGCCACATATTCAAGATTTCAGTAAAATTTCAGAAGTCTTATATCAACATATCAAGTCTTAAGAAAGATGAATTGAGACCTATTTGACAATTATATTTCTTTGGATTTTATAGATGATATATATTAATTTTAGAACCTTCGAGATCGAATCGCTAGAGCAGGTTATCACACAACAATTTATTCGGGAACATTTGGAGTTACACAACTGCGTAATTCTGCTGGTCGCTTAGTTGATATTTTCCTCGATAACACAGGGAATAATCGGAGAGTTCCTGTACCTCTTTATTTCTACAAGGTATTGTAAAAATTTATATCGGTGTAGTGATATTTTAATACTGTGCAAAAATTAATACATAAGGAAATTACTAGTTATTGTTATATTTTCACGAAACTATAGGCATTCAAATTGGGTTATATCTTTGTATAACAGGTTGCGTATGATGCCAATAGACGCATAGGCACTGCTTTCATCAGCATCAACAACCCTTACTACACTGCCGCTGAGGCTCGCTCACTACAGTTCTGCACAGACAGGTGTCGCAACAACAATGCATTCAGCTGGCTTAAGTGGAGACCGGACCGAATCGACCTAGGATATAGTTTCTGCTGTACTATCAGTGACTTTAGGCGTCGTGTACCATATTTGCCTCAATTTACAGTTAATGGTCTTCTTTCATAAACATTACGACAAAATAAAGCAGTGTTTTTTCAAAGAATATGGTTAAAGTATTTATAAAAAAATCTTATACTTATTATCAATAATAATTCTCAAGCAAATATAAAAGATGTTTTTTTTATTTTAATTAGTTAGTACCTACGAGTAATATTATGAACTATATTAAGTTAATTATAATATATTAAATATTTATTTAATTAAAATAATAAACTTATTTATTACTCTCTGATAAAAATGGGAATTGTGAAAGTGAAATTAAAATATAAATTTTTAATTTATCGACCTTAATAAACAAATTAAGATAAATTCTCTTACGAGAGCTGAAACGATTCTGAAAATGTCAAAATGAGATGAGTAGTTTCGAATATTTACATAGTATAATAATATTTATTATACATACTGAAATCTACAAATTACCATGCTTATTAGTGAACGAGTCTCTTAAATAAATGTATCTCAAAATCTATCATCTTCCTTTAAAACGCGTAAACTAAGATCGTTCGGTACTTACTTACCTTCAAAGCACTGATTAATTTTTCTTAAAAAAGTACCAGGCAATCAGAAATCAGTAGGAGATTTCCTTCGGACAGAAGATTCACTTATAATTTTTTAAATGTAGATAAAAATTATGTAAACCTCTGGAAATTTGCTTATATTCTATAAATTCATAACGATGACCACAGATTAATAACATTAAAATGTGCTGTAATTCCTTTTCAATTCATTACTTCAGTGCTACATTTAAAAAATGACAGTTGACAAATATTATCGGACCTTTGTAATTGACAGCAAGGCATTTAAGAAATGTCAAATGATAATCTTGAAATTACTTCTATAGTATTAACATTAATATTTCCATATTTTACATTTCATTTAAGGATACATAATTATGAACTTTTAAGACTGTAAACCGAATTAAAATACATTTGACTGCATTTATTAATTTCCAATTTTACTTTTTGTTTATTTTGTAAATATTGTCAATTTAATTTAACAAGTGTCGTGTTTGATAAGTTACTTAAAGGTAATTGAAATCGTGATAATGGCTGAAGAACCAAAACCTGTAAATGCGGAGGACTTAAAACAATTAAAGGAAAGAATGAAGCTTATAGCTGATGCTGATCCAGCACAATATCATAATGATTATTCACTAAAACGATATTTAAGAGCCTTTAAGACAGTGGATAGTGCTTTTCAAGTATGTGTTTAATAATACTTAATTGTTCATTGTAAATTTCATTTTAATTATTTAAAATTCTCTATAGGCAATATTGAAGACAAATAAATGGAGAGCAGAATATGGTGTTGCTGAACTCCAGGAAAATAAAGAAATTATAGACAAATATAAGGATAAAGCAAGAGTTCTCCGACATAGAGATATGGTTGGACGGCCCATAGTCTACATTCCCGCTAAGAATCACAGTTCCAGTGATAGAAATATTGATGATTTGACAAAATTTATTGTGTATTGTTTAGTAAGTTTCTTTGATATGTTCTATAGTGGAGAATAATCATACTAGACTGTTTGAAAATTAAATTGTGAAACATATGAAATATAAAATTAAATAGAACAATATCCACAAATATACATAATATCTTCTCTTTTAAATATGAAATGTTATAAAAACTGTAAATATTAATATTAATATGTATTTTTCTAGGAGGATGCAAGTAAGAAGTGTTTTGAGGAGGTTGTAGATAACCTGTGCATAGTATTTGACTTGAACAACTTCACTTTATCTTGTATGGATTATCAAGTACTCAAGAATCTTATTTGGCTTCTAAGTAGACATTACCCAGAAAGGCTTGGTGTCTGTCTTATAATTAATGCACCAACATTCTTTTCTGGTTGCTGGGCTGTTATAAAAGGCTGGTAAGTATTATCTGTCTGTTCCTTTTCAAAATGTAAGTCACCAAATGAAATTATGAAAATGTAATGTATGTATTCTGACACAAAAATACATGGGAGGGTGTCATATAATAAAACTATAGTAGAGTTTTCTAAACCAAAAATATTTCAACATTTAACAAATTGATTTGTTACTCGGATCTTTTATGTGCTATTATTTTGGCTTTCCTGTTTCACCCATGTAAATCTTATGCATACACTATTTTTAAATGTCCCATCAGTTATCTGCCATTGAAATTTCTTTCAAAATTAGTACAGCCATTTCAGAGCTGCAGTAGATCACACAAATAATTGTATTATAAACTTTTATAAGTACTGCATAGGGTTTTTTTTCTTTTCACACACAAGCTTTTGTTTTGTTACTATACACAGACATTTTGATTTTATTAATGCTTCATATAAGGTAATAAGAAAAATATATATGTATATGTTCTTCTTACAGGCTTGATGAAAATACAGCAGGTAAAGTAACATTTGTAAATTCTGAAATGGACTTATGCCAATATCTGATACCAGATATCTTACCTACTGATATGTAACATTATCATTGAAGAGATACGTATAAACAGACAATTGATACTTAATAGCTTTATTTATTTGGTATACAATATAATATTTTATGAACTCATATACTTTAAATTCTAGTATGTATATGGATTAATATTAATATTGACCTCCATTTATACAAGTACCATACCTTGAAATAAAATTCTGTTGAATTGGATGATGTTATATGAAAGTTTTCAAAATATTGTGCTGTTAACTGAACAGCTAATGATATAATAAATATATAATACATATAATATTGACATTAATTTGAGATTGATACTTTATTAAATCAAAAATTTACCTATAATTGTACAAATTATTGCATCAGATTAGTATTTAGGGTGCTTGCCAAACACTTGTTGCTAATTTTTAGTTAGTTTATTATATATTAATTTTAGTGTGCTAGTTAACTATATGGCTCAATAAATTATAAATGTTACTATTTTATATATATTACTATATACCAGGATTTTAATTCAGTGATAATTAACAAAACTAAATTAAACTAACTAAACTTTAATTGTTAAATTAACAGAACATTTACTCCTAAATTGAATGTTAGTATATTTTTAAAATAACATCATATTATGTAACAATTTTATTCATGTAAATACAAATGTAATTTAGCCTATATTCTTCATGTTAGCAAATGTACATAACAGTCTTATCATTTAGAATACTACTAGTCAGTGTGCCATTGAAAAAAAATGAAGCTAATGCTAGTGTTTACTATTCAGTAAAAGATAATATAGAAAGGATATAATATTACACTTTTTAGAAATACAATATGATATATATTAAGTATATATGTATAACAAATGTTGGTGACTTAAAATATGTAATAGCCAGTAATGTTAATTTTAATAAAATAAAATTAATCATAATAATTGTTTTCATTTTTCAATGTGATCCTTTGTGATAATCATGTTAATTGTGGGAATGATTTGTACATAGATATATAAACGAATCCATACCTTCTAATTAATTTCAAAGGTCACTGGTTTAATAAGAGTAAATAAGGAAATCAATGCAATCAATAAAACAAAATCTTACTAGTATAGTTTTTATTTAATTTTACAAAATAGTAGGTATACAAATAAACCGCTGTACAAAGCAAATTACACTAGGTAATTCAATACATAACTTTGTATGTAAACACAATATATAGCACTTATAAACATATAATATTGTACTATTAGACTATTTGGAATACATAATAATATACTGGTTACTACACAAATTAATAAAATATTAGTTAGAATTTAATAGTTTTAAAGTTGCTTAGTTAAAATATCAGACTACTAATTATGAAAATCATAAATCAGTCAATTCAGGTAAAATTGAATAAGCAAAATTAATATTATTCAGTCGCAAATCTTAGATACAATCTCACACTTTATAAAGAATATGTTCAATTATGTTGCTATTGGCACTAAATAAATCCACAATAAGAGAGTATACAGATGTCCTATCTCCGGAAAAATAAACAATTTTAATTGGTTAAGATTTCAGAAAAGTAACACTAAGTTAATCTACAATTATTTTGAAAGCCACAGGTTATATAGCAAATAACTGCTTCTAGATTTTTGGCACATTCAAAACATAAATGTAATTTTTCCTGCCAGTTTCAGTCGCATGTAATAAATGTGCTCAGTTATATAACAATTTCTTTTTAAATAATTCTCGTGAGATCTCCAGCTACAATGAATCAAAACAGATCATAATGCCAAAAAATACATAATTTATTCATCTAATATATGACTAGGTACTTAAAATCACACCATATTAATAATAGATCAGTACGAGATATGTGTACATCAAGGAATGTTGATATCTTAATGCAAATAAAATAAAACTTCCACTAATTAATTTTCAATTCCAAATAAACAATTCCGTCTTCACTTTTTTATACCTATGATGTTCTATCATCAATACTGCTAAGTAGTTACATGTTATATGTACAGTTAGAATGTAATGATATGATGGTTAATGTACATAATTTGGTTTATTCAATCAAAAGTAACAGCTCTATAGATGAGTGTAAATGGATCTACGTTATGATTGAAAAATGCTAAGTAATGGCGACTAGATGTCTAAATCTACTGAGTATTTCTTACTTTCAGATATAATTAATACCTAATAGCTGAATTGATTTCATAATTAATGGATAGGCAGTGGACGGCCAGTATTTTCTGTAATCGCGTTCAAGCTTCCACTATTATACAATACAAAGTATATCACATACATATGATATCTTGTTCTAAAATAAGGAATACATCATTTTCTGTGGGCTTCTACAAATTATTATCAAATAAAAAATGAAATTTATAATAGAACACGAAATAGTTTATAAAGTAAACAATGCCTTCGCAGCTTATTATTATTTATTTCCGATGCAAAAGACGTGTCTGTCTGTTGCTTCATACCTCTAAACAAATGGGCCGATTTTGATACAGTATTTTTTATTTAAAAGAAGAGCGGTGATGGTTGTAATAATTATTACTATATTTAATTTGTTTAGGCATTTGATAATCTGACGACGGAGTTACTCAAAATGTTTTAATATTATTTTAGTTGCCAATTAGAACACAATATACACTTTATAAAAATAACTATGTATTTATAGCTTTCAATTATCGCTTTATACATATAATATGGCGTCAGTATACGAATATTTAGTTTTAACCTTGCCCACACTATTATGAGAAACTTATTCACGAATACAGTGGAAAAGTTCTGTATTGGTGATTTGAAAAAACAATCAAATTAATCGCTAAATCTGATTTTAAACAAATTTAAATTTCTAAAAGATACGTAGACTTTTAATTGAACTAGTATTCCCATTTGTTTCATTTTCACCAGCCAATTCAAGCCAATTGAATGAATACGTATATAATACTTTCGAAGTCAAACCGTAAAATTGGCCACAATAAAGTCTTTACTCACCATGATAACATCTAGCCTTAAAATCAAATTTTTAATAACATTTCCGTAAATCAATCTTTGCAAAACGTACCGGTTTCAAACACTTGCTCGGAAACGTAATCTAACATACAGATAACTAAAATTAATGGTTTGAAAGAAAAATATTAGGTAACATATATTTTCAACATATTAATCAATTATTGTAATCAATTTGACGAATAGCCTCGCCACACACACAAGCAATATATCGAAACACCATCTATTTCTACGGTCAGTTAAATTGTACGTTGCTATTTCGAATGATGTATGACAATTTTTGTCTTCAGCTGCAAAACAAATAAAAAGCAAACCTTATAAGTGTAGTATAAAATATAGCTGCGAGCAATAAACTGCCACCAAAACAAATCCCCACAAACGCTTTGCAATGAGCCATGGATTGTGAAATATCATTTGAAATCTTATAACACGACCCATGGTTCATTGCATTGAAGTTTATTGCTCACGAATGCAGTTTGGTATAAGGAATCATGTAGGCGATGCATGTACTCTGCGAGCGCGCGGCAGTGTGAGCGGGTGTTGCGGGGTGTTGGCAGGGCTGACCGGGCTGGCGGGATGGGCGGGAGTGACGGGATTACCTGGCGAGAGGGACGTGTTGCCGGGGGCGGGGGTGGGGACGGGGCGCAGCAAACAGAGCAGCAGACGCAGTCAATCGGCGAGCACGGTGTGCGCGATCTGCGCGAGCTCCTCCTTGAGCACTCGGAACGAGGGTCGCTCGTCCGGCGCGTGCCGCCAACATGCACGCATTACCTGCAATGCCATTACACATTGACAGAGTTTATATAATTGTACGAGATCCCCCTATAAAAATATATGCAAGATTGAGTATGGATGGATAAAATGACGTTACGAACGATACGTGAGGAGTAAAATCGATAGTTCTAGAACTCACATTATATATTTCATTCAAACATCCCTTCGGTTTCTCGAGCACCTGCCCTCGCTGCACCATTTCTACTACTTCAGAGTTCTTCATTCGACCGTATGGCACTTTTCCACACGTGAATACTTCCCACATTAAAACTCCTGCAATTAAAAACATCTATTACTATTGTATTAGTCAGAAAGGTATTTTATTGTTGTAAAAGAAAATTTAACTCTATAATAAAAGTTATTTATAATTTATTAAATAATATACAAGATTATATATTAAATATAAACAAATAAAATTAAAACATTATTGTGTGAATCGATTTCTTATTGAATAATGTTAACACATTTTTATTAAAATCACATCATTCACAAAAACTAATATCATAAAAGGTTATACCGAAAGCCCAAACGTCAGATTTAGATGAGAATCGAGTGTAGTTTAAAACTTCAGGCGGTGCCCACTTTATAGGAAACTTTGTGCCACCAGAACTCGTGTATTGATCGTCTAGAACGTACCGTGCTAGACCAAAATCAGCTACCTACAATAATAGTAAAAAATTAAAACTCAAATCTTTCAAAATATAATATAAGTTACTTATAACATAACATGATAAATATACTAACTTTAACAACATTTTCATCTCCCACTAAACAATTCCTCGCGGCTAAATCCCGGTGAATGTAGTTATGTCTTTCTAAATACGACATTCCCTTGCACACCTAAAAATACAATATTATTAAGGTATGATAAGTGGATATTGGGTTTGGCAAAAGAATTATGAAAATAGAATAGATGCGTGAATCTAGTACGAGCTACTAATGGCCCGCGGTCTTTACCCGGACAATATTAATGTAAATATACTGTTTTCAGAGTTAATTATGATGTGTTTGATTCTCAAATCAGTTATGTCTTATGATATTAGTTAGCTTTTTGGCCGAAAATCGGTCAAGTCTATTTTAGTAGTATGTTTTTTAATGTGCATTTAGAAAAAAGCTATTATTTAACATTATTCAGTTAGTTTATAAGTATGGAGAAAGATATTATATACAAAACATCGGTTTAAAAAAATACATGTTATTGGTTTTACAGATTAGTAGTTTAATAATGAATTTATGTAGAGTGTGTTTATATTGTACAGATGGTAAACCGTTAAGTACTTGTATGCACATGTCGAGCAAAACCGCAGGCCCCAGCTGGTCAGGCGAGGTGCGGCGCAGGTAGTTGAATAGCGAGCCATGTCGCATATACTCAGTCACGATGTAAATTGGCCGATGCTTCGAGCAAACTCCATACAACTGTACTAAGTTCTGGTGCTGGAGTTTACTGTAAATTACCACATACCTCATTTTAGCCCAATTTAAATATAATATACGAAATAAATTTATAGGGTTATTCAGGTAATTAGACTTTACATCACATTTTTTTAATGACACAGGAAGGCGAACGGCCATACGGGTCAACTCGTGGTAAGCGGTTCCCATCACCCTTGGACAACTTTAAAACCAGTGGATCTAGGAGACGCGTTGCCAATTTTAAGACTTTAGCCATATTACATCAATCATTTTTTAAGATGTTCTGCTGCCGGTCTTATTTACTTTGTTTTCGAAAATTCATAGACTGAACTCTAAAAAACGCTTCACGACCTTCAGCTATCGCTGGTTAAATTGAATTTGCTGTACGTGTCCTATTTTTAATAATACATATGATTTAAGGCAAATTAGTTTAAACTATTTTACTAAAGTCATACGGCAACTATTTTAAACTGCTACAGTAAATTATATATTTCTTAAAAATGTCACTATCAAATCTAGTGATATTATAAGGTTGTTCGTATAAACAAATTTAATACGAAACACTAATTCAATTTATATAAATTTACTACAATATATTATACAGAAAGGCGTTTCAATGCGTGTTTTTTAATAGTAAAATTATTAATTTGCATAGATACTCACGTCATGACTTTCGCTTCGTCGATGAAGTCGTCTTCCGACATAGTGCCTTCCTTCATCATCTTGACTGCAGTATCTATGCGCCCGCGCCATTTCCCGCGTCGCACTACACCAAATTGTCCCGCACCGAGCTCCTCCAATAAAACTAGCTCGGAAGGATCTATTTCCCATTTATCTACAAATCATTTATCTCCATATATAACCACACTGTGACAGAGCTCTAAACAATCCTAATTTCACTATTGGTTTACGAGTAAAAATTATATTTAATATTAGTTTTAGTAACGAAAGTTACGAATAAAATTTGAAAACCTCTTGTCTGTTCCACTATTTTATGAATATCAAAAACGATGTAAGTAACGTACACATTTTAAACTTTTTGCAAACATACAAGTATATTTAAGTTCTTTTTCGGAACTGAGTTTCATGTTCCACTATTTATTAATTAATACTTTAAATAATCGTTCGTGAGGGTTTGTTTTCTTTTTTTTAATTAATTTTATTTTAAATACAGTTATCTTACCATGTGAGAGACCGGCGGTGGGGGGCGCGGGCCGGTCGCAGGGTGTCGCCTTGAGCCTTGAGCATAGGCCTCCGCTATTATGCTTGTGGTAGTTGATCAGTTCCGGAATACTGGCGCAGCAGTGCTTATCCGACAGATAGAACTCACCCCGGCCGTTTTGTTTTATGTGATAGTGTTTTGTTTGAGGATGTGTACTGAAATATTTATGGGTACTTTAGAAAAACGCTGTCATTATAGGAAAAATGTTAAGCCTCACGATTGTATTAAATATTCCGATTATTAAAACTTTATTTGAATTCTATACCACCTTTCATAGAGGGAAAGGTTGGATGCACATCAATGCGTGTTTAGTTACTAAACTAAAGGAAATTTATATAGTAAAAATGTAATATTTGGATTTTTCTTTCTAAAGAAAATGTATGAGCATTATAGCACTTCTTTAATATCGAAAATTAGAACAATTGTCCCAGGAGAATAAATATATACATACACTTTGGTATATAGTGAGAGTGTGTACATCCCTTTGGTAGAGGAGTTCCGCACAACGAAGCAGCCTTCTTTATCCTCTTGCTTAAGGAGTGACTCGGCACGTTGTCGAGACATTTCGCCGACGTACCATCTACGTACATAAATACATACATATCATTTTATTTTAATAAAAACATATTTTATAGACATAATATATTAGATTCCATTAAAACCTGCATTACACATTTCAAGCACAATAGTACAGTTGCAGATTTTAAAAGAATCGTCCTACAGAACTGTCCAGACCATTAATTAATTAATGTGAAGTGTAAACTATTTCAATTATTGTATTTGGAATGGCATACAAATTAAATATCACAGTTAAAAGAATAATTACATACAAGCTCGCGTAATTGTCTTAGATTAGAATTAAATCTCGGGCCTTGCTTCGTATAGCCCACGTCTTAGTAATATTTATTGGAAAAAATATACATCATAGAAATTAATAATATATTAAAATACATGTATGTCTCTTCCAAGTAATCTACGAATACATTAAAGTCACCTTGATTGGACTTACACAAATGAATAGTAGAAGTGTCATAAAACTTGCAACTACTACTTAAAAGAGATAACATTAAATATTTATTTTCTCCAAGTTTTTTCAAAGATTAAGTTTAATTAATTCTTTATAATTCTTCAGTGAAATCTAGAATTGTTAAAAATACAAAACCATGGTAACATTTTCATTGCACAAGACCAATAGGTGTTTTTCATCCATTGTATTTATTAAATATAAAAAATGTAACAATACAACTTACTCGTATTTTTGCAGTCCTATTGTTTCCTTTTCTTTAACATAATTACTCGGAATATAACCAACTAGCCTGAAAAGAAAATAAGTGACATATTTAGAACGTTATAATACTTTGAGTTATAGGAAAAGTTTCAAGTGACATACCCATTTTCATCTTTAACTTTCCACCAATGTTCTTGCGAATCATCAATAACTTCATATTCGGCTCCCTGAAATTAGTTTTTTACAAATTAATTGCCTAAAAATTCAAGAAATAGACGATTTAAAAAACAGATCGTCACTAGATCAAACAAATACAGAAAACGCTTAAATCTTTATTGATGTTATAAATTTAATAACTATACTAATAAATGAAATGTCTGTTCGTAATAAATTACCTATATTTTATTTCTTCTGTCTGTGTATTTGACACTAAATTTCCCTAAAACGGCTGGACCGATAATTATTGAAATTTTTTGTGCCAGTTAAGGGGATTCGAGAATGGAAAAAATATTTATTTAACACAGTTGTACAGGACAATGTTTTTTATTTTTTTTAATTTTTATTTTGTCTATTACGGCTTGATCGATTTTGACAGGATTTTGTTTGCTAGATAGCTTATGTTATAAAGCCTAACTTAGGTCATTTTCATTCCATCTTCAATATTATCAATAAATAATAGAAACATCAGTCATATAACAGTGAATTACTAGTTTAAAATAAATTCAAAATTATACTTTAGTTTTAATTAAGATAAAGATTCAAATTGCATAATATTGATATGAAAACCATGCTTAAAGGCAGTAATGCACAAACCTGAACTTATCTTGATAATAAGAGTCCAACGAGCTTACCTTTTCTAACGAAAGATCTCCACTTTCAATAGCTTTAAAGGGGTAAAGGGCTACAACAACTTTTGTCCGTTTTTCCTGAAAATAAAAAGAATACATTCTTACTTCTGTTCGCTTTTGTTACATTTAAATATTTTGTTACGTGCCTTTCTAGTTTCTTTTAAACGGGTTTTAATTTTAATTTATACTAATACTATTATAAAGCTGAAAAGTTTGTTTCTTTGAACGTGTTAATCTCAGGAATCGCTGGTTCGGTTTGAAAAATTCTTTCCGTATTCGATAGTACATTTATCGAGGAAGGCTACAAGCTATATTATATTTAAAAAAGATAGGGGAAAATTATATTAAAAAATAAGCATAAATCGAAATGAACGCAAGCTAAGCCGCTGGCAGAAGCTACTTTTAATATAATGAAAGATTAAAACGGGAGTTCTTGTACCATTTAATGACGAAAAATTAACTTACTTTGGGTTTTGCTGAAGGTGTCCCGGGTGGACCACTTCCGCCCCCTGGCATAGTGACGGCTGCCGTAACCGCTGTTTAAAATAAGATAAATCAATATTTAACAAGTTATATGTTGAATTAAAGTAAACATTTCTTACAAAATAATAATTGACGTAGCTAGAAAACAATTTAGTCAATATTTACATTGAACGAAGTTTACGTTTTTGTATTTTTATAAATTTATACCATGTAAAATACTCAAAGGCGTAAGCGCCTACGCACGCCCTATTATACACGGCAATAAAAATAATCAAAAGGTTCATTCATGGTCGTAAGAGTGATATTAAAACATTATTAATAATTAATATCTGATAACTAATTCCTATATTGGGCATATTACAACTAACATAAAATTAGTATATTAATTGTACCTTAATAATACAAACCAAATTTGAATTATGACCATAATACGCCGTTGAATCGATAACTTTCATTTTCAAAAGAAATAACACTTGTTTTGACGCAATACACTCATTAAAAAGTGAAATATTAATCAGTATGTTTTGTAAGCACAGATTTATCGTTGCGTATAATATGACCCAGTAAGATGCATGAATCATCGAAGCAACAGAGAAAGTAATAACTAAATATTACCAATAACTTTTACCGCGCGTGGGTTACCAACAAGTAAAGCTGCATCGACTCCGGTTCAATCAACTAAGTTTCGGGATCTCTACTGACTATAAAAACTTATTTAATAAAACAATTGTATACACAATTCAACTTTGAATAACATTACAACATTAAAACAAGTCTTATAATTGATTTTCTTAATTGTTATCACTGTTATACATGGTAATTAACAAACATAACGATACACATAACAGGTTTTTAAATACCAAATTACTCAAAAAAATCTAATATAATTAAACATTTTAAGCATCACGATAAACATGGACAAATAAGGCGTATTACACACTGTAGCAACGTTTTTAAAATTAAAAAATTTACATACATGAAATTCTTAGTACAAGCACTGTAATATCCAAATTGTAGCTGACTGTACCCAAACTCATTACCTTAAGTACACCTGACCGAGACAAGAAAGTGAGTGCAGCGAAACGAGTGAACGCAAACGCAACCGGTGGCTGCGAGGCCGTAAAAAAGGTCATCCAAAAAAAATACCGTACCCTCTAGAGCCGGGAGAAAAGAAGACAATGAGAGGCATGGTATCTTAGATTTCTTCTTGGTAACCATCGGTTCGTTTTCTGACTTTGTTTGTAACATGTGAGCAGCGAAACGACCGGACGTCCGCGCGCGACATTCACGAATCACGACTAACGTTTAACGTAACGTGTCAATGTACCGTAACGAAGCTAAAGCGAGATACACAATAAAGCCTTGCACACCAATACGCCAAGGCAATTTTATTACAAAATTTACCTTTTCATTTCGATTCTTCTTCCAATGTTCCTGAATTGTGACCTTATTTTTGCTTTTAATATTTAATTAAGTAGATATGTTAACTTTTGTCGAACAAGGTGGTTAATCATTTGTGACCTAACATTTGAAGTTATAATTTACCTAACGAATTAAGTGAAAAATCATTTCACTTTTGAAGATTTTAACCGAGTGTATAGCTTGTCAATACTATATCATGTGTTGAACGTGTATAATAAACCATGGTGAACATAGACTTAGGTCTGGCTTAGACTGAAGTAAGACAGTGAGGGCATCCAACGTGGTCGCTTACGGCCTACATTCACTATTCGATGCACAGTACATACAACAACCCGTCCTTTTCTAGCTCAAATTTAAACTCATCTGAGCGAAAGTGATGCAATATTTTATTTTAAATAAATTTTGACACTAAATTACTGACCATTTAAAATGTGAGCTTACCTCAAAAAAGATAATGTAATTAATAGATACAGACATAATTTAAATAGCCGGCAAAAAATTATAATAAACCTATACAACTAAAAAAATGGAACTGTCTTTTTTCTAAATGCAAATGTACTTTAGTACATCAGGTGTAACAAATATGATTGTTTAAATTGTCTGTATTTTTATTCCTGCTAGACGAAGAAAGTGCTGGAATGATTTTAACATGAATGTTGTTGGGAGACCATTACATTTATTACAGTTAAAAAATCAAAATAAATTAAATACATTAAGAAAATGTTTTAATCATTAAACTCATTTAAAATATACAAAAGATAGAATAAAGCTTTCAACATTTTATAAATCATTTCTTCCCAGGACTTCCAAACGAGATTTCGAAAAATCCGTGCGCTTTGTTGAGAGTTAATAGTAAATCTTAGTAATTTGACTCAGATATATAAATACTGAGAAGAGTTAACGACTAACTATATGACTCAAAGCTTTCCAGTTTCATTTCAAAGAAAGTGATCTGTATAAAAAACGAGGACATGTGTCAATCACTAAATAAATATAGAACACGTTCGTACTGTCTCTCGTTGGTATTACAGTATTACAAAACATAATTTATTTATAACATTAAGACATAAATTAAGCACAGCGATAAGCGTAAAAATCGAATAATTAAAACATAGTCGTCTTCATGAATGTAATTATCACTGCATATTATCAATTGTAACATACAGGCGGTACACAAAACAAACACGTAAATTGAATCTTAAATGTATTGAAAATAACAGACATAAGCAGTATAATTGTTATATCTATGACAGTTAGCACGAAAAAGAAGCATTAACATTTAACATACAAGAAGAACATACCGCTATACGAACAATTTCGTTTTCGCAAATCTTTCTTTCACAAGTTTTCTCCCAACTGTTCTATAGAAGAAAATATTTCATTACGTTATTGTTAGATAACTATGCAATAAGAGAAAACTGTTCAATGAATGATATAAGATTCATTTAAAAGAGACGATCTTTATATCTCCAGTAGCTCACACATGGTTCTATGTTTTATGCGAAATCTTATTATTACGTTGCCTGGATCTTTTTCAATTACTTATCCACTACTTAAGGAATTTTATCTACGGCCCCTATAATTATTCTCGTACTTACCCGACTGCTTTATAGCTTGTGATAAGACCAGTAAGTACTAGGTGTAATTTACTCCACAAATACATATGCAATAAAACCGATAAAATAGAGTTAATGTTCAGTTTCTTGTTTTATTTCAAATTGTATTTCTGCACTCATGTAATCTTTCTTAACTCGTTGACTTTTACTCATAGTAATTTTCGACTTATTTTTTTAATGATTTGTAGGTTCAAAAAATAAAGAAGTAGGTACACATTCATCGCTATTGATATAAAAAAATGTTTCAAATTTATTAACTGCATGATACTATAGGAATTTACTTGGTAATGTCTGTTTGAACGCGAGTATAATGATTTATGTCTTTGGAAAAAAAAAATAATAGGTACTCACTTAAACTAAGACTCGTGGGTTCGTGCAATATAAGTTGAAGGTCGGGCTCCGGTAACGGCCAAACAGCCGTGAGGGCGCAGCCCGGGGCTGAGCGGCGCTCCGCGTCGCAACACGACCAGCGGCGAGCTGCCCAAACCGCGGGGTGATAGCGAGCACGACGTGTATTCGATATACACACTAAATAAACACATCTCATGAAATAAACATTATAGCGAATATCGGATTTGTTATTCCCTAAGCAACATTTTTTAATAATAATGTATCTCACAGCAACGTTCAGAAAAGATTTAGTTTTTGTATTACAAATATTGGGTTAATTATATCTGATCATTGTGTTGTAATTTCCTGTTCATGTTTTTTATCTCTTTCATATAGCTTTTTATCGGCTCGAAATCACAATTTGTAGGAACTCTTGTGAGTCACCGCGTTTAAGTATTCCATTTTGTGGTTTCCAAGATTCTGTTATGTAAAATAAGCTTCCTGGCTCGTCTGCAGTATTGAATATTTAAAACTAAGTTTGCACCAAATCATATACATATTGAATTTTTTCTAAAAGTTATATTTTTAACACATAATATAAAATATTAATACATTTAATTATGAATAGTCAATAAAAATATCCAAAAAAACTATGTGGGCGTGTACGAGATACTAAAGATAATATGAAAAATAATAAAATTATAATTTAGCAGCAGAAGTCAGTAAATAGTGAGTAAATAAATATCAGATTAAAATGAAATAATACGAAGACAAGGGACTGTGGCATGAATAAAATCGGCATATTTTTTGCGACTACACAGAACTTTTTGCAGACTTTGATTACGTTTAGAGTGCTGGGTGTATGATTGTAACTATTATATTTCCAATTCTCTATTGCATCTGCAGTTCAAAATATTTAACTGTGCTTTTCTAATAAATAAATTACATTTAGTGACCTCAAGAAGTGTCTTAGTGACTTACCGGTTCTAATATCATGTATCCAGTTCAATCGCTCTGAATGCTCACGGGCAGCCAGGTACAAAGTGTAGTCTGTATTCTGCTCCGTGTATCCCACCTGTGCACAATCTGCCATATGTTATGTCATCATGAATGAGAGTAGCATGCAATCCCACTATAATAATAATAGGGTTTCTGAGTTAACTTTTGCTAGTTATAAGGGATAACTGGAAGTGTTACATTTTATTTATGGTTAATCACAAAACATTCTATGTGAATAACGTAGAATTCATTCTAAGATATTGTTGAGAACACTATTTTGAAATAAAAAGGGCAATCATCTGGTATAACTTCCATATAATGCAAACTACTCTTTGAGTTATTTCCTTCTGAGCATCAATTTGGTAATGATGTAAATGATCGGTTGCAAACCGGATTTTTTTTCTTCTGGGCCATTTGATTACTGAGAGTAGAACGGAAAAATCATCACCTGGAAAGGATACCTATAGCACGGACTCTTTTCGTTGTCACCATCAAGTATCTGCTTACTAAGTTCTCCTAGTTGGGCCTGTTCAACTGTATGGATGGTCTCAGTCAAAATACGCCCTCGCTCTTTACGTTTCTGAAGAAAAATATATTTTTGAAACAATAATCCAGTGAAAACTATAGACACAATATTATCCAGAAATTATAGGTCTACACTTTAAACTACTTAACTGTTACTTTTTAAAAACCACATAAAACGAAATAAAATTCTTCTTATCAATAAAACTGATTGGGGAACGAAAGTTGTCTATTAAATAAATGTGTGCTTATTTCGAAAATCAATTTAAATTAACGGACTCTCTAGACGGGTGTAAATTACAGATAGGAGTCCCTGAAACCGACAAGTTACGTAGATAATTTCCTGAAGGGAAAATGGCGTCTATAAGAGGGGTTGTACATTACTATTTGATGCTTTCTATATTATTGTTGATACAGTCATATTTTGTCGTAGTAATGTCGTGAAAAATAGTTCGATATTTATTGAATAAAAAGAATTTAAAATACGAGTGTGGGCCCTTGATAAAGCACTTATCGTATCACAGAGGGATCTCCATTAAAACTGTTCACATAGGAACCACACTAGAACTGCCTATGCATACATTATCGTTGAGGGGCCTCTCTCCCTCATTATGAACTTAAGCACTGCATTGGGGCGAACGAGCTTGCAAGTGTTATTTTCACAACTTAACTATGTTTATAAAAATAACTAGTTAAGACTAAATAATTTCTACACATATAAATAAATATGAATTTAATAATACGGTACCACGAGCCGAACATGTCCATACGATTCTCAGATTTTTAATAAACAATAATTTCTTAAATTAATTATTAATTAATCATAAATCAGAACAATAGGAATGTTTTGCTGTGACCATAAAATTTAAAGCAAAGAGTACAATTTAAAAAATACAAAGTTCAGCATTTGAACTATCAAGGAACGTCATTAAATAAAAAATATCCACCTACATCGTAAAGGCCATAACTAAAATGGGTATTATGCCAGCTTTTAGAGAAGATCATATTATTGTACATTCTCGTGTCTATTCGAGCCTCTCACGACATGGCTGAATATGGCATTCGAAAATTAACCTAATGGCTGCTATCTATATATTTTTAAATAAACAAACATTGTAATTAAATTTAACGAATACTGTTCTAATAGATGAAAGGACTTAATAACGATTTTTGTTTCAATTCATTTAAAATTTTTATATTGATATAAAAAAATATAAAACGCGAGTATGAAGCACTGACCGTAAAACACTGCAGTTGTCTACTAGAAACAAAAGCTACATTTGATATCATTAAATGCAATATACTAAGAGTGAATAAATCTTTACCGGATGGAAAGGGCGATGAACGGCAGTACTGCGGCCGGCGGTGCTGGACTGCCGCCGGACCCCGTTTCATTTAGCTGACACGCCCAAAACACGCATGCGTCTTCCGACCCTTCCCTTTTTCTAACACCCTAACCTCTACTCCCTAACTTACACAATTTGATTTCTATCAAGCTGTAGGTATTTTAAATTATAAAACTTTTATTCGGTTTGAACAATTAGAAACAAAAATTTGAATATTAATAAAATCTGTTATGAATTTCAAATTTTTTTTAGTTCCTTCTATTTCTTTATATGATTCATTGAAGCAATTATAGTTCCAAACAAGGGTCACTCTTTTAAATGTAGAAACTAAGTTTATATTTATTGAAAACTTCACTTTAAAAGATGATATACAAGCACTTATACAGTCAAGTCCTATTCACAACAAAATCTATAACAACTATTTGAGAAAATTGATATTTTATTGGTTGTTTTAATATTGATAAAAAAATTAATTATAATTTTATTATAGTATGTTTTGTCTATGAATAATTTATTGTGTAAGTTATATTTCCACATAAATAAACAAACAGTTTTAAAAATCAGTAATTAAAGCCTTACTTACATCTTTCAAAAGCAGGAAGCATCCTTAGTTGCACAAAAATCATGGTTAAAATTAGATATGGATAAAAATTTTGTCTTATAAATTAATTTATGTAATATCTAAAGTAATTATAATAAATATTTAAAAATAAATAAAGCACTTATCATATAGCATCAAAACAATTTCATTAATTATTTTAGTAATAATTAATGGTTATATTTATCACAAAATATATTTATTTCCAAAAAAGTGAAATGTGCATCTAAGTTGTAATTTTAGTAAACCAAACATAGTAGATAAACTAGGATTGGTAACATAATTTTGGACAGAAGGTTGAGATATAATAGGATGCTAAGTAGGAGATTTCTGAATATAAATATATCATCTAAATATTTCAAATTTTTAATTATAAATTGAATAGCTTTATGGTCTAAATTGTAAGTACTTTAAAGAACGTTTAACCGTTTAAGACAAGTCCAGCCTAAATATCATTTGTTAAATTGATAAGACTGAGGAAAAATTGATAATCTATCATGTAAACTTTTATTCTCTTTAAAGAAGTAAATATTTATAAAAAGTGACTTCATACTCTTTAAATGTACATAGATTTATATTGTTATATTAATTGGAATGTGAACTATTAAATATTTTGTAAGCATTTAATGTTTCAAAATTATTAGTTTTTTCTCATATGCTGAGTAGGACATACCTGACCATCTGAATCATAGTAGATCAATGCCTTGCGAGTTAAAACAAACCAACGTTCTTTATAGTTAACTGGAGTAAAGATTTTCTTGTTTTGAGATCTCTTAACCATAAATGTTTCCCGAAGCACTTCATCATCATCTGTACAAGCCATTATGTACCTAAAACAAAAATTGATTAAGTTATGAAATTAAATTAGCTTATCCACATATTTGTAGTGTTGATCATGATTTAATAAAATATATTTGACTGGACACCTTGGTGATCAAATGTAAACGATCCATAAACTCAGGAAGAATAAATTAAAGTATATATTTTTTAATACTTACGATTTTAATGGGCGTAACTTATCTTTGTATTATTAAATGTTGTTTTCGATTAAATTTATTATTGGTATCTTAAAATTGTATATGAAAAGCAGAAATTACAAGAAAAAACGCAGTATAAAATGTAGTAAATATGGGTAATACTAGTCTATTAACTATTTCTAACAAAAAATTGACTATCCGATGTATCGTTTCTTAATAAATAAAAACATTTTGTCTTCTTGTGTAAACGAACACAATAACTTGCAAAGTATTTAAGACCTGAAATACTCACTTTCTAGTTTAAATATTTTCAAAACATAATATTAATTTAACAATATTATAGAATAACACTATAATAATATACAGTCTGAAGATGTAAGCATAATACAATACTTAAAGTAGTCTTTCAGACTTTCAGAACTTTCTGTCTTTATTCCTAAATTACTCAACACCCACTTCACGTTCACTCAGAATTAAAGAACTAGGTGCAAGTATCGACAAACTTCGACACTCCAATTTTTTAAAGTAGAGACAAAACTAAACATTATTTTGAGTTGGTTACCTACTACCTACCTAAGTAGATAAAACAATTTGTAATTTTGTAGGTATTTACCACAGACGATTACCTATTTGTTTATGCCGCATATACACATCATCTTAAATCTGCGTAAAATGTTTGTTTCAATAAATATTTCAAGTCATAGAAAAGAACTACAATTATTTTTTAAGTAAACTAATTATTTCTTTTATAATTTTTTGTTAATCATTCAGCTAGCTTATTCTTATTTCTAATAAACCATTTGTTTCTCATATTTTGTACGTAACCTGTGCTATAGTTAATACATGTTATTGTCTATGACATTTTTGATTTTATTGAAAATCAAGGCAACAACATTTAAACGTCACTTCTAAGTTCAATCACTAGTGTGTAATTTTGTGTTTAGTTATTTACGTTGTTAGTTCAACTTTCTCCTGCTGTATCTTTTCAATAACAAATAGCTGAAAGCTAACCGTGATTTACTAATATACAACTTAATTTTGTAAGAATTTACATTTTAGATGTTTAAATATTGAACTAATGGATAACCTGTATTTCATATGCGTTTAAATATTTCATGCCTATTGACTACTTATAGTTATTCACTTAATAAAGCTAATTTCACAGGAAATAACATTACAATGTCTTCGGAAACGGCACAAGTCAGTTCCCTGCCTCTCCCTCCAATGCAGTACATAAACTTTTACACTGACGAAAATATACGAAGAAATCGTGCGCCGTTACCACCTCGACCTATTAATGATACTTATTCCATGTTTGGAAATACTTTCAATGCTGATGATACAATAATTCGATCACTAGAGAGCCAGGTAGGAATATAGTTAGTTACAATTTAACAAGACATCTATTCTTATTATTTATTTTTATAGTATATATTTCTTTGTTACAGGGTTTTCGGCGGCTATATCCCATGCACTTTGAAAGGAGAAGAGAATTAAAAAAGCTTAATCATTCTTTACTCGTAAATTTTCTTGATCTATTAGATTTATTAGTACACTGTCCAGATTCCCCAAAGCGAGCAGAAAAAGTAGAAGATTTAAGTCTGTTATTTATTCATATACATCATTTATTAAATGAATTTAGACCTCATCAAGCACGAGAGACCTTAAGAGTTATGATGGAATTACAAAAACGTCAAAGAGTTGAGACTGCAATGAGGTTATTTTCTATTAATTTTTAGTTAATAAACTTATTTTCAGTTATCAATAGTGAAAACTGTTAATATACCTAATTTAAATTAATAATAATGGATGTATAATTATTTATGAAGTTACAACTATCTTGCTGCTATACATATACATATATATATATATACACACATCTCTTTCAGATTCCAAAAGCATTTGGATAAAGTTCAGGATATTTTGCAAAATGCTCTTCAAAGCTTACCAGATCAAAATGAAATGGAGTCGAGTTTTAGAGTGCCTACAGATATACTACAGCAAATAGAAAGTAAACCAAATGACAATTCTAATCCTGATCCATGCTATGAACTTGACTATTTAATGTGTAATATTGTAGACAACATGAGATAATTTTTGTTGAATAAAATCTGTGTTCCTCATAGAGTTAAGCCATTTTTACTTATAATGAAAACTTTGTACAGTAACAATTACATATCCTCAATTTTCAAGAATGTAAATACAATAAGACTGAATGCTAAGTTTTGCACCATGTTCAAGCATTATTAATTTCCTTTAATGTTTTTGTTGTTTATCAATCTGAAGGTAAATTAAATATACATATCATACATCTAATGGAAAACTAATTTGGTGTTGCTTATTTTTACAAATATTACAACAGAACAGCTGATACTAATAATTACATAGAGTATATATAGACCCAATTGCATGTTTGAAGATCATTAAACTATATATTTTATACCAGTGAAAGTGAAGGATATGTACCAGTTATATATTTATTATTCCTATACCACATTTTGCAACTTACGGTGAAACAAACAATATAATATCATAGAAAGAAGTGTACTACTAAGACTGAATCCCATATAAATATATAACAAATAATAACAGTTTGCACCAATTAAATAGATGGGCCCACTTATTTTCAATATCCAGATATTTTTGTTTTATTTTTTATCTAAGTATTAATTGCTTAAAATGAAAATATTGATCAATATAGAAAATTGAGAGGTTTTAATGTAACAAAATAGCAAAAAATGTTTACCTATTTATTCATAATTATAGATAACTGTTTTGGTTGTTTTGCAAGAACAATAGGCCGAAAGATATATTTGTAGTAATTATAGAAATAAGTTATTTAAAAAAATGATCCATTCATATTATGTTATACAAGTTATATACATTATATAGGAGTAATAAAATTTATTCTGTAAATGATTGAAAATTATTTTTATTTACTAAAGATTCAAGGATAAATAATTCTTGTTGCTTCACATTCATAAACATCTGAAACAAAAATTCCCTTTCCAAGATTGATGAAGCAGCTACTATCCACTACAACTGCAATAAAAAATATACTTACACTTAGGAAGAATTTTTCTGCAGCTACCATTCAGCATAATGATAAGAAAAAGTTTTTAATACTCACAATATGGGATCTCACCGCCATCCTTAGTTATATAAACCATAAATTGTGATATAGTAATTGTGTTTACTTACGACAAGAGACGATGTAGTTTTAAAAAATGTTAGGAAAACACTTCTGAGCTGCAGAACTACAAATGGTTCCAAAAAATTTAAAGAACTTAACTGTTTTCATTATTACCAACAGTGAACTGAAGAGCCGTCATAACTGCATCAGCCGCCCTTGACTATGTCTAAATGATATCCTGGCATAATACAAGTGGAAATATTTGAATATTACATCCACGTTTACTAATCCACACGCAGTTGCAAGTCGCAGTCGTAAAAATTTCGTCAATAGTCACTGTTCCCTACTTATGTCATAAACTTGTTAGTCACCGTCAACTAGTAATTACTGCGCCTTCTAAATGCAGGACCACTATTACGAAAATCACGTCGCCCATAACCTCCTCTTCCCCTCCCAGAATTCCCACTCATAAAACGACCAGTGTTAAGTCTTGAACTGTATTTCCCAGATGGGGGAGTGTACATTTTCAAATTGTTTCTATCACCACTTCTTGAACGTTTTTCGGGTGATTCTTTTTTCTCTCCATTATCAAATGTTATGGGGCGGTGTCGCTTTTGAATTCCTGCATCTTTGTCTTCAGATTGGATAAAACTTTTATCCTGAAAAAAAAATTAAAAATTACACAAAAATTCATCATACAGGGTGAATTTTCAATAAATCTATATTTCCAATAAATGTACCTCTTTTTCTTCTCTTCTTGCTGTTTGAAATGACAGCTGTATTTTACTTTTGAAGCTAGGAGGTGTGCGAAATATGTCACGTATTAGTGTATTAATATTGGAGGTAGTTTTCAAAGCCACCATCTTCAGTTTGTTTTCATCTGAGTTAGCATCTTCACCTTTTTTACCCTAAAAATGAGGTTAAAATTATTTCAAGTCGCATAGTTTGTCAAGGTATTTTTATGTACATTTGTACTTTATGTAACTTAATGTAAGTAACTAAATAATAAATAATCAGGCACCAACATACATATATGCTACATAATTATTTTTACTTATTAAAAGAAGGAAATATTACCTGAGTGACTTCCTTTAACTTCTTAATGTAGCCTTGTGTTAACCTTGCTGTATATTGCAGTCTAAGGCGTAATGCTTTCAGTCTTGTAGCATCAGCGCCAAGTGCTTCTGGAGATCTCCGACACAATGAATGTAAAGCAAATAATGCACATTCTACGTGAGAAAATTGTAGAGATGGTCCCGTAGATTTGGTTTCATCAGATTTGTCATTTTCTGCATTCTTATCAGCATTGTCTTCTTCATTAGGTATAGGTGCTTCTGGTAGGTAATTCTGTGATATATAATTACTTTTTAGTAGTGGCAACCAATTTTATATTTTAATTTTTATTGCTAATGTTATACAATAGCTTAAATTTACCATGCCTTGAACTGTCAAAATTTTAATATAGTTAATGTTTCTGGTATTGTCATGGTGGAAGTAAACACATTATATGCTTGATTTTAAAATTAATTCATAAATATACACTAAATATTTAAATTCTCACCATCAAAACATCATACACAATATTGATCTTCTTTTCTATATCTGTAATATCGCTACAATGTTCTGTGAGCTCAGCAAATGTTTTTAAAATTTCAAGCTTGTTATCTGTTCCCCCACCTGTTGTAGCTATGTCATTCCATTTTAACAGAACATGGTCACAGAAAATATTAACAAAATCAGTTGAATCAACTTGTGGCTGAAAATAAATTTAAAGATTATTAATTAATACATCTGTGTTATAACTTGATAGCAGTCAAAAGAGATACTTAAAAATTATTTTAATGTTGACCAATGTGTTAATAATATATATTCAATCTAACTTTTATAAGGTAATTAGCTTTATGAATGTTAATGTTCTGATTACATAATGTCAATGATTATTAACAATAATGAAAAACTATCATTAATAAACATTCATCAATATTTTTATCAATTAATTCAGCCAATCTGACAAAATGAAATGTACTTCTCTTAAATCTTTATATATTTGGCATATTGTTCCAGATAATTTATGACTAAACTTGAATGTGCTTTCAGTTTATGGACAAAATGCTTACTACACTTATTTAATAAACAATTTATATGAAAGCAAAAGTTAATTTTGACAAATAAGGTTTGTTGTTCTACCTTTATTATTGAAGACAACTACAATTAATTTGTAAAAACTATTTAATAAAGTAGTATGAGTTTATTTTGAATGCTTAATTAATTATTTCAAAACTTTTTCTTCCTTTGATTCATTATTAAAATGTTTGATTAGCATTAATTGATAAAAGTAAAAATAATATGGTTACCGTAAACAAGGGTAAAGCATGTTGAGAACACTGTATTAATCTATCCAAATATTCTGGGTCTTCAGGGTGCCAATCATCAGGACTAAAAGCTAAGGCAGCTATTATTTGTGTTAACTCTTTTTTACCGGCTGGTGTTTTTCCTAGTCTTGACCAAGTCAACAAATCCATAATGTGTTCAAATTCTTCAGCAACCACATCCTATTAAAAAAATATTATAAAACACTAGCAGGCCCAACAGACAGAACTTGTACACAGGTCTAAAATACTCATATAGTATAAATTATTTTTTATGTAAATCTAAACTACTTCTGAATCTACATTGATACACAAAAATAAATCATCAAAATCAGTTTAGTGTTTTCAGAGGAGTTTAATTTCAAACAAATGAACATGATTTATATATGAAAAGATTTATGCTTTATCTAATAAAAAATATTGTATATTTAATAGTGAAAAAATCTTGCCTCTAGTATTTTCTTGCCTTCAGTAATAATCAGGTCTTCTGCTTCTTTATTAATAACTTCTCTTCCAAGCTGTTTTACTTTAGTAGCTAAAAATTTAATACATCTCTCCCTAACAATTTCATTTGGCACTTCACTGTCAGTACTTTGATGAATTTGTGAAAACAGGCCAGCCAGAGCTCCCCGTGGCTCAATTTTAATAATAGCTAACAATGAATTAGTAACAACATTGATTTCAGTGGAATCTTCCGATTGCATCAGTTGTGCTAAAATATCAGCTATTCTTTGAGTATGTTCTTTATTACCCTTACACATTGTAGGCAACTCTTTAATTGCCTGTTTACGAATCTGGAAAAATTATACATAAGTATTCCTTATTATTAGATTAAATTTTATATTAAACTCAAAATTTCGAATGAACAATATCTAATCTAAAACTGTAATTTCAGAAGCACAATTTATACACACATATATAAAACCACCTTTATTACAAATAATTACCACTGAATTAACTTGAGGATGTTTTTCTTAAATAATTGAATTTTAAACAGATATCAAGTGCTAGCAAGTAGATCTAATTTTAGATACTTACAAATGCTATGCAACTTTTCAAGTACATATAAGTGGAACTATTTAATAACTAAATATAAACATCAAGAGAGTAAACCAAACTGTTTTGATGCCACGATATGTTTATGGAATGTGATTTGGTAAAATAATAAAAATAAATCTAATATTAAGCAAACATTAATGTATTAATAGTAGTCATCTGATATTGAGACATACAGCTATATCATCATCTTCACAAAGATCAAATTGCGCTTCTATAGCTTGATCGGATAAGTTTGGAAAGCTGTTGAAGAACTTCGCAATAAACTGTGAAGCTAGACGTTTTTCTTTATCAGAACCCTTTACTGCAGCTAATATTTCCAAATATTCTTTTTCATGCTGAAAATAATAATAAATGAAAACATTTTAATTAGTTTTTACTAGGCATTCATACTTCCAGGGGCAGATAAGTACATACAACGTTTAAATTTTAGGTTACCTTAGAAATATCGTCCTTAGCATCAGCAAGTATTCCATAGTTTTGGTATAATTTTTCAATAGTATCAGCCGACATTATTAATTAAAAATGCTATAACAGTCGTACTATATTTAATACAATTTTTTACTTTATCTTCTATTTTTTCGAAAAGCACGCACACAATTAACAATATAGTTTACACCCCAGAATTCTTAGGTCAGTCACAATCCATAGACTATATAGAACGCTTATGTTTGAATTTTTATTCTATAGATAATATATGTACAAACGTAATTATCCACAGAGTAGTAACCAGCAGAAACTTGTCGATTCCTAAAACTGCAGCTATTCGGAGCACAAATTCATTACATGTTTTTTGACGCCATTTACATTTTTACTTTCACCAAGGCTTAATTTAGGAAGTTATGGTTTAAACAATAAGCTACAAACGTGTAGTTTATACGACACATATTACAAACCACAGTTGTACACAGAGTGTAGGAAGAGACAATCTAATACGGAAGAAAAAGCGAATTCGCCTTTGGAGAATGAAGAGTTGCATTTTTAATCCTAAACTTCAGTTCTAAATTCGTGCACTAATAACGCTAGTGTCGTCTGTATCTTTCAAGAAAGTAGTCAGTAGTAAATGAAATGATTTATAGCGCGAATGTCAAGTTAAAAATTAACATATAAGTGGTAGCTAAAATTTTTAAATAGTTACTGATAATTTTTGGAATATAAAACGTAATAAACATAATTAATTGGTTTCCTTTCCTATTTTATGCTTGTATACAATTTCTCCCCCCGAGGTATTTCTCTTTGAAATACACCACGATATGGCTGCAGCTCTGTCTGAAGATTACGCACATTAACAGCCAATTCCTTTTTATGCAAATTGTTATTCTTAGCAGTACATTGTATAATATTGATAAACAAAATGCTACACAAAGTGCCAAGCATAAGTTTTGTTAGATATATAGTTGTTTCATAATATTATAGGTGATAAACTTGAAAAAATTGCTCATATTCGAAAAATTGCTAGTTTTAAAATTTTACTAACAATTTTTCTACTTAGATTGTGTATGTATATTAAGCAGTGTAAAGATTAAGACATCTATTACTGTTGTAAAGAATGTCTGTAGCAATACGATAAACTAGGGTGGAGGTCCAACAGAATCCGGAAATATTTTAAAGAAAGTGCTGAAAGACTAATAGATTTGAATCGAGAAACAAACAAAGGATGACAACAAACAGCACTCTATTGAATATATGCAGTAGAAAATGACACACAATTATTGTTTCTTATTTTTTACAGACCCCTAGTAATACATATAATAAATATTAAAAAAAATTGGTATTTTTGTATACTTATCATACATCGTGCACTTCCTCGACATACATCTATTCGTTAACAAGAGCTGCATTAACACGAAACAACCTATCTACATTAGCACCATTTTTTATTTTCTGGAGTGTAACGTAAGGCTAGCAGCTAACTGGACACTTAATAATGCTCCCCATATGAGATTTGTCTGCACACTTCCTTCAAAGCTGGCAACGAGTCTCCAATGTCCCTTGTCTTCCTGACCTCTTGGGCGACAGTAATCACTTACCACCAGATGTAGTGTGTACTTGTTAGCACCCCTATAATATGAAAAAAACTATTTTATACTCTTAAAACTGTAGTTAGAAACATCAACCGTAGACACTACCAAGAATAACCTGGAGTTATAATATCCGTAGGTCCTTTATTTCTATAATTACTTTAAAATTGTCGCAATTGTTATTATTTCTTAATAGACAAAAAAAAAGCTTTTTGGCCTAAGAACTATTCTTAAATTTATAATTGTTACCACTTTGTTAATAATTTTTCTATTTTTTTAAAGTAATCTACATAATACAAATTATCACGGATTTATGATTCCGAGTGAGATTATTTATAATTGTTACTAATCATTTTTATAAAAGAAAGGAATAGATACTAATATGTCGTATATTATACATAAGCGTCAAAAGTAAAACTATTGTTTTTCATAATTATTATCGGGAGAGTAAAAATAAACTTTTATTTTCATATAGAAAAATCTGTATGAAATTTTATCTTTTTTCTTACGTAGATTGAATCATACACGTAATCAAAAATATATTTGAGTTTTGTTTTAGTTAGGGTAAAAATAACCATTTGTGTGTTCACTGGACTGTCTCGAGGGATGTTTTAAAAGAAACCTTACAATTATTAATTATTAATTACTTTTAATTACTTAGAAGTATCAGCTATCTTGTGTATGACTGTAACGTTCTAGTCTTAAATATAGAAAAGGACATACTTAGTAAGAAAGTTTTGGATCATGTACACTCTTTCTTAATTCACAATTATTTTTTATTTTGTTCAAGGCCATACTTCTTGAAACTTTAGTTATATTCTTATCTCTTCAATATTGAGCGTCTAGCCAAACTAGGCAGCAGCTAATTATCTATTTGAAATTACCTTTAGGACATGTGTTTCTCCAAATTGTCATAGATTTCACGATGTTTTCTGCAAAACGTTAAGTTTGAGGCGCATGAAAACCACCCATATTAGAAGATAAATGACTACTCATCATTGATGCCGTTCAAAAACAATCGAGTTGCGGATCAAACAATCTATCAACTGTCATACATAGTATTAATACTCTAACTTAATTAGGGTACCTATATTATATGATAAGGCCGCTAGTAAATAAATGGACAATTACTTTTTATTTGATTAATTTAATTTTAGTTAGACTAAGACTAGATTTAAAAACCTACCTTATTACATAAAGGCAGGTATTTTATATATGCGTAATTTGCGTTTCGTGGTGATTTGTAGCTAATAATAATATAATAATGTGTAATGCTACTTGACATGCATTTATTCTATTAGCTTCGTCAAGTGACATTACATTTCAGAAACAGTCTATATGTCGGCTTTAATTTCAGCTCAGCACGAGAAGTAGTTTTACTATAATTTCAACTAAGTCAATAGGGCTCTAATGAAGTTTCCGTGTGAATGGAGTCTTGACCTTAACATAAAATTAGTTTCAGTCCAAACATGATTTGTAATGTTTGGGTCTGAATTCCAAAATGTAAATCAAGTGACAATCAATACTTGAATATTATCGAAACCTTTAGGTCTCGTACTGACAAACTGTTTTCCAAGTCTTTAACCTAGACCAAATTTAATTAACCATTTATTATTAATGAATTCTACGCCTGTCAAATTACAAAGTCTAAATAGAGCAAGAATAGCAATGTATATAAAATTCTATCACTAAAACTTGTCTCAAGACTGACTTATTGCTGAGGGTTTGTATATGTGAGAGCCAAGGTAAATAAAATATTTAATTACAAATGTCTTGTGTCCTATAACTTTTATTTTATATCTATTTATTATAAATATTATAGAGGCTTAAATTCTTTACAACTTTTGCTAGAAGTTTGTATTAATATCTTGAACCGTTTAGGTACTAGATCAAGGACAAAGAGCGCATAGCTCGCCCCGATTGACTATCATTCTCATATTCTGAGGTGATACCGCGTACTTGACTAGACTATAAGATTTAAAAGACGCAATAAGATTTAAGTAAGTATTATATATATATATCGTTCTTCAACAGCAAACCCAATATAAAATGATTTTCGCATAATACCAATTGTAGTTTAGGCTCAGATTAAGTTTAAAACCTTTTTCATAATAATAAAAAATCTTTACAAAAAATAAAAATGAATGAATATAAAATAAATAAGTATGAATACCAATTAATTTAAACACACTATAGCTATTTCATCAACAAACAAGTTACATATACTTAAAACTTATACGGTACCTACTACTAAGTAGGTAGGTACTTATACTTAAAATTATCTAAAGTCTCTAGATAAAATTAAAATAAATAAAAATACATCAATGTCACCTTATAAATACAAAATTTCAAATACATCGAAACTCTAGTAGGTACTGATGTTAGAAGTAAAAGAGATTAATTTATGAGTTTAGTTTTTTATTCATCCTAAATCGATTACGTTTTAAATTAACAGAGAGTTGTGTAGAGGTGCTAACGAAGCTTTTAAAAGCTATCAAAATATGACCTTTCATCGTGCACTTAATTATTCATAAGGATGACATTTTTCTGTATCCCTAAAATAACTATCTAACCGTATAATTGCTACTTAATTTTCATTGTTGCTTTTGGATTACTATCCTTAATCACGATTTTAATGAGATTTTGATTATTGTCAGTAACTGACAAATTTCATCTAGTTACTTAATAGATAGTAACTACTAAATAAATAAAATACGTATCTATAAGTATATCTTACATACTCATGTATGTACACTTATTGGGTATTTAGATACCGAAAATGTTTATGTGAAACTTATGAATCTTCTGGATATAGGTACATATGTAACCCAGTAAGTATCTAACGTTGATATATATGAAATATTAAATTATAAATATCGCATTGTTTTAATCCAGATTCCTGAATATGTAAATGAATCACTTCGAGAGCTATTACCGACAATCCCTTTGTAGTAAACAAGGAAAAATTGTAGTCGAGTCCGAGTTCATTACGAAGCAGCGCGGCGGTGTCCATTATTTTTGTTGTAATTAGGCAAATTGAATGATAGTGAGGGGCGCGACAGGCGGCGGGCGAAACTAGTGGCTCATCGAGGCGGAGATTCAGGCGAAGTCCCACTATTGGCCGCTTTGCGTCCGCCCTCCGCCCCTCTCTGAACCATGTCACGCGGCCCTACACTCCGATCTCGCTTCAACGCCTCTTCGCTTTCAGTCGGCGGACGTCCCGCGTTGCATTATACGCGTTTACAGAACCGTTCGGTGCACGGTAGTGTTGTGACAGCGAGTGTATGTGCGATGCTAGGACGGTGATCGAGCAATGGTGAATTACGTTAACCCGCTCGCCATGTACCAAGGCAAGGGCGGGCAATACGGAGCGAGCGGCTGGTATGGCTGGCAGCATCAGAACTTTGAGGAACAGCAATGGTGTGCGTGGAATGGTGCTCCGACGGCAGAATGGCCGACGGACCCTCATCACTTCAAGCGAGAACCTGGCGAAAGGGATATCGCGGAGATGCCATCCCCGGCTCGAGGAGACTTAGCTAGTCCAAGCGAAGGTTCTCCAGGTTCGAGACCCTCACAGCCGCCGGCGCCGCCTCGCTCACCCTATGAATGGATGAAGAAACCGAGCTACCAATCACAACCAAATCCAGGTTTTTAACTTTGTCTTTTACTAATGTTTATCGTTGAGAAGGATAGAGAATGTGGGCAAAGTAACCTATATGTAGTATTTTTACAAAACATAAATAATCAAATTTCTTGTCTACCTACGTTAATTACCCACTACTTGGAAAAATTCCTGAATACGAAGCGCTCAATAACTTACGAAATATTATTAATTTATAAATTAAAATAGGGATAGACTTCTAATAAAATTGTTGGTTTCGGTATAGATACCACATTAGAATATGCTTTGTCTTGCTCGTAAGTATTTTTTTCAGTTCGTTATAACCTCATAGAATGTTTAGATTTTAATTGAAAAACAATAAGTAAAAACGCTTGGGCAGTGTCGGTACACTTTTATACTGATTTAGGGACAATAATTCTTTATGATGGGCTATAAATAGCTTAAAAGTTTGTGCACTATTCGGTTAAATAATAATTATTGTTGTTCTAAGAAAAAGATAAATTTTCAACAAATACTATGCATAAAATTTTATTGAACATCCGCAAATTTATATTCAATATGGCTCGCTGCACCATACTTATGATTAGCAGAATTACAATACCTAAATTTAATATTTTTTTTAATATTCTTCAAATCAATTCAACACCTTCAGGACCATCAACTTATTTTAAATACTGTTTTAATTTCAGATTCGAATTTATTTCTTTATTATAATTATCTATTAGTATACTTCAATTACAACTTTGTTATAAAAATGTACTATTTATATAATAATAAATAGAAAAACCGACACTTAAATTGTCTTTAACAAATTAACATATCTTTTTACTCACATATTTACGTTTGCATGAAAATAACTATGTAAATTTGTTTAAAATATGTATAAAATTAATGAGCGAATCAAAAATTTGGTAAAACTAATACAAATGTCAGAGATTTTGTTTCACTATTAGATAACATTTTTGACTGTAAATTTTATAATTTCAATAAATTTAAAAATAAAACTCAAATCTATCTATCCACCGTCACCATTGTAATCTTAAAGACCAGGAATTTTTAATGTATGTTGGTACTTCAGGATGTGAATTTGAGAAAAAGACATCCTAAATGAATACAAAAGTTCATAAGACTTCCTAATTTCTAAGAGTAACAATTGAAGAACGGCGAAAAATGTAGTGATATTATACGCTTGTTGTAGGTATAGACGATAGACACATATCACACATTTGATTTAAGAACTTCTATAGCTATAATAATACAGTAAATAAATAAACATAGTATAATATCAATGCGTGTATCAGGTTATATACTTACTTCTAAAATCACTTATGACTACAGTCAAAGTACATGAAAGTGTCTCTGGTCTGTCAAAGCTGAACATGTTTACTACGGGATATTCATGTAAGTCGAATAGATTTTATGTACCCTCTTATATTTAAAAATCATAAAGCAGAAGGAGCCAAATTACTCCTTATAACTTTAGCTATCCTTATAGATAAGCTGTCTGCTGCCTCAAAATAAAATATAAATTGTGTTCTTGTTCTAAGTATCGCATATAATTTCATAAGCCTTTAGAAATAATTTTGATTAATTTAAATTTACATATATATAAACAATCAAGAACTAAGACTGCTGTCTAACGTAACCATGCCATTATATTATTTTTCTATTCCAAGTTATTGTCTTTTAATAAATTCGATTAATATAATTAGATATAATATCTTCCTATTTTGTTGTAACAGGCTTTTTTAAATGCGCCTGTCATGCTACTGTGTATTTAGCATGACGAAGACTAAAAAAGAAAGTACTCGTGGAAAGTACCCATCAACCATTATGTCTATGATTGTAATGTTTTATAGTCCAATTATCAAATTAGAATAGGAAATTGATAAACAATTTTATTTGCGTGTCTTTCAAAAACAAGCGACAAGCATTGACCTTTAGTTGATCATGATTTTATTGAAAGAAAACCGGACAATCCGTTATAAGTAAGGTCGAAGAATCTAGGTTTACTGGCTTGGAATTAGACGCGCTGGTTTGGCGTGACAAATTGCGATTCTTTGGATCTTTGTGATTTTCGAATATGCTTGCAATATTTTATACTGTCGATTAGCCACTACAAATAAGAATTATTAACAATTACTCAATATAAAAATAGTATACCAGTTCTCAAGATAATACTGACTTTTTGCTGTAAAAAAGCGCTATTACATTATAAAAGATAATATATAGAGAGAAGCTTAATGTTAGATAAAATCTCATATATACAGTATACTCTTTTGTATTATTAAATTAGTACAAAACTTAAAATTTGAGATACGACCTAATGATATATACCCACGCCATTGATATTGTCATTTATTTTTAGCAATACTATGACAGGTACTAGGAAATTCAAAGAATTAAAACAAATAATAAACTAATTTATAATTTATCTATTTTTCATGTACACTCAATGATGAAGGAATAATAATAATGGGTACGTAATATTTTGTTCTGAATTTGTTACCTACAAGATTTTCTGAAATTAATTTATTTTCTTATTCTCTCTTTCACTGTCATACCTTCATCCTACATAATTACGAACAAATCAAATCCTTAAAGGGCTTTAAAATTAAACAAGCGAAGAAAATAATGAAAAATTAACGATATTAGTGTAAACCTGATACCATCCGAGTAAACCAAAAATTATAAAAATGTGAGAGTTAAAGTGACAACCTCCTTTTTTATAATCTGCTAAAATATCACTAAGTAAACAAAAATAATTGTATGTATGTATTAAGTATATCTTTGATACCGACTGTCGTAAATATAATATTTGAATATACCTAAGATAATATTATATTTTTAATAAAACAATTTACCTATAATTACCACTAACAAATGTGACATGTCATGACGACTATGAAATTTTGATAGATTATCAAATGAAGTAAAAAGTTTTGTTATGAAGTTTGTTTATATTTTAAATTCAGTAGTTCTTTAATTCCGTTAATCCGTATTTTTAGATCAATAATATCGCAATGATACTGAGGACAATAATAATATTAACCGAAAGATTCTCCATAAAACAATTCACTTTATTTATCTGTCCTCCGCAATGGTACCGAAATTACCGAATGGTACATTACTTAGATGTTATTTTATGCTTAGTGAAACGATTCAGTTTTAACGCGTGCCTTGGGAACGAATGCATGGTGAGAACAATTAATCCGGGCAAGAACTGGGATAGAAGGGGATGCTCCCGGCGACAATCACTGACAACGGCGCCCCGGGGATTCGACAAGTTAAATCTTTGCCAAGTTCGCGTAACAGCCCGGAACTGTAATTGTACTTAGCTTTTGTCTTTGTTTGGTGCACTTGCCACCATTTCATGACTATTCATTGCATCTCACTACGTGACATTTCTTTCTATCTATTTGAATTTTGTTCACAATGAAAACTATTACAAAAACATTTTATACCAGCTACTGTCAGCGTCTTCACTCGCGTTCATTTCAATTTTTACACCTTAGGTTACATTATTTGAGTTTTAGTATGGATCCCTAACTTTTTTGAATATTTGATATAGCCGATGTTGACCGGAGATAGTGTAGCTTACCAACAGTGACAGAATTTTTCAAATTGGAGTTTCGGTGCTTATTTATTCCAAATAAACAAAAAAAAAACAGTCAAATATTTCCTGTATATAATATTAGTGTAAATCGAATTTTAAATAGTTTTAACTAAATCTTATAATCATCAGTCATAAAAAATATTGTTTCGAATCAATTTACTTCAGACAGTAAATTAACTTTTAGTAATATTTACAATTATTTAAATAATAGAGATGGCAATACAATCATAACATTATTGACTTATGTCCAATTGTTACTAGAACGTCGATATTATTTCTATCCCATTGAGCCTATGTGTACAAAACCTTTCTATCTCTATTTTTTATATTGCATGTTTGCACAAACCCAAAAGTTGAAGGAAATAATGCTCTATTTGTCAATATGCATTCACCAATCCGAGCGGGAATCTTTCACAACGAGTCCAGGCCACCTTCTTTTAAGACAAGTCAATATTACAAAAAACAACCCATTATTATTAAATGTCAAAAGCGAAGAAGTATTATGTTTGGGAAGTGTTGAAAGTAGGCTTTTATTTCGCGGTTGTAACAGCAGGGGTCAGCAAAAAGTTCGGAAGCGAACAGTAGGAAGCGATCATTGTTTATAATTACTTTCCAAGCTTGAAAATTATGGTTGTTAATCACTTTTTTGTTGTCTTCAGATAATGTATCTTCGACTTAAAGTATGTTCAACATCGTAAATTCTTATTTGTTATAGTTTTTTTTCATTTTGTGTGGTATTGTATTTATTTATTTTGTGGCTTTGTCCAGATCACAGAAATCATTATAGAAAAAACATTTCATATTTATTTTATTGATTAGTTATTCAAATATAACTAAACAATTTAGTTAATATATATTAACTAAATTGTTATATCTAAAGTGTATATAAACGTACATAAGAGACAGCGTAATGAAGTTGCTATCTAAACCTAACAAGCTTATGTCTGGAAACGATGCTTATTTAATTATTCTTAATACAGGTATTGTCTAAGTTAAACCACAATATATTAAACAAAGATATATTTTATAAATACATACATATAATCACGCCGTTTTTCCGTAGGGGTAGGCACAGACTAGGGCTTTCCGTTTGCTACGATCCAGAGAAACTCCTTTTGCTTCCTCTACTTCCATAATTTACACACGCTCGTCGACTAAACGCAGACTTGATATTTAATAATAAAAAGTATTCTTATCATTTTGCTACATCTCCTAGCTAATTACTATCTATAATAGTAAATCTACTA